>JANRMT010027041.1:26650555-26661116 GCA_026402145.1 Polypterus bichir lapradei
TCAGTCATGAAAATAAAGAAAACACATTGAATGAGGAGGTGTGTCCACACTTTTGGCCTGTACTGTATGTCTATGTCCGTGGACCCCTAGGACAGTGTTTCCTAACTTCGGTCCTGGAGGCACAGTGTGGCTGCTGGTTTTTGTTCCAACCAGATTCCTAATCAGTGGCAACACCTGATAGCCCTGATCTCATTTAATTAGCCGGTATTTTTCTTTTATTCTGCATTCAGAAAATTATACCAGCATTGTTTTTACATTTATAAGACATTTAGAAATGTTTCTGCTTTTGCTATAGATTTAAATGCTTAACTCACTTTTGTTGATTTCATTATGTTTTACTCTTTCTCTGTGCAGTTTTTCCCCTTCGTTGTATCTTATTAATGATGTAAGACCGGGTGTTAAGAGTCCGCTACTCTCCTTACCAGAATTCGGTGTTGGTTCTTCTTGGCTTGTGGGCGACCTCGGTAGCGTAGCTGACTGAGTCTTCGATGCGTGGAAAGGCACAAAGAGATGGCCATCCCAGTTTTGTGGACTATTTGCCAGTTATACTTATTTCTTTAATAATACAACAGTGGAGATACAGCACTGAGCTACATAAGAACACACACACTCACACTCACAGTCATTCTCTCTCTCTCTCTCCTTCTTCTTTATGCTGCCTCCCCAGCACACTACCACGTAGAAGAGGGCACTCGCCACAACCGTCTGGTAGAACATATGCAGCATCTTATTGCAGATGTTGAAGGACGCCAACCTTCTACAGTAAGGAAGTATAGTGAGCTCTGACCTTTCTTACACAGAGCATCAGTATTGGCAGTCCAGTCCAATTTATCATGGATCGACAATTTATTTCTTACATGACATAGCCTATGCCAGCAAAGTAACTGTGGACTGGGCACAAGTCTATTGCGGGGTGCATTTTACAGTCAGCAATCAACCTATGCACTTCTATTATCTATAAAGTATTTGAAACATTATACAGATTAGTGGAGTGTGTTGAGCATTTACTTTCAAATGTTTTAATGCCCTCTAAAATATTTACATTTACATTTATTTATTTTGCCAATACCTTTATCCAAAGGCAACTTACAATTTTTTGAAATACATACCTTTTCTTTTTCCAACTGGAGCACAGGAAGGTGAAGTGACCTCCTCATTGTCAGAGGTAGGATTTGAACCCACAATCTCAAGGTTTGAAGTCCAAAGCCTTAACTACTATGTGACTTAAAATGCAGTTTTATAAAAACAAAATGTTCTAAGGACATTTACTGTAGGTGTTGCAAAACTTAAGAAAATAAGAAAAAGGAAGCTGATGACATTTATTTTTAAATGTGACAGGAAAAATCCTCAGCCCTTAATGACTGCTATATACCCAGAGCTAAAAATATACAATATACCTGCATGTACTATATATACACACACGTATGAATTAACCTAAGCAGACCATCATTAGCAACTCCCAAAAGTCAGTGGATTTAAAGTTATAAGTCTCAAGATAGGCTGAACATTACATGAAGTGCAGTTTGGGTCTGACCAGCAGAGCGTCGCTCATTGAAAAGAGAGGATGTTATGTGTTGTGTTTTGATTTTATGTCACAGAGGCGGGAACTCAACACACTGAAATCCTAACTGTAAAAATAAAATGTTTGATCCATTGGATTAACTTTCTTATTTTGGGAAAAAGCAGAAGTAATGATGAAGGAAGCAATGAAGTATTATAAGATGATCTATACTAAATGACTTGTTTTAATTATCTTGTTTTGCAATTACAGATGAGAAGTTCCCACAATCCATTTATTTTAAATGAGATTTTCTTGTATCGGTCCCTTTGCTCAACCTTTCTCTGGATTTGACTTGAATGTTTCTTTTTTTTCATAATGTAGATTTTGTGATCATGATTTGTGCTGATCAGCTGTGGGATGTGCCAGGTACAGTTGCCCTTAATCTGTGGGGAGCACTGTCCATACCAACAAGAGGACTCCATTCAACTAATGCAGTGGTTCTCAAACTGTGGGGCAGGCCCCTTTAGGGGGGCGCGAAGTAACAAAAAGGGGGGTGCGAAGATGTGAAAAAAAGAAAACAAGAATCAAAACTATGAAAAATACATCTATTGAAACCAAAACAAATTAACTTAAACTACATTCTGATAGGGTGGCACGGTGTCGCAGTGGGTAGCACTGCTGCCTCACAGTTAGGAGACCCGGGTTCACTTCCCAGGTGGGTCCTCCCTGTGTGGAGTTTGCATGTTCTCCCCGTGTCTGCGTGGGTTTCCTCCCACAGTCCAAAGACATGCAGGTTAGGTGCATTGGCGATCCTAAATTGTCCCTAGTGTGTACTTGGCGTATGGGCGTGTGTGTGTGTGCGTGCGTGCATGCCCAGTGGTGGGCTGGCACCCTGCCTGGGGTTTGTTTCCTGCCTTGCGCTCTGTGTTGGCTGGGATTGGTTCCTGTGACCCTGTGGATATAGCGGGTTGGATAATGGATGGATAAATACATTCTGATACTAGAAAAATAAATATAGAGTTAGATAAATGTCGATAAAAGTTAAGTAATGTCACACACGTGTATTTAGGAGACAACTAAAGGGCTTGAATACTTGTGATTCCATGCCAGACCAGGGGGTGGTGAAGTGCACTAATTTTCTCTCTCAATCTTTTGCAGACCATTCTAGGGAAACCCCGCCCGGCTCTGGGGCAGCCACTGATGTCACTTCCGGTTCCGGTATTGATGACATCACTTCCTTTGCTTGCCTTTAAAGCTGCCATCTTGTCTCTAGAAGATCAGTTCTGTTTTGGACTCAGTTGGATGAACATGTTTTGTTATTTAAATCACTTTTGCATCCGGGAACAATTATACGGGTGGCTGCCCCAAACCTTCTCAATGTTTGATGGTCATTATTGTGACAGTAGGTATAATAAAATATGCATCTATGATATATCATTAAATAAAAAAGAACAAATTGGTATTAGTGGAATGGTCTTCCTGCTTCTATAAGAGATGCCCCTTCGGTCTCAGCCTTTAAATCCCGGCTGAAGACTCACTACTTCAGTTTAGCATATCCTGACTAGAGCTGCTGATTAACTGTACATACTGCATCTCTGTTGTTAGTCATTAGCACTAAAACATAAGTAACATGATAAGTATAATTGAATACTAACCCTCACCTATTCTGTTTCTGTTCTCGTTACTCAAATGTGGCAATTGGTGCCACGGCCCACCTGCCAAGTTGTTTGCCTGCCTATGGTAAAGTCATCCCTGGTGGAGGATCACAGGAATCATGGGAAAGAGGGGCCCTTTCATCGGATTGGCTGGCCGAGCAACGTTTCAGCCGTGGAATGGCCAAATGTGGAGGCAGCTTGACGGATGAGGTCTCCAGCACTCTAAAAATATCAAAATCTTATTATGTGATATCATCTACTGTTAAATTCTGCTCTGTACTTCTAAAATTTTTATTATTATGCTGTATTAAGGATTTGTTCTGTTCTGTGTATTGTACTGTATTGACTCCCTTCTTTTGACACCCACTGCACGCCCAACCTACCTGGAAAGGGGTCTCTCTTTGAACTGCCTTTCCCGAGGTTTCTTCCATTTTTCCCTACAAGGTTTTTTTGGGAGTTTTTCCTTGTCTTCTTAGAGAGTCAAGGCTGGGGGGGCTGTCAAGAGGCAGGGCCTGTTAAAGCCCATTGTGGCACTTCCTGTGTGATTTTGGGCTATACAAAAATAAACTGTATTGTATTGTATTAGTGGGCTTCTTTCAAAAAAACGTTAGGGGGGCGCGATTAAAACTGTTATGAAAACTCGGGTCGCAAATACTTAAAGGTTGAGAAATGCTGGACTAACGCAATGACATTTTAAAGATATTTGGGTACTCCTGATCCTTTTTAGGAGTGTCAAGGACAGCCAAGTGAATACAAGTAAGAATCAGTCATTTCAAGTTTTTTTTTTGTAGTTGAGGCATGCTAAATGACACCATGGCAATGGAAGAGCATCTGCCTATGCAAAGCATGAGGTGCTTAGTAACATTATCAATAAAGCAGCAACCAAAAATGTAAATATTCAAATATTAGCTGTGCAAGCCCATGCTGTAAAAAGCCCGGGCTCCTAGAAACTATTGAAATCTTCAGAAAAAAAAATTGAAATGCGGTTTCATTTTCAGACATGCTCGCCCCCTTTGTCTATCAGCGGGTAAGCAGGTTTGTCTCCGACTCGTTAACTTGGGGCCGCCTTGCTGGCTCTTTAAGCTTCATTGCTGTAGCCTCGCACCTCCAGGCAGGACAGACACACACACACACACACACACTTCCACGAGTAGACATTTATATATAAGATTCTCAAACCCAATAAGGGTCATGGGGGCTGAGGCCTATCCTGGCAGCTCCAGGAACAATGCAGAAACCACACCTGGGCAGAGCACCAGTCCATCTCAGGCCCCAATCACACACAAATACACAGAGCCAATTTAGAGTTTTCATTTAGACCACCCTGCACTATTATGGCTACAGAAGGGGAAAATAGGCCAGTCCAAGTTGGACTAAGTGATAAACATTCTTGGAGATAGGAAACCCAAAGAATGGAGCAAAAGAATATTCAAAGAACACGTGTGGGTCTGAACCAAAGAAACAGAATAAGACTGTAAACATATCTAAAGCCTAACTCAAGAATCAGAAGTCTTAAGGCTACGTCCACACAACTACATTTTTTGTCACAATGAAGATGCTAGTCTCCATTTTCACCACTAGTCCACACTATCCCAGCATTTCTAACCCTTGAAAATGGAGATTTTTCATAACGCTCTCCAGAGCCTCATACTTCTGGAAAAACTGTTTCAGCGTTGCATTGTGAATGGGTGAAAACCATGGGTGAAAACCAACCCCCTATATCTTAACACAGGGTCACGGGGGTCTGCTGGAGCCAATCCCAGCCAGCGCAGGGCGCAAGGCAGGAACAAACCCCGGGCAGGGCGTCAGCCCACTGCAGGGCACACACACACATCAAGCACACACTAGGGACAATTTAGGATTGCCAATGCACCTAACCTGCATGTCTTTGGACTGGACTGTAGGAGGAAACAGGACCACCTTTTAGGAAACCCACACAGACATGGGGAGAACATGCAAACTCCACACGGGGCGGACCTGGGAAGGGAACCCAGGTCTACTAACTACGAGGCAGCAGCGCTACCCACTGCACCACCGTGCCGCTCCCAAGGTGAACCTATAAGTGTAATACAGTACTTTTCTTATAATTCATAAAAAGCTTTGCCACGAGTCCTGTACCGAGCGTGTGAATGCTATACTTTTAACCTTGACTGTACCGAGTGAGCAACCGAGGAGCGGGTGACTGTGTGGATGTGGCCGTGATTAACTCACTCCTCCACAACTGCACCCTTCGGCTATTGTCATTCTGTCAACAGCGATGATCATGTACACAGTTTCATTCATTTCCGATTTCTGTGTTTATACATTTGTGTAATTAAACCCGGGTCTCCTAACTGTGAGGCAGCAGCGCTACCACTGCACCACCGTGCCCCCCTATGGCTAAAAATGTAGACTTTCAAAAATGCAGACTCTGGTCACGCTCTTATTTGTTCATGATTATTACGCAGCCCTTTCCTGATTGGATCGTGCTCATTACAATGTCTCATTCCCTGATTGGTCACCCTTCATGGAACAAAAACATATTCCAACATAGAGGACATTGAAGAGTTGCCTTCCATCGTGCTTCTTGTGTTGCTTACCTGTATGCATCTAAATTGTGTTTTGTGCAGCTTGAATACTGCATACGTATACAAATAATTTATTAATTCCTACATTTGTGTGATTAATCCCCTGGCTGGTGTCGATACCTTTGAAAGGATATCTCTGCGAATGGCTGCGTCATACATGTTTTTGTCGACAGAGTAACTTTCTAAACGATGTTAAAACACCCGTGTGGACGGAGATCATTTCCAACATAGTGGCGTAGTAGCATCGGTCCTAATCATTACTAGAAATCCTTTTTTTAACTAATAATTCATTTGCAAACAATCATGAAGAGGTTTAAAAAAATCCAAAAGCCTGGATATTGCGTAGAACATACTGCTGTCTCAAAGAGGGAAGAATTGATGATGTCCTCGACATGGAGTTCGATCATATCATTGGTAATGATGCCAATGTCAACAACAACATGGCAGCGGCTGTAAAAAACAAAAAATCCTGAAATATCGGCAATTATGGGGAAAATTTCTCTACAAAAAAGCACAGTGAAAATAATAAGAACAAAATCCAAGTAATTGAGAATAAAATAATTTTACACAAAATAATTGCTCAAAAAAACTAAAGGAACACTTTTTGATCCAAGTATAGCATCAAGTCAGTGAAAGTTCGGGGCTATCGATCTGGTCTATTAAGTAGCAGTGGGTTTGTTATTCAGTTTCAGCTGCTTTGGTGTTAATGAAATGAACAAGAGGTGCACTAGAGAGACAACAATGAGACGACCCCCAAAACAGGAATGGGGTAACAGGTGGAGGCCACTGACATTTTTCCCTCCTCATCTGTTTATTCACTCGCATTTCATTTGGCTACGGTCATTGTCACTACTGGTACCATGAGGCGACACCTGGACCCTACAGAGGTAGCACAATCAGTCCAGCTTCTCCAGGATGGCACATCCATATGTGCCTGTTATTGCCAGAAGGTTTGCTGCGTCTCTCTGCACAGTCTCAAGAGCATGGAGGAGATTCCAGGAGACAGTTAGTTACTCTAGGAGAGCTGGACAAGGACATAGAAGGTCCTTAACTCATCAGCAGGACTGACCAGTATCTGCTCCTTTGGGCAAGGAGGAACAGGATAAGCACTGCCAGAGCCTACAAAATGACCTCCACCAGGCAGGCCACTGGTGTAAATGTCTCTGACCAAACAATCAGAAACAGACTTCATGAATGTGGTCTGTGGGCCCGACATCCTCTAGTGGGCCCTGTGCTCACTGCCCGGCACGATGGACTTCAATTGGCATTTGCCATAGAATACCGGAATTGGCAGGTTCACCACTAGTGCCCTGTGGTTTTTACAGATGAGAGCAGGTTCACCCTGAACACATGTGACAGATGTGAAAGGGTCTGGAGAACCTGTAGAGAATGTTATGCTGCCTGTGACATCGCTCAGCATGACCAGTTTGGTGGTGGGTCAGTGATGGTCTGGGGAGGCATTTCCATGGAGGGACGCACTGACCTCTACAGGCTAATCAACGGCAACTTGACTGCCATTAGATATGGGAATGAAATCCTTGGCCACGGTCTTCCTTTACTCCATAGTCCAATTCTAACGCTCACATGCCCATTGTGGGTACTTTCAGCAATCTGTGATACACTGTGTGTTCTGACACCTTTCACTTATGGCCGATGATAAGTTTTTCAGCAATTTGTGCTGCAGTAGCTTTTTTATTGGATCGGACAAGACGGGCCAGCCTTTGCTTCTCACATGTGTCAATAGGCCTTGGGTGCCCAAAACCCTTTTGCTGGTTCACAGGTTGTCCTTCCTAGAACCACTCAGATCTTTTACTTGCCATTTTTTCTGCTTCCAACATATCTCCTTCAAGAACCGCTTGTTTACTTGCTGTCTAATATATCCCACCCCTTGACAGAGGTGCCATTTTGATGAGATAACCCATGGTATTCACTTCATTTGTCAGAGAGTCTAATGTTGTGGCTGATCACTGTAAATCCATGCTACTGAATCTTGCTTTTTGGTTTTCTGAGGGTTCACACTATACACCAATTCTGACACCTCTAATCTGTGGTGTCAGAACTGTTCTACCCACAAAAACCCTGGACCTGCTAGGAACAGCAACAACGGGAGATTAAACTACCACGATGTGATAGAGGAAGGCATGCTTATTAAATATTGAAGGCATCAGGCAGTTAGCCCCTGTGGTTATGGTGGCAGTCTAATAGAAAATCCATAAAAAAATATTATTGTGCAGTGCTATTTTATGAAAGAGAAAGAAAACAAGTGTTAAATCAGTAATAGTAGAGGTAGATGTTCATTTGCTAAAATATCAGTAATGGTAATCGTGATTCAAAGCCAAATCCTGAAAAACTGTGATTCCTTATATAATATTTTTGTCATCTCTCACTAAAGTCTCTTGGGTGAAACCCATGTGGCACACAGACTTCGATTCAAAACGCCTGCTGTGATGTTACTCATTTAATAATGGTTTAACAAGATGTCACACACTCACGCTTAGGGGGCAGCCAAAGGGCCTAAACGAGCATGAAAGTACATACAATAGGAGAGTGGAAAAAAGTATTAATGCCTTTTCTCTTTCATCAACAGAAAAACAGAAGAACAACAGCCGTAAAACACCTCAGAACCACACGACTACAGTACTCCGCGATCTCTCCGCTTCCGGGGTCCACTACCAAAGACGTCACCTTCGTCCCGTAGCGATCTCCTCAATTCCGGTCCCACGTCAATGACTTCACTTCCAGCTTCCATTGATGATGTCTTCCCCGTCCACCGAAGAAGACGTCACTTCCATCTTTTCCTGCCAACTCAGCTCCATTTTGTATTTGTCCAATTTCCTGTTTGCTCCTCTATAAAACACCTCCGAAAACTCCATGTCTTTGTGAAATGTGTTCTTGTACCATTTACGACCGGATTTCAAATACAAACAATCGATCCACAAAGCCAGACATTATACGAGGAATTCCCCCAACCCTTGATTGCTGTTCTCTGTGTTTTTTGTCTTTCACAAAGGTTATACTTGATAATGTTAGTGGTACACAAGATAATGAGATCAGTAAAGTAGTCATAAATGCTTTATTCTAAAGTGCAAATATTACAAAAAGCTTCTATTCATATATCTTCTACCATATTTACACAACTCAAGGGCATCAGAAGACACAGCAGATCCTTGTAGCACTGAGTAGCATCCTTTGACAGGACAGAAGGGGTACACACTCATATCTACACCCACACTCACGTCACAAAATGTTCCTAAAAGTACACGTTCTGTGAGTAAGAAACCAACAGAATTCCACAAACCATTACTTGGCAATACAGCATAGCCATGCAGTAGAGGTGAGACACTGATACTTGATATGGAGGACATTGTTACCAAAACCATTGGCTCCTGCACCTTTACTTTTATTCTGGGCCTCGGGGATGCAGAATGAGAAAGCAGAAAAAACATTATTAACTGTAATCATCCTTCTATATAAAAGCGGTCTGGATTGTCCTTCCGTCCCGTGAGTGCTACGCAGGTGCGGAGTTTCACACACGCCCCGTCCATTTTGCAATGCACGATGGGATTTGTAGTTTTGTTTTTCCAGGTAAAAGATGATTTTCTACTCCAGACTGTGTGATATCTTCTTCTTCTTTCTTACTATATAAAAGCGGTCGGGATTGTCCTTCCGTCCCGTGAGTGGAAAGCGTAGCGGTATTCCGCTTATCACAGACTTACTACTTGCAGCTTGCGGTACGAAGCGACATGATGTGAGCAGAGTTCTGGTGCTCCCATTGTTCCCTTGCTTTTGTGCGCGATGCGCTGGAAAAATAGACAAAATTATGTCTCTGGAAATAATTAATGTTGATGGAGTACAAATGCCTCACCGCATAGTAAATATGAGGGGGGTTCAAAAGGGCGACCTCAATATAGAAAAAAAGTTTAAATTTCATCACAAAAATAACAGAAACTACGAGTATTAAAGTAATACCGCTCAAATGCAATATAACCAAATTAATGAGTTTGTATAAAATATCAAATTGATCTACATATTGAATTGCCCTAAGAAGTGGTCAACTTAAAAGTCGGTCGCATTAAAAGGCGGGTCAGCCTAGTTATACGTATCCATCTATCCATCCATTATCCAACCTGCTATATCCTAACAGCAGGGTTGCGGGGGTCTGCTGGAGCCAATCCCAGCCAACACAGGGTGCAAGGCAGGAAGCAGACCCCAGGTAGGGTGCCAGCCCACCGCAGATGATTATAAGTATTTAACTCACAAAATACCAATGAATGTGTTTTGTATTAATCATGCTGCAGAGAACTATATGATTTTATACTTCTATATGATTTGATCTTCATTTAGGTAGGAAAGGAATTATGTTTATGCACAGAATATGAGACTGCTCACATTCTTCTATGTGAAAGTGCTAACCTCTTGATAGTAACAGAACACCCTGTGATATTATAAATCAATGTGATCGTTTTCTTCACTCTTGCTTAAAAATATAAGACAAAAATGTCAGTTATGAATTAATAAATAAGGATTATTAATCTAACCAAACAAATATAATCTAATGAAGATATTAAAGCTATAAGAATGTAATCTCTTTATAACTAATGCAATGAACTTTAAGAAAACTGTTTAAATTGGGTTTGTGTGTGTCTACTTGAAGGACACATTCTTTAGACAAAGCTAGTGCCAGGTACTGCTTGTTTTCCATACTCCTGTATGTCATAAATTCAGATGCAACCCTAAATCTATGTATGACCTCAAAAAATGAACTGTTAGGTTTTTTTCTTTGTTCTCCTTTGGCTAATGAACAAGCTAGGTGATAAAAGAGAGAACATTATTTTCTT
>JANRMT010027041.1:26661216-26680407 GCA_026402145.1 Polypterus bichir lapradei
TTTTTTAAATGTTTCTAATTTTTTTTTTTTTAGTTAGTCTGCCCGAACTTAAATCAGTTGGCAGAGCCTGGGGGTGGGGGGCTGGGGGGTGGTAGTCTCACAGTTTTTTCTTTTAAATTCACCAAGAATAAATATTAAGGAAATTGCTTTCAATTTTAAATCGATGTTTATCTCGTTGTTTTATGACTTCAGCACTCACAAGAACAACCTGGGGCTGACAGAGTGAACTCTCGGAGATGGCCCCATAAACGTTTAAAGGAGGATTTTGAGACAGGAATTAACCCCAGAGTTGAGTTTAAATGCTGCTCCGTATCACTGCCTCACAGGGTTTGGAGTCAAAAGATGAGTTGGGACAAGGTGCCAGAGAGGTAGTATGCGTGAGCAGCACATCTGTCTGCTGCTTGTGGGATAGTAATTTGGACTCAGCAAGCCACCCCATAGGATAAACAGTGGTGTAAAAACGTACTGTATAGTGAGATCCAGAGAGGCTACTGGATTTTGTTTGTTTTATACTTCATGTTTTCTATGTAATGATCGCCCCTCTGGAATTTTCTGTGAGAATAAATATTATTTTTGATAGCCTTTTAGCTTTTTTGATGCACTTAGCTCTGGGTTAGATGGCACAATTAGGTGCCCTTCCTGTCACACTTTGTTTTGTAGGCTTGACATCATTTTGCCAGCGATGTTTCTCTTTACCTGATATTATGATTTTTAATTTAAATTATAACTATTTCTCTCATTACATTATTCTATTTTCTGTACCTGTCTCATCCTGAACAGAGTGGCAAGGAAGCTGGAGCCATTCAGGCAAGCATAAGGCACAAAAGCAGGAACAATTCCTGGATAGGATGCCAGTCCATCATTGAGTGAACACACAAATACACTGTGGTAAGTGGCCTGGACACAGACAGGCAGACACCGATGGTTCAAACACCCAAACACGTTTATTATACATACTGTCATTTACAAGGTGCACATAACCCCAAAAGTCCAGGCCTCTTCGCTCTGCCTCTCTCTGTCTCTGACCGCCTCCACTCCTCTCCAGAGGGGACTGGGCGGTCTCATGGTCTGGAATCCCTACAGATTTTATTTTTTTTTCTCCAGCCGTCTGGAGTTTTTATTTTGTTTTTTCTGTCCCCCCTGGCCATTGGACCTTACTCTTATTCGATGTTAATTAATGCTGATTTATTTTGTTTTCATATTGTGTTTTTTTATTTTTCTATTCTTTATTATGTAAAGCACTTTGAGCTACTGTTTGTATGAATATGTGCTATATAAATAAATGTTGTTGTTGTTGTTGTTCTCCTCCCGAGCTCTGTCCTCTTCAACCCGACTCCAGCCATCGAATGGAGGGAGGCGGCCCCTTTTATTCACACCCGGACGTGCTCCAGGTGCCTCCCGATTATCTTCTGCCATCTTCAAGTACCGGCTGCGCACCCGTAAGCACTCCGGGTGTCCCTGGTCTTTTTCCCCCCAGCACTTTGGGGTGTGGTGGAAGTGCTGAGGGCCAGGGCTCCAAAGGCATTGGGGCGCTCCCTGGCGGTGACCACGGGCCCCTATAGGGTTGAGCTTCCAAGCTCAGTTCCCGTGGTCCCCAAAGCCACCAGGGCGGTTGCCCCCACATGGTCTGGGGGAGGCGTAAGCCCTTCTCCGGTCCTCTGGGGCGTCCCGGCTGGGTACACACACACCCCACACATACTGTACACTAGGGCTAATTTAGCGTTGCTATCCATCTAACCTGCATGTCTTTGGACTGTGGGAGGAAGTCAGAGCAATGGGAGGAAACCCATGCAGGCGCAAGGAGAACATGTAAACTCCAAGCAGTGAGGACCAGGGTGGTGAACCCTGGTCTGCTTATAGTAGCGCTACCAACTTTCTTCCCCCATGTCCATACTCAAGCACTGAGGAGATCTACAGTATTAGTTAGCCTATTAACATATGATATAATTATATTTTTAAAAATTAATTTCATTTTGTCAATTTTGCAAAATACTTAATCTACATTAAAAATTCTGACATCTCATTGAGGTTGGTGAAGGACTATGTCAGTGTTGATCTATAAAATTGTAATTCCCATGCTGAAAAAATTGAAAAGACGGTTGAATACGCAATATTTTGGCTACACGGCCTTTATTAAGTGTGTGTGTTTCTTGATCCTCCTTTTCTACTCATATTTTGATGCACATCTGATAAATTCCATATAGCTAAAAACTATCTATACCCTTCTTTTCTATTTTTTCAGCATGTGAATAATCTTGAGCTATTTTTTCCTTCACACATCAAGATGTTTATCTCAGTTATTTTTTCTTCTTTAAGAAGTTCTTGCATCAGCCTGCTCACTGCCTCTGTAGTTTGCACATTCTCCCCATGCCCGCGAGTTTTCCTCATACTAATTACAGTAAGTTTTCCTTCCATATCTAAAAAACATAAATTTTGGTCATTAGAAATGATAAAGTGTCTTAATATTTTAGTGACTGTGGGACTATAGTGACTATAGTGAGTGTAGCAGTGTATAAGTGTGCCCTGTTGTAAACTGGCACCCTTCAGATTTGGATTACCCATATTTTTTACATCCACCTTGATCTCAACAGCAAAGTTTCTTTCACGTAAGTTCCTGTAGCACCGCAGAACTCAGCCTTTTACCTTTCTGTGGGTTTTTATATTAGTCAACATTTGTAAAAAGCCATTCTGAGGGGAGTGCCAGGGTGTATTATAAAAATGTGTAGCAACCATTTGGATGGCATTTTAAAGACATTGTTAATGCCTCACTGAGAGAATCTTTGGTCTCCAACTGATTTAAATACGAGGGATATCCAGAAAAAAAGGTTACAACAGCTGTTAAAAATCGAAAAATGAATATATTTCAACCAAATTTACAGGGTATGTTCCAAAATATGTGTTTATTTCTCAACATAATCGGCGTCAACTTCGATGCACTTCTTCAGCCTGGGCACCAGCTTTTTTATACCCTCGTCGAATACGCTTCCGCTCCACCTCCAAAAGCCTCTTCTCCACTGTCTCCTTCACCTCCTCATCGTTGGAAAAACGTTTTCCACCCAAGAACTCTTTCACAATTCTTCCACAAGCTGACGATGGATCTCGGCCGCGGATTCGCGACGCAAAGTGAGAAACTTTATGACCGAACGAATCTCGCATCGGCGGTAGGTGGAGCAAACGGCCTCAGCAGAGGTTGACGAACTCACTTGCTGTGATGACATTTCACAACTGACTGACGCGGTCCCGGCCTTATTTTGACTGTTAGGACCCCCCTACACGCAGGTATGCCAAGCTTCGAAAAAAAAAAATCCCTGCACCCTCCAGGGCACTTGTAACCTTTTTTTCTGGATATCCCTCGTAGATGATAACAATCCTTGGACCAATTAAAAATAAAAGTGGACTGTCTCAGTAACAGAAGACAAGCAGCTCTCATTCTAATTGTGATGAAATGCTTTAAAATATGGAGCTGAGACATGTTAATCAGAACTTTGCAGAGAGTCCCAGTTTGCATATCATCCCACCCAGTCCACTGGCATTTCAAACCAACCTGACATATCCGGAATAATAAAACTGTTTTGCCAGAGTAATGTTTTTGGACTACTGCTCAACATTGAACACTATTGTACCATCAAAGCTGACCATCAAGCTCCTAGACTTGTAATTTAGTGTCAACCTCTTCAACTGGATTTTGGACCTCCTAATTGGCCAATCCCAGCATGTGTGGACTGGCAGTGTCACTTCTTCCATACTGATCATCCACACAAGCACCCCACAGGATTGTGTGCTGAGCCCCCTGTTATAATTCTTTTTAACCTGTGACCTTATGGTCTCTCACAAGTCCAAATCCACAAATGAACTTGGTGATTACAGAACTGATTACCAGCATTGATGAGGTGGTCAACAGTGAGGAAGTTTGATTACTGAAGTTAGTGGTGCAAAGACAACAATCTCTCCATTTATGTTAGCAAAATTAAAGTTCATGCCATGTACTTCAGGAAGCAGACCTCACACCCATCTTCATCAGAAGGGAACGCTTTAGAGAGAGTCACCTTGTTTCAGTTTCTTGGAGTTACTAGCACTAATAGTCTTTAGTGGAGTCAACACATCTTAGCTCTCACCCAGAAGGTTCACCAACTCTGTGTCATCAAATGTTTGAGGAAAGCCCATATGTCTCCATCACTTCTTGGAGTCATCACCACTGACACATCTTAGCTATCATCAAGGAGGCTCAATATCTTTACTTCCTCAGACATGTGAAGAAAGCCCGAATGTCTCTGTCTATGCTTACTAACCAGTACAGGAGCACATTGTCCTTACTGCAGGATATAACAGTATAATATGGAACCTGCTCATCTCTGGACCACAAAGCACTACAGCGGACTGTGAAGTCAGCATACTGTAGAATAGCAGTGGCACACATGTCTCTTCTGTCTAGGACACGCATAACATAAATTTCTTTAGAAACGGAAACAGGGTTATTAGAGACCTCAGACATCTTACATGGTTCACCTTTCTCCATCATGGCAAACAACACAAGACCATTTCATTAGGTGACTTTTTCATATTATAGGAGTTTAGTGTGAAAGAGTGAAATAACCAAAGCTAAAGAAAAGCTCCATTAAATGGTAACAGTTTGTCCTATCTTTTAAAAGTATTGTAGTGCCGAGGGGCTGGGCTCCCATCAAACTTCACAGTGCGTCAGACTTTAAACTGAACATTTTGCCTCTTTCAGTTCTGTATATAAGTTACATGTGGAGTTTGATTAAGCCATAGTGGCTGTAATTGACATTCTGATCAACTTCTTTTTCTACAAGCAACTTAATGACATTGTGGTGGCCATAAGAAATGGATATGATGACAGAAAAAAATCCTTTGGATGATAGAACAAATAAAGAAATATAAAAACTCATCTTCACCAGAGTTTCTGGAAATATCTAAAGATCAACATAAACAAATTCAAAAAGAAAGTAGATGAGCCAAAGAAGAATACAGGCCCAAACTCCATTTTAATAAAATCCTCCATGTAACAAATGTATTTTTTGGTCCTGGCCAATTTCCTATTACACTTAAGTCCATTTTATCTGCAACATTTATTACAACAAAATAATTTTTCATTAAAAAAGAGCAAAATATGCATAGTGCTCTATTGGATTGCACATTTATGTCACTTGGTTTACTCCAGTGGTTCTCAAACTTTGGGACGGGCCCCCCTAGGGGGGCGCGAAGTAACAAAAAGGCGGGCGTGAAGATGTGAAAAAAAGAAAACAAGACTCAAAAATATGAAAAATACATCTACTGAAACCAAAACAATTTAACTTAAACTACATTCTGATACTAGAAAAATAAATATATAGAGTTAGATAAATGTTGATAAAAGTGAAGTAGGTATAATAAAATATGCATCCATGATATATCATTAATTAAAAAAGAACAAATTGGTATTAGTGGGCTCCTTTCAAAAAAACGTTACGGGGGGCGCGATTAAAACTGTTATGAAAACTCGGGTCGCAAATACGTAAAGGTTGAGAAACGCTGGTTTACTCAACAGTCATTATGTTTTGAGTCAGACAATCTTTCCAGAACCCTAGTGTTAATCATAGTGTACCCACGTAACATTACTGACGTATAAAGCAATGTGAAAAACCTCATCTATGGAGCAAAGAGTAAACAGAGCAGAGGTCTGTTCCAGAAAGAGATATTAGATAATCCTAGACCTCAGAATGAATCTCGGCTTCCCAGCTTGCTTTAGTGGAATTTCACACCAGCAAGTTAGCCAGTTCCAGAACACCAGATTTCAATCAGTTCAGGTAATCCTGGATATGTTGATCTGTTTACGGCAAAATTCACAAGCCCTTATGAGTTGAGCATTGAACAGTTGATGAACCACTAACTACACATCTGAGAAACAAAGGGAAAAAGCTTCATGCCAACAGAGGACGATGTGCTGGTTGCAGTGCAAAAGGATTATTGGCATATCCAGTAGTGGATGAATACATGATGATGATGCTGAAAGAAAGTGGTTTGCCCACCGTCATTTAGAGGTGCTGCATGGTGTGTAAGCTGTGAATAGCACCTCCTTGAGGCAACTTTAATGAAATGCTGTTTTGGTAAATGAGTGTGTCTTTCACTATGAATGAACGCTAGATGACTGGTGTGAGATATGGCCGGCCGTTCATCCCGGCCAATACCCCCACGCCGCTAGATGGAGCCCTTCCGGCAGCACGGAGGTGCCATGAATTCCAGCAGAGCATCATGGACATTGGAGTTTTCCTTCACAGCCCTGCTGGATACCATGGGGGCCGCAAGGGGATGCTGCAGGGAGGCTCCGAGACTTTTATTTGCCCTATAACCCGGAAGTATGTCCTGGTCACAGGGACAGAGGAAATGACACACTTCCGGGATGAAAAAGAAGAGTTTTGATCTGACCCGGAAGTCCTAGGAAGTCACATGGACTGAGGGTTCAGAAGCACTTCCGGGTCATGGAATATAAAGGATTGTGGGAAATTCCAGACGGATGAGCTGAGTGGGGAGGAAGGGTGGCAACGCGTCTGGGAGTAGGAGGACTTGTGATTATTGTTTATGGTATTTGATTTATGAGTATAGTAGAGTGGAGGGTGGTTTGTGCACATAATTGTAATAATAAAACAAATTTTTGGACTTTTATCTGGTGTCTGGCGTCTGATCTGAGGGTTCAAGGGGACGACAGCACCCTCTATCTGTCACACTGGTCAATATGACATGCTAGCACATTAAAATTCTTTGAAGCATTGAAAGAGAACGCCACTTAACATAATTTTAATGTTTTTTTATCTCCTGCAACTAATAACTTTTTGGTATTTTGGATAAATATATCTGGATAGTCAAATGGTCTTAGATGTCTGAACTGGTGATGTTAGGAAAAAATAGAGCCTGTTTGAAACAGTTACCATGTGAGGTGAGATTTGCACCATGTGAACAAAACTAAATTTTAATAATTTTGCTCAAATGAATCAAGATGAACTGAATTAATAGGACTTACAGGCATTGAAAGCATCCATTTGTATTGTACTATTGACTTATGCATTTGTTCCAGTCAGCTTCTTTATCAATTACTTTATGACCAAAGCACATACAGAACCCGTTTTAATTAATTTATAACCTGCGAACGTATGGACACCATACAACTAGGAATTAACAAATTGGCTTACACCTTGGAAGGAGTGCAGAGGTACTTAAAATATCAAACACTTTGATCACAGTGTTTCATAATCAGAACAACAGAAGTGTGCAATGTCACATTTCATGAAACCCCACATTTGTATTTTAACTTAAATATGGCTCATCTGATGGAGAAAAGAAGATGAAGAAAAATAATGACAGAAGGGCAACATCAGATCAAGAGACGTGAGAGTATCAGAAAACTAAGTATGAACAAATCCAGTCGCTAAACTAAAAGCCACCCCGGACATTCACACTTTCACACTTCTGATTTTCTGTAAGCTTTTCTAAAACTGTTTAGATCCTGATTTTGCTATTTTATTTTCTGTTTGGTATTGTTATACATTAATAAATACTACCTTGTTTTTATATTTTTTATACTTTATCTTTTATCTAGAGTGACTGAACCAATAAATGGGTACCAAGTGTGTGAGTTTGATGGGTACTGTCATATTCACAGAATTTATCAAGGCTATGAGAACAACTGCGGTAAAAGTAAGACATTGTTTGGGTTGGTATGTGGCATATAATCGAAAGGTGGTCCTCTTCTATGTGTCGTGATGACACCGCCATGTTTGTTAGTGCTGATTATAGTGAGCCCCAATATAGAGAATCTTATGCAGAATGTTATGGAGTGACAGGTAATTGCCACCACTTGAGACTTTGTCTGGATAGGCACATTATGTGTATCTGCGTGTATATCGCTCTGTGTTTGTGTTAATTTACAAGGGCGAGAGGAGATGAACCCAATAAACATTCCTGGCAAGTCTCACAAATTTCACGATAATATAATACCCTCTCTCCCCCTGTACCGACTCCTGTAGCCATTCACCACATCAGAATCCTTCTGGCATTTAGGAATGAATGAATGAATGAATGAATGAATGAACGAGCAGCTGAGTTTTCCTTGCAACACAGGATGACTGGCAAACCCAAATGAATAAGGCCTAGTGTTTATATGAGTGTGGGATGTGTATGAATAGATTCTGTATCAGACTGGGACCCCATCCATTGTTGGATTTGGCCTTGCTATTGATCCTACATCTCAGATTGGATCAGGTGAGTTTGAGAATGCTGTCTTTATATTATTTCACTTGTGTCCATCCGTGCTTGATATAACTACTTTATCCCTCCACAACAATATGGAGTAATCCATGTTCCTGGCAGAGTTTTGGTCTTAGGCTTACCTTCAAGTCTTCAATTCTTCAATGTGACCAGTTATCGAATGGAGTATTTCACTGTTTATTTGGTGCATACTTTGTTATTGACTGAAACCGTATTATGACACTACCATTTTACACCTCCTCTTTCCTTCAGTTCAAGGTAAGCCTCCTGATAAAATGAAAAGGCACATACAGCCTAGCGGCGACCAACGGAAACAGTCTCGCCAGCCTACATACTCACACCAACACACAGAAGCAGAAACATCTACATCACACAAGACCAACCATCACAGGCAAGATGCCTTAGAACAGGGGTGTCGAACTCCAGTCCTGGAGGGCCGCAGTGGCTGCAGGTTTTCATTCTTACCATCTTCTTAATTAGTGCTGATTACTTCTTTTAATTAGCTTGACTCAGTTAGTTAATATAAAAATAAAGTTATTTCTTTTTCCTTAATTAGCAGCAGTGAGACACAAAACAGGCCGCCATATGACCAGCTCACCTGTGCCCATCACAAAATATGTGAAAATAAAGAAAGGTGAAGGTCTCATCAGTAAGGCTGATTTCCGAGGTCACCAAAGCATTATGACGGCGTTCTTAGAAAACGCAAAAAAAATAACAGCTTTAGAAATGTGTGCTGTGACAGAATGAGAGTAGCAACAAGCCATGGAATTAAATAACAGGTTTAATTAACAGAAAGAGTCAGCTTCTCATTAAGAAAGTGATTAGAGTGAAACTGGTTGGAGTTTGAAGCCCCAGTTTAGCTGCTCATCTGTTGGCTCGTTTCACATCTCATTTCTGTTTGGCTGTCATTTAATGAAGAATCAATTCAGAGGACTGAATCCTTAAAAACAGGGCTATTAAAATGAAAGGTAAAGGAGTTAATTAGCAATGAAAACTGGTCACTGATTAGGAAAAGAGTGAGAATGAAAACCTGCAGCCATTGCGGCCCTCCAGGCCTGGAGTTCGACACCCGTGCCTTAGAACATCAAAGACAACGTACGACAAATTACAGAGCGACATTATCCAAAGATCAGTGGCAGCAAGTCTTGCACCTAGACAGTGAACGAAAAACAAATCACACACACAACCTTTCTGAAGAGCAGCAGCAAATTGCCAGACAACAAGAAATATTATGACAGAAAAATTACAGGAATTCCATAACACTGACAACTCGAAACAAGATATTCCATTTATATTACGGTGTAGGCAATTCCCTGTTCGTTTAACATATTGTATGACTATCACCAAGTCACAATGACAAACGTTTAATAACGTCAGAGTTTTTACCAATGGCCAGTTGTACACTACATTTTCCAGAGTTTCATCAAAACTCAGGTACTGTAAAGGTACTTGCGGGTTACACACAGGGGAATATTTTCACTGACAATAACGTATATGCAACAAATTGCAGTTTCCGACAATTATTATAGACGCCGGTATGCTACATTATCTGACTGCCGCACTTCACACATACTGACTTACATGTGCCCTGCATTACCTTTCTTATCCAATAAGCTCTGTTAACCTGTTCATGTTACACTCTGTATTGTAAATATCCACGCTGTTGTAAGTGACTATAATAACATCCCATACTAGTCATATGACTATTGTAATGTTGAGTCCTCCCACAAGTCACTACTCATTAAAATAATCTCCTTTCTTACTGTAACGTGTGATGTTCTTCTCTCCTTCATAATCATTTCATTAACACTTTTATTCTTGTGAAATTTTCGCAAGCACAATTTGCTAGTTTTATGTTATACTACAAGATGTAATCTCTTAATGACTCTCTTTGGCATCCCAGAACTGAACAACAATAACCTAAATGAACAAAGCAAATACAATGCATCAAATTCCTGGCATCCTGCAGAAACAGCCTTGGTTTGACACGTGTAATTATTCTCAGGTGGAAAAAAGCTGACTTGCCAAAGCAAACATATGATGTGCTAAACTCGATGCACAGTAGTTTATTAAACTAATACCTCTCCTCTTCGATTTGATTTATGCAGCTGTATATCCTAATTGTCTAGGAATGTATTCCTTCTATGCCTTTGCTTCACCTAGTAAAACAGGAGTGAAGGGCATGTTCACAAATACTCCATCCATTCTGCCATCTGTTTTCAAGTATACTTAATTTAAATTATGGTTCTGTGACCAGGGGGCATCCCAGAACAACTTGAAGCAATGCAGGAAACAACCTTGGAAGGTGTTTTGTCTTGTAGAGTCCCATAATGACACTATTTTTCTCTTCGTACTCTTTTTCTTTGTCTAAACCTTAATAAAACATCTAAAATCCCATACAATTCCCACCCTGTGGTCAGGTACTTTAGCACTTCCATTCCCTTCTTTATCTATAACCTCAAGCAATTATATAGAATGAAAGAACAGGCAGGAGATAGAGCTACACCTTTAACTATGTATTATAGGTAGTAAATGTTATAATAACTGGTGCCATACAAGTAAGCCAGTACAGCCTGATAATAATAACTGTGGCAGATGGCCGGCAGCTTATCCTGGCCAGGACTTTCCTGAAGTGGAAGGATGGGGGAAGGCAGCTTTTTCAGGACACTGCCTCCCCCAAAATGCTAGATGGCAGCTCCCCTGGAGTGTAGCGGTGCCTCGGATTCCCACAGGGCATCCTGGGACTTGAAGTCCAGTTTCTCAGACCTGTTTGGTACCGTGGGTGCCCCCAGGGGGAGCTATGAAAGGACCTGGGGAGTCATGCTTCCCTTGCAGCATGGAAGTGCTTGGAAGTCATAAGGACAGAATCCCCACAGTACTTCCAGGCTGATTAAAGACTTAAGATTCTCCTTCTGACCCGGAAGTGCTGGCAAGTTACGAGGGAGGAAGAACAGGAGCACTTCCGGGTCAAGAACCATATAAAGGACTGGTGGAGACCCAGCAAGCGAGCTGGAGTTGGGAGGGAGTTGACGGAGCTTGCTGGGAGGTGTGGAGGAGAGAATAACTAATGTATATATTATATTACTTGTCTGTGTGTGGTGGTTGGGGTGCTTAGAGGCACGAAGGAAAGAATAAAGAAAAACCTTTTTAGTGCTTTTACCTGGACGTTTATCTGTCGGGTTAGAGGAGCAACAGCTCCATCTAGTGTCACAAAACTTACAGATGCATTTGATTCTTTCTGGTCAGCTGAACATCTGCAAAGTCCCAGAGAGCCTGTTTTCTTCAGGTCATCACCTGGTCTGCTTTCATCATGATTCAGCATGGCAGAGAAGGCATGCCTTTGCACGCCTCTGTATTTATTAACACTCTGCAACTTTTGGTAAACACAAACCTGCCTCGGTCATTCACTAACTGAATAGCTCAGGCACAGCACCCCTGAAGTCATTTTGTTCCTTGTCAGCATCCTTCAAACAAACAACCAAGAAAGGAAATGCAAGTCATTAAGCAATACAACTAGCCTACTCTGTCACAGCAAAATAAAAAAAAAACAGCATTCCTAAAGCTTGTTCTTTAAACATTATAACATGCAAATATACAAAATATTTATCAAACTACAGTATATACTACATATGACTCATTTTACACTCCACCACAGAAGGGATTCCTGTCTATTACAGTGCACATTTACACACATATTAAGGTCCACTCACACTGGATCAATTAGAGTTACTCATTTTTATTTTCATTTTAGAAAGCATTTGATAAGATCCCTGTTGTGGGCTACAAAATCTGTACATTTTGGTTTATATTTCCATTATTATAGACAAAACAACAGATGAACAAAATTCAGGACACATCAAAGCTTATCCTCTTTCCAGTTGTACCTCACTTTGCAAACGACTGTTCCAACAAAGAAAGAAAGACATGCTGGTGCTTAAGGCTATTGATTAGTTTTTAACTTCTGGGACAAAAGTAGCTAAATTATTTTACAGCCTGGGAAAGGAAAATACGGTGATGCCTCAGGCAACATCAAAAAAGTTTTATTTTTGGGAAAATTGACAGTGAATTTGTTCATCACATTGACAGCCAGCCAATCAGAATATCTAACAATCACATCTTGCAAAACCCCCCCCCGGTAGAATTTTATAATAAATATGCCTCGTCTGAAGAACAACATAGGAGGAAGAAAGCAGAAGACACAAAGACATCAAGAGAAAGGAACAGAGCGACGTCAGAAGAGGGCGCTGGCAATGTGCGGCCATTTACATCGGATCGTCAGAAAAGCATCTCATGAACAACTACGAGTGCTAGATCACAAGCTGTCTGCGACATTCATCCTTGTCATCTTTACTTTTTCGTAAGCTTTTTCTAAAGACTATATAAATATATCCAGAATGTACTGTCAGTCCTATTTTCTATTATTCTTTGTTCCAGTGGTATTATTATTATTCCTGTAATAAATACCATGCTGTTTTTAACTTTCAATGATTTGTCTTAATTTCTAGAGTGACTGAAGTAATAAGGTAGATTTCTTTGAGCACCAATTGCAGCTGGAGATTTGCCATTACCTCTGTGCTGCGAGTTTTATTAAGACTGAGGGTGAGAGCTCCACCCAAAAGTAGGGAACAGTACGTAAAGTAAGGCATTCTTGGCTGATAAATGGCCTATAGTCAAGGATGTTGAGCCTTTGTATGTTTAAATGTATTCTTGGAGACCAAAGTAATATTTAGGTGTGAGATATCTTTAAAACGTATGTTGTTTGTGCCGATAATAAGTAAGTCTCCTGAACTGCTGAGAGAGTTGTGTTATTCCTAAGGCACTAGTGTGGTTTAAACTGCTGGAGGTTAACCAGATGTGTGTGTGTGTGTCATTCATGGGGCACGATTGTGATTAGGGTCTGTGTGTATGTAAGTCTCATGAAGTCCTAGGAGAGTGACAAGTTGTGTTATTCATAAGGCACTTGTGTGGTTTAAAGTTCTAGAGGTTAACTAACTTTGTGTGTTTGTCATTCATAGGTCACTGTTGAGTTTCTGTGTGTATGCGTATAGCTACGTATGTGTGTGTTAATCTTAAGGTGCAACAGTAGACCAACCCTGGAACGAATCTGATGAGTACACTTACTCATAGGTAAAGGGTAAGTAGAGGGGAATATCATGAAAATACAATCCCACCTGAGAGGTTGGGCATTAAACTAAAAGAAGTGGGAGATCAGAGTGTAGTGTATAGATGGGTGCAAAATTGATTAAAACACAGGAAGCAGAGAGTTAAGGTGCAAGGAACCTTATCAGAATTAGGTAAATGCCAGTGTCCTTTAGGGGTCAGTGCTAGGGATACTGCTGCTTTTAATTTATGTAGTAGATGATCTGGATAAGAGTATAAATAACAAACTGGTCAAGTTTGCAGATGATACCAACCTAAGTGGATTGGGAGATAATTGACAAATCAGCTAAATCATTACAGAGGAATTTGAAAAGATGAAATCGAATGAAGGTAAATATAAAGTATTATATTAGAAATATTAGATCTGAAATCACAATGGGAGGTCAAAAACATGAAAGCACCTCTTATGAAAAAGACTTGTTGTGGATTTGTCACTATAAACATCTAGAAAGTGTACACAGGAGACTAATAGGTTTTATGTCACAAGGTGTGTAGTACAAGTCAAAGGAGGTGATGCTTAAGCTTTGTAATGCACTGGTGAGGCATCATTTAAAGTGCACTTTTGGTCTATGGCATACAAAAATGACATAGCATCATAAGAGAAAGGCCAGAGAAGAATGACTAGGCTGATTCCAGGATTGCAGGGTATGTATGACTTATAACCAAAAAGTGTTGAACCTTTTCAGTTAAAGCAAATGGAGATTAATAGGTGAAATGATTGAACTGTTTTAAACTATGAATGGGTTATTCCAGTGGCTTGAAAGCATTGTTACTTAGCTTGACACAAACATATTTGTAATGCATAAAGACATGGTGGGCAGAAGGTGTAAAGACCTGAAACTGTACTTCACCTACTTTAAACATATTCATCCATCCATCCATCCATCCATCCTCTTCTGCTTATCCGAGATTGGGTCGCAGGGGCAGCAGCTTGAGCAGAGATGCCCAGACTTCCCTCTCCCTGGCCACTTCTAGCTCTTCTGGGAGAATCCCAAGGCGTTCCCAGGCCAGCCGAGAGACATAGTCCCTCCAGCGTGCCCTGGGTCTTCCCCGGGGCCTCCTCCCGGTTAGACATGCCCGGAACACCTCACCAGGGAGGCGTCCAGGAGGCATCCTGATCAGATGCCCGAGCCACCTCATCTGACTCCTCTCGATGCGGAGGAGCAGCGGCTCTACTCTGAGTGCCTCCCGGATGACTGAGCTTCTCACCCAATCTTTAAGGGAAAGCCCAGACACCCTACGGAGGAAACCCCATTTCAGCCGCTTGTATTCACAATCTCGTTGTCTGGGGCTTTATGCCCCTGGTAGGGTCACCCAAGGCAAACTAGTCCTAGGTGAGGGATGAGACAAAGAGCGGTTCAACAAACCGCCAATGTAAACATATTCAAGATGACTTTATGTGGTGCAATGGATAAGGCATCCATCCATCTAATTCCTTAACCTGCTTATCCAGGGTATGGTCATGGGCAGGTGCAGCCTTTCCCAGGAATCACTAGGAACAACACATGGACCAGGAACCAGTCAATCAAAAGGTGAACACATACACCCAAACTCTAGAAATAATTTAGCATTGCCTGTAAGAGCCAATCTTAGAAAGTTAAAGTTTTGAGTTAAACTTATATTAATGTTTGCTTAATTTGAATAGAATATAAATTTCTTTCATAGTCATGACTTATGGTACAGTCTTTTCCCCCTATAAGTTAGCAAGAGATAGAACCTTCTTACTGTAACTGAGAAACAGTGTGATAATAAGCTCAGTTGTGGCAAGAACAAGTCTCAGTAAAGAGGGACTTGAAAGACCCATTTATAAGTTAGAAATGGGATAAGCATACAGTTTTCTGACCGTTTTGAAATGGTTCAGAAATGTTAAGTAAATAGTAACGATTTGAGATATAACAAGATTAAACTTAGAACTGAACTTTTCTTAACATTAATTTTTCCTTTATTGCTAATTTTCTTTTCTTTTTTTTGTGTGAACTGTTTTACTTTGAAACTTAACTAAACTTTTAGAAATGAAGATATGTTGTCTGTGGAATCATTTCTACGCGTCAGGCTTTTGTTGAATCCCATTTTTTGAGTTGAAGCTGCTGAACTTTGGTAATTTTGGGAAAACGCAGCTATATTGCCAATTCACCAAATCTGTGTACTTCGGGAGGAAGCTGGAGCATCTGGAGGAAATCTACACATTCATGGGGAGCATATCCAAACTCTAATGAGGGAGCACCTGGGCCATGAACCACAAACTCCTTATTGTGAGGCATTGGACTTTAAATCTCAAGGTTGCCAGTTTAATCTATGCCCAAGACTGTTCCTGTGACTTTAAGCAAGTCACTTCGGCTACCTTGGTTCCAGTGAATAAACTGTGAGGCTTCATAAATATGGAAGATGCCCTGGGCAAAGCTGTCAACTAAACATTTATACCAGGCTCTGTGGTGCTTAAAGGACCTCAGATGGACCCACTTTTGTATGCTTGCAATCTGATGCCTTATTTCAAAAAGCAGGGAAATTGGAAAGTGCAGTTGAGGTCACACAGCAGCATTACAGAGGCTCTACATAAGCAGAAAGTATTCTGTTCCCCTGAGGCAGCCAGCCTAAGTAGTCAAAAGAAGCATGACAGACTCTTTCAAGTGAAAGCAGAACAAGCACATCAAAATATGTTTGATTATCTTTGAAAAGTTTTAAGTCATCTTGAAAGTGGAGGAACAAACGTTTCTGGCAATTTGCAACTTTGTGTCCAAGTCCAGCATTTTTTTGTTTGACTTTCTATAAGCTTCAGGAGCCTTTTACTGCTTGGTGAAGGGCTGGACGTGTGTAGCACTTTACAGACTCCTTAGGTCAGGGGTGTCCAATTCCAGTCCTAGAGGGCTGTAGTGGCTGCGGGGTTTCATTCTAACCATCGTCTTAATTAGTGACCAGTTACTGCTAATTAATGTATTTTGCCTTAGTTTAAACTGACCCTGAATTGCTTCCCTTCTTCTTGATTAGCAACCAAACAATAATGAGACACAAATTGAGCCGCCACATAACCAGCTCACCTGTGCCCATCACACAATATCTGAAAATCAAGAAAGTTGATGGCCTCAGTAAGGCTGATCTAATCAGGTCACCAAAACATCTTGGCAGCGTTGTTGCAACAGTTTTGGAAATGTCCACTGTGGCAGAATTAAAGCAGCAACAAGCCATAGAATTAAATAATGGGTTTAATTAACAACAAGAACGGGCTTCTAACTAAGAAACTAAAGTCCCGACTTAGCTGGTTATCCGTTGACTTGCTTCACCTTTTATTTCTGTTTGCCTTCCTTTTAATGAAGAAAATAATCAATTCAGAGGACTAAATCCTTAAAACAGGGCTATTAAAATGAAAGGAAAACAAAAAGGTAATTAACAGTAAAATGTGGTCACTGGTTAGGAAAAGGGTTAGAATGAAAACCTGCAGCCACTGTGGCCCACCAGGACTGGAGCTGGACACCCGTGTGTTTTTTTGCAACGATACATAGAAACAGTACATTTGTCTCATTCATGCCCCCTTCAACATCACAACCAGAATAAAATAAAACGATGAAAAATTGGTGAAATTATTTGTACACAAACAGATATGGACTAATATGGATTTCTAAGACACACACTGGTTGACTGAAGATTCAAACTGTGTCTTCTGTTGCAGGTGTATCAAGCCCTGGAGGCCTGCCATGGCTGTAGGTTCTCATTATAGTCACTTTCTTAATACCACTACTAATGGAAAACACTTCCTCTATCTTACTTTTATTTAACTTGCTTTTTAATATTCATATTCATTATTTCTTTTTTCCTTAACCAGCAGCCAGACATCAACAGATAAGCAACAAAACCAGAAGCCTCAAACTCAATTCATTCAGGACTACAATTTATTCCCCATCCATTTTCTTAATTTGAAATAATTTCTTGCTGTTAACAAAGCATATTTATTTAATTTCCCCTGGGGACAAATAAAGTTCTGTCTGATCTAAATTCTACAGGTTGTTTACCAGGATCGGTGTTCTGCAAGGGTGAAGCCTCAGCCTCACTGCTATATAATCAATTCCCCTATGAACATGAAGCAAAGCCTGAGGGCAACAGCATCACCGAGTATGCGGATGACACCACTGTGATAGGCTTTATCTGTGATAATTATGAGGCTTCCTACAGGAGAAACGTAAAAGGCATGACTGCTGCCATAACAGCAACCTCCCTGAATGTCGGCAAAACAAGAGATCATTGTTGACTTTAGAAAGAACAAAGGCGGCAAACTATTGGCATTGGAACCCCTGCAGATTTTTTTTTTTTGTCCAGCCTAACTGGAATTTTTTTTGTTTTTCTGTCCTCCCATGCCATCTGACCTTACATTGTTGTGTTGTTATTTATTCTTTAATATTATTGCTTATTTTAAATTGTTTTTAATTGGTTTTGTCATCCTGTAAAGCACTTTGTGCTACATTGCTGTATGAAAATGTCTCTCTGTTATAAAAGAAAATCTTGAGACAAGACGAGACTATTGCCAAGAGATTTTTTGAAGTCCCATCCTCCTCTAAACTATTTCTGGTTAATGGCCCACGCCCACGGTCCTCTCGCCTCTCAATTGTGTGAATGCCTTTGTCAGACACAGTTTCTGCACTCTCAGCTCTTATAAATTTTTTCGTTTTCCTCAATTTAAGTTCCCAATAAAAGAAGACTTATTATGAACAAATCTTATTGTAGACTTTCATCCCAAAGGGTTATCAACAGGAGAAATGAGTACATGGAAATCCTAGCAACGAGAAATGATGAAGTCAAATGAATTAACGCGAAAATTGTCGATAGGTTACACAGCAAATTGGTTAAATGCGCATCAATAGACTATGCTGAAACAGTTCGTGGTGATGATGCGGATGATGGAAACATCAACTTACAATATCACGAAGAATATCTACAACCGTTAACACTGTCCGGTCTTCCACCAGCCGAATTACTGTTGAAAGAAGGATGTATCGTAATGTTATTGTGCAATTTATGTCTGAATGATGGGCTATGCAATAGGACAAGATTAGTTGATTTGAAAATTGGTCAAACAATTCTAACATGTAAAATTTTAACAGGCGACAAGAAAGGTAATGTAGTACATCTTCAGGGGATAACATTAGACACCAAAGGAGATCTTGATATGCATTTCTTGTTAAAACGTTTACAGTTTCCCATTAGAATAGATTTTGTAAAGACAATTAAATCATAGGGACAAGCATTGAAAAAAGTCGGTTTATTTATTAGAGACAAAGAAACGATATTCACTCACAGGCAGTTATATGTTTCGTTGTCACGATGAAAGTCCAAACATGGAATCAAAATTCAAAGCGATATTGATGAAAAGTTAATTCCAAATATTGTTTTTACTGAAGTTTTACAGTAAAAGTGTAAGTTTAAAAACTATTTGTGTTCATTTCAGAGCCAAACAGAACAAAAACGTATAACACAACGAATACCTCTAACACAACATGAAACATAATTTTCTTTCAATTTATTACATTTTACCATTAAAATTACTCTGTAGGGTAAAATAATTAGTTCTATTATGCATATGTAACAATTCACATGAAAATAACCATCTGTTTAAATTGTACATCCGCATCCCCATACGCGAAGTGGCTAGCGCGTAGCATCCGCATGGGTATTGGCGAGCGAAGCGAGCAGTTGGCAGAGCCCCCTAGTGCTATATAAATCTATCTATCTATCTATCTATCTATCTATCTATCTATCTATCTATCTATCTATCTATCTATCTAT
>JANRMT010027041.1:26680417-26697169 GCA_026402145.1 Polypterus bichir lapradei
ATCTATCTATCTATCTATCTATCTATCTATCTATCTATCTATCTATCCAGTTGGTCACTCTTAACCGCCCAGGTGTGGGGATAAAGAAAGAAGATACATGACTGTATAGAAATATATTCACTTAAAATTAAAAGAATGGCTCCCAATTATGTATGTTTCAGACCACATCAAAACAGGTTCATGATGGTGCATGTGAATATCATTAGGACAGAATAATAACAGAATGATGACAGCAACAGTATGTTATTTGCATCTTTAATTAGCCTCTAGTAATTTTTAATTTTAACCAGATCATTCTCTGTAGAGTGGTTTGCTCTGAATTCATTAGAAATTAATCTGTAAACATTACAGTGTCAATCCTTCTTATTTGAAATTTGGTTCACCATTCTGGCAGCACTGAGCCCAAAGCAGGAACTGGTCATGTTTGGGGTACCAGTCACACACTGACACTCACTTAGGACACATGTTTAAGGGATGTGGAAGGACAACTGAAGCACCCTGAGAAAAACGAATGTACCCATAGGAAGAGTTGTATGTATTGTAAGATATGGCCGGCTATGTACCCCGGCCAATACCCCCAAGCCGCCAGGTGGAGCCCTCCTTGCAGCATGGAGGTTCCCAGAAGACCAGCAGGGCATCATGGACAATGGAGTTTTTATGCACTGCCCTGCTGGATGCCATGGGGGCCACAAGAGGGAGCTGCAGGGAGGACCGAAGAGTTCTTTGTACCTTATGACCCGGAAGTTCGTCATAGGAAGAGCGACGGGCTTCCGGGTTGAAAAGAAAAGGACTATTTACCCTGACCCGGAAGGAATAAGGACTTGTGGACTGTTGGGCAGGAACACCTCCGGATCAGGGAGTATAAAAGGATTATGGGAACTCCCAGACAATGAGCTGAGCTGGGTGGAAGGATGGCAACGCGTCTGGGAGCTGGAGGATTGGTTTATTTGTGATTGTTTATTGAGTATTGTGGAGAGGAGCGTGCTTTTGTGCACCTTATTATTATAATAAATAATAATTGGACTTTTTATCTGGTGTCTGACGTGTGGTCCGAGGGTACAAGGGTGCGAGCGAACCCGAATCTGTCACAGTGTAGAATTCACACACATAGTCTACAGGCATGGGATATGAACTCAATGTGCCAGGCCCATGAGTCAACAGCACTAACCACTGTACCACCATGCCAACCATTAGTAAACATTGTAGTAATTATAATTTAACAATGTCATGTTGGTATGACACAGAAACAGACAACAAATGACAAAGCGTTATCTGACTCATCAGGGTTTCTTGCAACTTTAGAATGCCATTTTCTTATAAAAATATTAAATGCAAATACCATTGAATCTGCTGTCCTGTGCAGTAAACTAATGAACTAATAAAAATGACAAACATCTTTGCTGAATTGCAAAACAGGTTCAAAAGCAGGAAACCAAAAACCCTGATTAAGCAACAAGCACAATAAAATGCAGAAATCAGTCAGTTATTAAGAGCCCGGCAGTGGTAAACGTCTGCTCAGTGTGGACGCAGCTTGCCTACTCTAGTCATTGTCAATCAGCCCCATTTAATTTTTAAATAATTCCTGTCACTGAAAGCCTGTTTCTACAACCTTAACAAATTATTTGAGATGAGAACGTGTTATAGAAGTGAATGTTCACTTTTAGTTTGGTTTGCTCCCCTTGATGCCCTCCTACATGACCTCATTGGCACGGCTTTGGGACTTCTGGGTATCAGACCATTTCACTCTCATGGGGGAGGTAATAAGTGATCAGAATTGAGATTGTAAGACAAATGCAAAATGTTGACAAAATACCAGCAGAAACTCTTGTTGCTTTAAATACAAATAAAACAACCACAATATAAAAATGAATATTCTTTACAATCATTGAGAAAAATGGACACAAATGTGATGCCTCTGGCCTTCTGCAATGTTGTTTGCTAAACAACACTCAGGCAAACCAAGTTGTGTTTCAAAGAGAAGCATGGTGTGCTCCTTGTTAGCAAGAAAAAATACTGTTAAACTTGAGTGTCCAGACATTCATCTCTGTGATTTTGTAGCTGGTAACATTTGTTTTTCATTTGTTTTGTTGCTGCCATTTTGTGTGTTTGTTTGCATGGCTGTCATCAATTTATGTTTCTGGATTTTATGGGTGCCGTCATTTTCTAGGTTTGGTTGCTATGGTACTGTGTGGTTGCTAGGAACAAGCCATGTGATCTGAGACATAATGACAGCCATGATATCCACCTTAATAAAAGGATAAGTGTCTCTGTGTGTGTCCGTGTTTCCATCTGGTTGCTATGTCTCTTTTATATGCCATTTGGTATAGGATTCATAAAAGTAGTGTTAATGTTTGTAATGTGCCATCTGTTAGAATAAAAATTCCAATGCATATTATTCTACATGCATCACAAAATGTACAACAATAGATGGTGCACTGCAGACATTAATGCTGAATATGTCTGAGTGAGAGTAACTGCCAGACAGGCAGAAATCAGCTTATCTGTCTTAATAACAGGACAAGTGTCTGTGTGAGTGTCTCTGCATCGCTATGTCTGTCCAGTTGGTAGGGTTGGCAAGTACAATTTAAAAATAGGAAAAACATGCAGAAGAATGGTCAAAAATGCAAATATAAAAATACCAAAGAAAGGTCTAAAAATGATAAAATTGGTCCTATCAACCTATTCTGTTGTCCGGTATTATATGCCAGCAAGGGCATTGTCGTAGCGGTGGTATTAAATCTGCTTGGGCCACATGAACGTGGTTTTTAGTTTAATAACTTTGTGTGGTGGGAAATGGATAAGTGAAAATAATGATAAAGAGACATTGGGAAGCCAAAGCTCCAGCGTGACTCAGTTAGTCAATAAACCAGGCAAATGTGGTAGTGCCCACCGCACATTTCCCCAGCAAAACACTTTGACTCTAAGAGTGGTGAGTTTGACAAGCAATGCTGAGAGGAAGTGCTGAAAAAAGATGAGGCCACCATGAGGGAATTGGCTTGGGTGCCTATTATTATTACACTAGACCAAATGGTCAACCCATGTATCAAATTAAAAATAAAAATAATGTCCGCGTTGATTATGTAGATGTCAACTAATCTTAAACAGGTAACACAGCTAGCATGTAATAAAATCCTCTGGTCATCCGCCTGTCACGTGATTACGCACAAACTGCCGGGGCTAGAACTTTGATCTCGGTTTTAATCAAAAGTTAATATATTGATATATTCTGGGAAGTCAACAAATTTTAGCTAGTGGCAGCCTCGACAAAGTGATCTGTGGTTGTGGGTTTATTACAGCAAAGTGAACACTAAAGCATGTGACATGACAGAAAGAAAAAGAAGAGCAACGACAGAAGAAGGGCACCGATTGTATATACCCCCTTTTTTTTGACACCTACTCCACAACCAATCTACCTGGAAAGGGGTCTGCCTTTCCCAAGGTTTCTTCCATCCACAGTAAACAAGAGGCGGAGTGGTGGCTCTTAGGCTAGGGATCTGCACTGATAATCGGAAAGCTGCCGGCTCAAATCCTGTAAAATAACAAAAGTCTCTCTACTCTGTTAGGCCCTTGAGCAATTGCTCCATCCTGGGTATGACATTAATCTGCATCCAGTCCTGCAAGCAAGAAAATTTTGGGGTTGGTGGCAGAATTGGCACTCCGGGCACCATAAAAAGCCTCACACTGTTCCATTCCATCTGAACTAGTGTGATGCTGAGGTGCCACCCATTGCATGGCTGCACTTGGGTCCAAATCTGGGAACCTGAGTTGGTTTGTGATGTGGGTGGAGCAGCAATGCGCTGGATCAGTGCTATAAGAGTTATTTTTTTTGGGAGTTTTTCCTTGGCTTCTTAGGGAATCAGTGTAAGGGGGGCTGTCAAAAGGCAGTGCCTGTTAAAGCCCATTGTGGTACTCCTTGTGTGATTTTTGGGCTATACAAAAATAAATTGTTTTGAATTGTGCACTGTATCTGCCAAGCCTCAACAAAACCAAGGAGCGGGTCATAGACTTACGGAAGAAAGAGACAGACAGCATTCCCATTTACATCAGAGGGGCCGCCATATAGAGAGCGCAGCAGACGACCAGGGATCCTGCCCTACAGGGACGCCTGGAGCAGGGGAGGATAGTTAGAGAGGCAATATATTTCCCTGGGTGCAAGAGGGAAGCCCCTTGGATTCCATCAGGGACACCAGGGGGTGCCTGGATGATCCTGGAACCCTAGAGGACAGCACTTCCGCCACACCAGGAATTGCTGCAGGAGGTCCATCAGAGTGCACCTGGAGCCCAGTATTAAAGGGGCCGCCTCACTCCATTTGGAGAGCCGGAGTTGGGTAGAAGAGGTTGGAGCTTGCGACGGGAGGAGTGGAGGTGGCAAAAAGAAAGAAAGGCAAAAGGACGGTTAGCAATACTGGGGGTTTTGTGCACTGTGAGTGTCGTGTGAAATAAACAGGTGTGTATTTAGACATTTGGAGTCCTGTCTGTCTGTGTCAAGGCTAGGCTTTCACAAGAGTCATTAGCTTTATAAGTCTTGGAGTGAGCAGCACTGGTTGTCTAAAGCAGATACAGCCCATCTTACCTATCCTCAAAATGGTTAGCCAGATGCTTTATTTCTTCATATGCCTAAGGAAAACCTGGATGTTTACATCTAGTCAACCTGAACTTCTGAAGGTGCTCAGTGGAGCCCTTCCTCTGTGGCCATATAAAATCTTGGTAGAGAATCTGTTCAGTCCAGAGTTGCAGGGGATTACAGAGGGTGGTTAAATTGGCTGATAATTTCACTGGAAAACAGCTGCCATCTGCCCAAGACATATTTAACAAACACGATATAGAAAAACAAACAGTTTTCCTGGAAACAATAGCCGTCTTGCATAGTCACTATTTCTGGACCATTAACATCCACAGCACTGGATTCAGGATCAGTTTTTATCCACAGATTTTAAAGCTACTCAAAAGCTCCCTGGCATCATATCAAAATAATATTAAATAAAAAAAGAAAACGTTTTTCATGTTATCTGATTAAGATCACAGTGTGTAGAAATAAGTAATTGTTGCTTGAGAGTTGCAGATGTCCACTTTGGGAATACAACACCCAAAGATCTGATGCCAGTTAAATTGTGAGAAGAATTTAGTAATTGGTGTGGTTTTTAGTATTTTTTTTTTTTTAATGTCATCCACCCATTAGTGAACTAGCGTAATCTAGTTGAAGTTAATTAGTGGGTATATAGTCTATCCTGGTGGCATTATGTGCAATTCAGGAGTCAACCCTGATTATGGTGCCAATGAGTTGTAGGGCACTTAGAACAAAGTCGAGAACTATCAACCTGCAGAGCCACAGCACCATCCGCCACCACAGGTCTACGCCAGCAGTTTCAGGGCAGAAGTGATATCACCGCATGCCTAGACCAGCAGTTTGGTAATAAACGTTTATACATTGTCACAAATCAAATTGATTGACATGCTAACCACACCAAACCCTAACGCTAACCAAAACTAACCCCTAACATTAACTAACCCCAAACCTTAACCATTTATCCTGCACCGCTAACCATTGTAAATAAAAGAGAAAAACAGAAAAAGGTTTGGGGTAGTCACACCATATACTTGAAGATTTGGCCGGAAAAAGAGAGAAAAAAAAATCATGAATAGGTCTTTACAGAGTTGAGTCCAAAACAGAAATGATTCATTGTTAACAAGATTGTATTTTTAAAGTTGGTTGGAAGAAATGGGCACTGAACTGGAAGTGATGTCAATGGGCCTGGAACCAGAAGTGATGTTGACAGGCCAAGGCAGAATTTCCCTCGGAAGGTCTACAGGAAATAGAGAGAAAGGGTCAGTGCACACTGCCACCCTCTGGTGGGGCGAGGGATTACCAGCCCTTTAGCTGCCTCTCATGCACACGTGTGTGACACCATATTAACCCCCTAACCCTAACTTCCGTCCTTTAACTGCTGGTGTAGACCTGAGGTGATGTATGGTGCTCTAGCTCTGCATATGGAAATTATTGACTAAGTCACCATACCTACATGTCTCTGGTATGTGCTGCAGAAAATGGAGTATCTGCAATATCCGATACAGACACCAAGAGAGGATGAAACCTCCACACAGGCAGTGCCCAGCCCACGTCTGAATCAAAGACTTTAAAAATGTCACGTTACAGCAAGAACCATGGTTTCACTTTTATAAAAGCACATAGTTTATAATATAATATTCTCATATCCATGTATTTCAGAGTCATAGTGTGCATTTTTCAGAGGAGTCTTATCCCAGTAGTGTACCTCGTCTACTCACACCCACGCCTGGTCAAGTTAGAGTCGAGAATTAACTTTATGCACACGTCTTTGGGAAGAAAATACGGAGTATGAACAATCTACAGGAACTCAGGGAAAATGTGAAAATTTCACACATGCAGTGATCCGAACTCATGGGGCTGAATCAGTGAGGCAACAGTGCTAACCTCTGTGCCAGCCCACTGGCATGTAATCATTTTCAAGTAAGCATGCTAGCTTTGCTAGCTATACATATATTGTATACACATGTTTTATACGTAAATACATATCATTATAAAATACGTATACTCATATTTGGACTATACATATAGTTAGGTCCATAGGTATTTGGGCAGTGACATCATTTTCAAAACTTTGGCTCTTTATGCCACCACAATGGATTTGAAATAAAGCAATCGTTATGTGATTGAGGCGTAGGCTTTCAGCTTTGATTCAAAGAGTTTAACAGAAATATTGCATGAGGAATTTAGGAATGACAGCCATTTTTATACATGGCCCCCCCATTTCCAGGGGCTCGAAAGTATTTAGACATTTGACTGATAAGATCAGGTGTGAGCAGATCCCTCATTATTTCATTAACTATTAAGCAGGCAGAAGATCTGGAGTTGATTCCAAGTGTGGAATTTGCATTTGGAAGCGGTCACTGTGAACTCCCAATATGAGGTGCAAAGAGCTGTCCATGCAAGTAAAAACAGGCCATCATTAGGCAGAGAAAACAAAACAAACCCATCAGAAACACCAGGAGTGGTAAAATCAACCATCTGGTACATTCGTAATAAAAAAGAATACACTGGTGAGCTCAGCAAAACCAGAAGGTCTGGACAACCACATAAGATACTGTGCTGGATGATCGCAGAATTCTGTCCTTGGTGAAGAAGAACCCCTTCACAACATTTAGCCAAACCAAGACCACTATCTGTGAGGCAGGCCTATCACTGCCAAAGTCTACAATCAAAAGAAGACTTCACAAAAATAAAGACAGAGGGTTTACCACAAGGTGCCAACCACTGGTAGGCTTCAAGCATAGGAAGGACAGATTAGACTTTACCAGAAAATATTAAAAAAAAAAAACACTCCAGTTTTGGAAAAATTTTTCTTTGGACAAAGGAAACTAAAATCAATATGTACCAGAATGATGGAAGAGAAGAGTATGGAGAAAAGAAGGAACAGCTCATGATCCGATGAATACCTCATCATCTGTGAAACACAGGGGAGGCCATGTTATGGCATAGACATGTGTGGCTGCCAAAGGAAGTCGGTCACTGATGTATATTGATGATATGAGTGCTGACAGAAGTAGCAGGATGAATTCTGAAGTGTACAGGGCAACGCTGTCTGCTCAGATTTAGACAAATGCTGCAGAGCTGAATGACACTTCACAGTACGAATGGACAATGAGCCAAAACATACTGTGATAGCAAACCAAGGGCTTTTCAATGCAAAGTAGTGGAATATTCTTTAAGTGGTTGAGTCAATCAACTGACCTCAACCCAACTGGACATGCAGTTCACCTGCTGAAGATAAAACTGATGGCAGAAAGTCCAACGGACAAGCAGCACCAGAAGGCAGCGGCAGTAAAGGCCTGGTAAAGCATCAGTAGGGTGGAAACCCAGCACTTGGAAATGGCCATGGGTTCAGCGTTCAAGCAGTCATTACCTGGAAAGAACTTTCAATCAGATACTGAAAATCATTATTATATTTATGATTATTTTAGTTTGTTCAAATACTTTTGAGTCCCTGAAAATTGGTGGACCATGTATAAAAATGGCAGTTATTTCTAAATGGCTCATAGAGTATTTTTGTTAAACACCTTAAATTAAAACTGCAAGTCTACACTTAATCACATCTTGATTGCTTCATTTCAAATCCATTGTGGTGAGACACAGAGCCAAATCCTGAAAGTTGTGTCACTGTCCAAATACTTATGGCGCTAACGACAGTATAGGGTAGTCCAGATCTAATTATGCAAACGCTATAACTTATTAAGTGTATTACATAGAAAATTACCCAAAAAATCCCAGACCATCGAGAAGTGTGCGAACTGACGACATGAAGAATCGTCTTTGCGCTGAACTGGAATCGTCCCCGCATAAATCAAAGTCATCCACACCATCTGGATCTGCATAATTAGATCTGGACCACCCTGTATATAATGAAGGAATGAATAACTGCAACTTCTGCTCATGTCTCATGAAATAATCACTTTAACAAGAAGCACTTTTTGAAGATAGAGACCTCACTTGGATCTAACTAACCTAGAGACTTTGTTCTTCCAGAACCTCCATTGACATTTGTTCACCTCCTCCTCTTTGACTTTCTCCTAGCACGTTCATTATCAGAGCTCAGCTCCTCCCAAGTGAAATCTCTTGCTGCGATAAAAGAGGGGATTTCCTGTCTTTAGCTTTAATTTTATCAGTTCGAGAATGCATCAAAAGACATAATTTATTTATTTTCTCTGTTTATTTTTACTAAACTGTTTGCTTAGACCTCTTCTGGGTCTTTCGGTTCAGACTTGAATTTAGTTTGTACTCATTTGATGGTGACTGCACAAAATGGTTTGCCTTTCAACTGAATGCATTGCTGTCTGCTCCCATTCTGAACATTATTGATATTCAGTAGGTGTTAAAAAGAAATAGAAATATTTTTAAGAAGTGGATAACTTTCGTCACTGCTGTCTTCAAAACTTTGACAAGATGATGTAATCTCAGCTTTTTTTTCCAGTACTGGTAAGTAGCAGGGTAAAGTACAAAAACGGATGTCTTTTTTAGCAGCCATAGCACATGCACATTCAGAGGTCATCCACCAAGCTAAGCAGGTTCGGGTAGGCCAGTACTTAGATAGGAGACCATCTAGGAAAAGCTTGGGTTGCTGCTGAAGAGGTGCTGGTGAGGATAGTAGGTGGCACTTATGCTGTGGTCTGGGTGTGGATCCCCAAAAATGGCATCTTTCTTCAGACGAGACATACAACCAAGGTCCTGACTCTCTGTGGTCATAAAAAAAACCTGGGTGTCCTTCATATAGAGTAGGTTGTATCCCGATTTCATTGGCTTGGTCAATCTGGCCCCCTCATTACCCCCTGTCTCGAATTGGCTAACTATCTCTCACCAGTTCACCACATGATATCTAACATGTGGTGAGCGTACAGCCGCCATGATCCAAGCGGGCACTGCACATTGATGGTGGCTGAACTGCCTCCCCACTCTCTATAGAAAGTACCTTGAGCAGTGAGAAAAGTGCAACATAAATGTAAAGAATTCTTATTATCAATGTTTCCAGGGCAAGATCCAACCTGCGAATGCTACAATTGAGCTCCAGCCTCACTGGGTCACATGTTTTGGGCCTGCACCAAATTAACATCATTCTGGACCAAACTCTTCAAATGTCTATCAGACAAGCTTGGGGTCACAACCCCTCCTAATCCACTAACAGCTGTGTCTGGTGGGCTCACAGAGGGGCTTAAAGTAGAGAAGGACAAACAAACTGTGATTGCCTTTACTTCATTTTTGGCATGTAGACTTATTTTGCTCAACTGGAAGAATCCTAACTCACCTACTCTAAGTCAGTGGGTAACTGATGTAATATTTGATTTGAAATTGGAAAAAATCAAATTCTCACTTAGCGGATCTGTACAATACTTTTTCAAAACCTGTCAGGATCTGATAAATAACATTTTAGAATAAACACATAATTGAGGAAGCAGGTTCTCTCCCCTCTTTAACTCCATTTATCTTTATTCATGTATTTATTCAGTTATCTTAGCATAAAGTTTTACACTGCTGGCCAAGCTATCTTTCTCAGGGTTGGGGGTTGATTTCTTTTGAACTTTTTGTTTTTTGTAAAACTTGAATTATTTATATGGAATGTTATTTGATTTTAATAAAATCAATAAATATATATAAAATAATTATTATTATCATTTTAGGACTCAGTTGGAATGCAAAATAGCCCCAGAGGTGTGTCATTACTGGAGTGGCAGTAGCTGCACATAACATTTTCATATCCACTTATTCAAATTCAGGGTAATGGTGGAGGGCAGTACTTGTACCAGCAGCACTGGGGGGCAAGTCAGAAACCCATTTTTCAGGGCTTACTCACAAACAGGACTAATTAAGTGTGGACATTTCACATAACATGCAAATCTACAAGATTTTGTCAGACCAAGAACATAAATCAATAAATAAATAAATTGAAGGGTAGCCCAAACTCTTAGCACTGCTCCATTAAATCTTCAGGAGCCCTAGGTTCAAATCCTAGGTCCAAATTTCAGTTCAGTCACCACCTTTATAAACTTTGCATGTTATCCTCTTCTACGTATGTGTGTGTCCTTTTATTTTCCATTTTGGTACATTCAAAGATTAATGGGTGACTGTAAATCTGGCCTATTCAAATGACAGCACATGTGGCCCACCTCCGAGTGGTCCAGCCTGTGGTCCTGTCAGGGCTCCAGATTGCAACTAAAATGGCCTCAAATGCTACCAAAAATAGGCTTTGGCAATTATCATTTCTACTTAGTTTGTAGGTTGCAAATTAAGTCATTGAAATTTTAAACTTATTATATTATAACAGATGCAAAAGGCCATTTTTTTAATGTTGAGCTTATGTGCCATTAACCTATGTGTTAATTTGGGCTCCCCTTGTATATCCCCTGAGCACCATAAATGACGGTTTATATCCCATGCTGGGTGAGAGGGAGTTGTGGCAAAAATGACATCAAATTTGAAAACTCACGTGGGAAAATATTTCAAAGTACACGGCACTGCTGATAGAACGGCCGTGAATTTCAACGAGAGGCTGGTTATGCTTGTGCCGGAATAATGAACAAAGGACTGAATATGATGCAGCCGGTCAGCAAAACAAAAGATAGGCATTAAATTCATCTACCTATCATATAGGGCCCCTGTTATGAATATATCTGTGCCCTGTGGAATTCAGTTGTCCCTTCTGATTTGGCACGGCGCACTAAGGTGTGATTGTCACCAGTCTCATCTTTGCATGCCATTTCTCTTTTGATTTAACACATACTCCATTCAAAATGCCAGCCTGTCCATCAGCAAACATGTATGAGTGGTCACCTGCCCTTTTCAGGAAATAGTAATTCTGACCCTTCTGGTATACGGATGGGCACTATGTTGATACTCCACTCAAGCCTGTCATTCAGAAGCACCCTGAGGTACATCTATGTCCTCAACACAACATCAATAAGAATCAGGAACCTAGTGGGCTTCACCCTCCTGAAGTCTGTGATAATCTCTTTTGTCTAACTGATGTTGAAGTTCAGGTTGCTCAATTTGCACTTTATTGGACGGTCCCTAGTTGAAAGTCCCAGCATAGTCTAAATAACACCTTTAATGTTTTAAATATGTCTGCTTGTGGCCTTCTAGCACACTCAATGATGACACTCCAGTTCAAACCACTTGTGGTTAATGATGGGCCCAGTGCTGTCTGTTGCATGATTTTCATTCTTAGTTTCCAGAAGGCGGAAACTAAGGAACATCAAAGCTTCTTCAAGCCTGCTCAGATGTCTTGCTAATTTCTAAAACTGAACACTGTTCTGACAGTTAAATCAAAAGCAGAAAAAAATAATGATGTGATCTGATGTGCAAAACCTGCAAGGACTAAGCGTAGAGGAGGAAGTCAGGAGTTAAATTAGTGCATGGTGCATACATGCTTTCTCCTTGCTTGTGTAGGTTTCCTCGGCATCCACGTTCTAAAACATGCTGACTGGTTTGACTTCTTCTTTCGGCTGCTCCCGTTAGGGGTCGCCACAGCAGATCATCTTCTTCCATATCTTTCTGTCCTCGTCATCTTGCTCTGTCACACCCATCACCTGCATGCCCTCTCTCACCACATCCATAAACCTTCTCTTAGGCCTTCCTCTTCTCCTCTTGCCTGGCAGCTCTATCCTTAACATTCTTCTCCCAATATACCCAGCATCTCTCCTCTGCATATGTCCAAACCAACACAATCTCGCCTCTCTGACTTTGTCTCCCAACCGTCCGACTTGAGCTGACCCTCTAATGTCCTCATTTCTAATCCTGTTCATCATCGTCAAACAGAATACAAATCTTGGCATCTTTATCTCTACCACCTCCAGCTGTCTCCTGTTTTCTGGTCAATGCCACCGTCTCCAACCCATATAACAAAGCTGATCTCACTACCATCCTGTAGAATTTCCCTTTCATTTTCAAATTACTCCTGACACTCTTCTCCACCCACTCCACCCTGCCCGCACTCTCTTTTTCACCTCTCTTCCACAATCCCCGTTACTTTGTATTGTTGATCCCAAGTATTTCAAATCATCCACCTTCGCCAACTCTACTCTGCTGATTGGTTTGACTGGTGATTCTAAATCGGCCCAGCAATTGGTGCCTGTGGTTCTGACTGGCACCTCGTTCTATGCCAGTTCCTTCTATCTGCTTAATGCTGCCAGCATTAGCTCTAGCAGCCATATTGTACTTGCCTCATTGCATTGTGCCAAGTGTAAAGTTTGGTGGAGGGGGGATTATGGTGTGGGGTTGTTTTTCATGGGTTGGTCTTGGCCCCTAAGTGAAGAGTTCCAGTGAAAGGAACTCTTAATGCTTCAGCATATGAAGCCATTTTGAAAAAGTTCATGCTCCCAACTTTGTGGGAACAGTTTGGTTATGGCCCCTTCTTGGTCCAACATGACTGCACACACACCAGTGTACAAAGCAAGGTCTATAATGGATGACTGAGTTTGGTGTGGAGGAACTTGACTGGCCTGCACAGACTCCTGACCTCAACCTGAGAAAACACCTTTGGTATGAATTCGAGCGGAGACTGAGAACGAGCCAGGCCTTCTCGTCCAACATCAGTGCCTGACCTCACAAATGCTCTCCTGGAAGAATGGTCAGACATTTCCATAAACAAACTCCTGAACCTTGTGGAAAGCCTTCCCAGAAGAGTTGAAGCTGTTATAGCTGCAAAGGGTGGGCCAACTCCATATTAAAGCCTATGTATTAAGAATGGGATGTTGTGGCCCCTTCCTGTTCCAACATGACTGCACACACACCAGTGCACAAAGCAAGATCTATAAAGAAATGGATGAGCAAGTTTGGTGTGGAAGAACTTGACTGGCCTGCACAGAGCCCTGACCTCAACCCAATAGAAGACCTTTGGGATGAATTAGAGCAGAGACTACGAGCGAGCCAGGCCTTCTCATCCAACATCAGTGCCTGACCACACAAATGCTCTCCTGGAAGAATGGTCAGACATTCCCATAAACAAACTCCTGAACCTTGTGGAAAGCCTTCCCAGAAGATTTGAAGCTGTTATAGCTGCAAAGGGTGGGCCAACTCCATATTAAAGCCTATGTAATAAGAATGGGATGTCATTAAAGTTCATGTGAGTGTAGAGGCAGGCGTCCCAATGCTTTTGGCAATATAGTGTAAGTGTGATCAGGAGAGTGGACAGATGGGTGGACTTTGAGTGACATATTGATCACATCGTCATCATAATCCACTAATCCAGGCCATAAAAAATGCTTAATATGAAAAGAATATAAAACTGGGCCATAAATGAATTCACGCTTATTGGGCAGAATGAAGAATATCGAGACATGATACTTGGGTAAAAATGTTTTTTTTAACTACATTGAAGATGCTCTAGAGAAATTCACAGCCTGAAGGCTTACAGATGTACAGTGTAGTGCCTGGGAGATCCGATCATTTGGTATCCTGAAGAAGGTCATTGTTTTCCAACACATGGCTCACGGTGACAGAGCATTTGGTCATCTGCTAATCTTATTGACATTAAAGCTTACAGTGCCTGTTTGTGACCTGTCTCTTTTTCTCTTCGATCTGTACCCCTTCAACTATAAAAATAACAGCAGGTCATGTCACTTGAAGAAGTTTTCTGAGGACTCTGCACTCATGGGGTGTATTGAAAAGGAGGATGAGACAGAAGATGGAGAACTTTGAGAATTGTCTGCAACTCATCATCAACAAAATCCAAAGGAGCAGCTTATTGACTTTCACCGCACCAAAGAGCCCCTGGTTCAGGTCGCTATTCAGGGAGTGGAGTCGAGGTGGTGCACTCTTACAAGTATTTGGGGGTCCACATCAATCAGTGCACTTTACTTGCATTTTAATTATCTGGTATTCATGGAAACCTGGTTTTCTAAAACTCCATGCAAACCTTTATTCCGGTTAGAGAAATCAGGTTAACAGACGTAGATTTCTCCGCAAGCGTAATTGGGTTACACCTAAGGATTTGGTAGCTTGCCCATTTCTGCTGCACTCTGTTCACCTGTGAGTGTGTTAGCTTCACACAGCAGCCACAGGGGAAAGCGTCCAGAAGATTAATTTCCTGTGGTAAATGCTTAGGGGATCACATTATTCCTTCTCCTGGTTGAAATAATCTGTCTTGGTATTTCAGAAATCATTAATTTTATGTTGTTGAGCTGAACATGTAGTGCTAAACTCGGCAACACAATCTCAAGAGCGGTAGGGTAACGTGTAAAAAAATAATGTGTTAGTTAAGTAGCCTGATTACTTTTTAAAGTAATGAGTAAGCTAACACAATGCTTGTGTTATTAAAGTAAAAATGCCTGCATTATTATCTTCCCAGCAGCAACAGGGTTGAGGCAACAAGCACAGGTAGCGGTATGCTGCTCAGACAACCAAAATGAAAAGAGTGAGCTGCATAAAGTCTGGTAACAGAAACCTAATGTCGCGATTTAGGCTGAAAACTGGTGCTTTGTAGCCTTTTCCTCTAAGAGAAGCCATATTGTGTACTGTTGTCAGGTTCACATCCCTCGTTTCTAGGGGTGGGGTCTATGGGGTCATGACCGTGACTTAATCAACAAGGGTCAGCCTTTTGCTCTGAACCTTATCCGATCTGTGGAGAAAATCCTCAAACTCTTTTTAATCTATTGTGTGTTTTCTCTACTTGTATTGCCTGGTTTTGACTTATTGCCCGTTATTTGACGTCGACTTTACCTCTCATTCGGGTTATGGTTGCTACGGTTTAGTTTTATTTCCTTTTGTATTGCCTTTTGCCTGCTTCTCCTGGTTTACTCACATAATTAGTTGTCAGAACACCTATACATAAAGCGTACATTGAGTTTTCATCCAGCAGATTTATTATTGATATGTCGAAATAGTTTATGTGATCCGGTGATGCAGTGGCCAGTGTTCATATCGTGAATTATCGGGCTCTCAGGTCCAGGATGTATCAAGGCAATAATTGTTATTTATTTCACAGGACTACAAATCTTTATAAAACACTAGCTGTGTAAGCCAATGCTATAAAAACTAGAAACTATTGAAATCATCAGAAAAAAACTGAAATGTAGAAGTGTCAGGTAATTGAAAGGAACTACTCTGGGCGTCTCTCTCCTAGGAGGTTTCGTTGTGCTGATGTACTTGCATCGTTTGCGCATTAGCGGAGGGCGGAAAAGTAAAAGGGATACCATTTTGCCGATATTAGCGGCTAAGCGACTTTGTCTTTCTTTTGAGGTTTCATTTTGCTGATATCCTCGCCCCACTTGTGTTATTAGCGCCTAAGCGAGTTTCTGTTTCCTCAGAGCCCTTACCCCGACTCCACTTCTCACTTCCAGGCCGGACAGAATATTGTCACAAACTTCATGCTTGTTTTTGGATTCACAGTGGTCAATTATGACATTTAACACTTTTTTTGCGCAGTTAGAAATATAACAAATCTGACAAATGAAAGGAGACCATTCAGTCCGTCGAGCCCGTTTGTTTAGCTAACAGCTAAATTGACCCAACATCTCATCCTGATTCTTCTTAAAGGTAGTCAATGTTGCTAATTCAAGTCCATGTCTCGGTAGTTTGATCCTGATTCCTACAACACTGTGAAAGAAGTGCTTCCTGGCTTCAGCCATAAATGCACTACCCCGTAATTTCCACTTATGTGTTTGAGTACATGATTCACTGTTAATAATAAATAATAATAATTCTTTACATTTCTATAGCACTTTTCTCACTACTGAAAACACTTTACGCAGTGTGTGGGGAGCCACTTCAACCACCACTAATGTGCAAAACCCACCTGGATGATGCAAGGGCAGCCATTTTGGTGCCGGTATGCTCCCCACACGTTAACTCTTAGGTGGTGAAGTGGTGAGAGATAGTTAGCCAATTAGAGACGGGGGACGATCTTCGGGCAGAATGATCAGGCTGAGGTGGGAAATTTAGCCAGGACATCGAGATACACCCTACTCTTTATGAAGGATGACCAGGGGTCTTTAATGACCACAGACAGCTAGGACCTCAGTTTTACATCTCATTCAAAGAACGGCTTCATATTTACAGCACTGTGTCTCTTTCTTTTTAGTTTTCTATTTTTTTAGTCATTCTGGTGTGTATTTGAGATGGAGTGTTGTTGTCTGTTATGATATAATATTAGAAAGGCCAAATATCTCCCTGGTGCAAATGAAGATCTATCTATCTATCTATCTATCTATCTATCTATCTATCTATCTATC
>JANRMT010027041.1:26697179-26719164 GCA_026402145.1 Polypterus bichir lapradei
ATCTATCTATCTATCTATCTATCTATCTATCTATCTATCTATCTATCTATCTATCTATCGATTGATTGGCTGTATTATTTGTCCTGTAGTCTGTATTTTTGTTTTTTATATTTCTGCTGCTGTATGCATTTAAATTTCCCCTTTGGGTTAATAAAGATTTATCAAGTATAATCTAATATTATGCTGGGTTGTCTGTCTGTCTGTCTGTCTGTCTGTCCATCCTGAACCATGATTGCTGACTTACTGGACGGAAAGAATGATGTGCTCTCCAGATATCAGTACATAACTGATTGGGATAGAAGTCCCTAGCTAGTGTGTCTCTTTCTATACACACTATCAGTATTGTGCAAGTTCACACCTCACAAGGACTAGCTCAAATGAATTAAAATGAATAAATTCAAGTTCATAGTTTACCATTTCAGTTTTGATCTAGTTCATGTTCAGTTCATTTTGTATTTTTTAAGGAGTGAGAATAAATGACCCATGAGTTTACTTTTTTCAATTATGCATGCCTTATATTATAGGCTATTACTGCATTCTTGCATAAAATACAATAATTATGAAGATTTTTTTTTTATTTAAATACACTTTATTGAGTTATAACCAGCAACAAACATGTTTAACCATATATGCTAATATCCTCCCAGTCAAAAAGAAATTGAATGGATGCAAGTATACATTTAAATTACTGTTCTAGTAATACTAGTATACTTCCAATAGTGTGACACAAATGGTGACTGTGGAACCAGTGAGTAGGTGAACTAACATATTACGCTGCCGGTCAATATTCTCGTCACATATTGCGTGTCCAACGGGGAAAAATATAAAGTGGCCTCGCGAAATCCAACGTTTTCCTAAAAGTGAAAGCGAGCTTCACCGCGTCCTCGTGTCTACGGGGGTGCAGCTTAAGCACAAGCAGGCAGACACAGACAGTGCTGATTTGATTTTACGTTAATTTTTCAGAATACAAATAAATGGCAAAAAATTTGTACGAAATAAATATTTGTAAAAATCCACTATTTGTGCTTATTTGAATACCATATTCAGATTCGGCTCCGCCCCTACATTACGTTTAATCTGGACCAAAACCAGATCCATTATGTCACATAAAACTGAACTCGCTCACATTCAAGTTCTTCAGTTGCAAATGCGTTATGTTAAGTTCACCATACTTAAAAAAATGAGCCCGTTCAATGAACATCGTGCTCTTTTAAACTTGCTCATGCACAACACTGCACATTATGTCTTTCCTCCTGTTGAAAATACTGACCTCTTTAGGTAATGATAATAATAAGTTATATTTATATAGAGTTTTTACCAATTCAACATGCTTTACATACTGAGTGGGGAGCCACTTCAACCACCACCAATGTGTAGCCTCCACCTGAATGATTGATTCATTCTGCACTGTTACACTCACCACACATTAAACATTAAGTGGCAATCTGGTTGGAGATATAGCTAATTGGGGCCAAAATAACTAGGCCATGATGGACAATTTAGCCTGGACATCGAGGTAAACCCCACTGTTTAGGAAGGACGCCCAGAGATCTTTTAGGACCACAGAGAGTCAGGTTTTACATCTCATCCAAAGGATGCTACCATTTTTACTGCACTGTGTGGACACCACTAAACTTGGGCATTGGGATCCAAATTCAAGCAACAGGGCAAGCATCCCCTACTGACCTCACCAATACCTGTCCCAGCAGCAAACCAAGCTTTTCCTGGATGGTCATTAATTCAAGTATTGGCCAGGTCTGAACCTGCTTAGCTTCAGGTGGATTACCTGTTCTGAAGTGCAGGTGCTATGGAATGTTGCTGGATCTCCTTTGTCAATGCCTTTGAGGATCTATACTAATAAAAGGCAAAGCCCTCACTCACTCACTCACTCACTCACTCACTCATCACTAATTCTCCAACTTCCCGTGTAGGTAGAAGGCTGAAATTTGGCAGGCTCATTCCTTACAGCTTACTTACAAAAGTTAAGCAGGTTTCATTTCGAAATTCTACACGTAACGGTCATAACGGTCGATAACGGTCGACAACGTCCGCCATGTTGAACTTTCTTATTTATGGTCCCATCTTCACGAAATTTGGTAGGCGGCTTCCCTGCGCTAACCGAAACCGATGTACTTACTTATTTCGATGGTATGACGCCACTGTCGGCCGCCATATTGAACTTTCCAACATCACCAATTTTCCAACTTCCCGTGTAGGTAGAAGAATGACCCCGTCTTCACGAAATTTGGTAGGTGGCTTCCCTGTGCTAACCAAAACTGATGTACGTACTTATTTCGGTGGTATGACGCCACTGTCGGCCGCCATATTGAATTTTCCAAACATCACAAATTCTCCAACTTCCCGTGTAGGTAGAAGGCTGAAATTTGGCAGGCCCATTCCTTACAGCTTACTTACAAAAGTTAAGCAGGTTTCATTTCGAAATTCTACGCGTAATGGTCATAACGGTCAACGACGTCCGCCATATTGAACTTTCTTATTCATGGCCCCATCTTCACGAAATTTGGAAGGCGGCTTCCCTGCGCTAACCGAAACCAATGTACATACTTATTTCGGTGGTATGACGCCACTGTCAGCCGCCATATTGAACTTTCCAACGTCACTAATTCTCCAACTTCCCGTGTAGGTAGAAGGCTGAAATTTGGTACTTATTTCGGTGGTATGATGCCACTGTCGGCTGCCATATTAAACTTTTAACGGAAACCGATGTATGTACTTATTTCGTTGGTATGACACCACTGTTGGCCGCCATATTGAACTTTCCAACGTCACTAATTCTCAAACTTGCCGTGCAGGTAGAAGGCTGAAATTTGGCAGGCTCATTCCTTACAGCTTACTTACAAAAGTTTAGCAGGTTTCATTTAGAAATTCTACGCGTAACGGTCATAACGGTCAACAACGTCCGCCATGTTGAACTTTCTTATTTACAGCCCCATCTTCACGAAATTTGGTAGGTGGCTTCCCTGAGCTAAAAGAAACCAATGTATGTACTTATTTCGGTGGTATGACGCCACTGTCAGCCGCCATATTGAACTTTCCAGCGTCACTAATTCTCCAACTTCCCGTGTAGGTAGAAGCCTGAAATTTGGCAGGCTCATTCCTTACAGCTTACTTACAAAAGTAAAGCAGGTTTCATTTCGAAATTCTACGCGTAATGGTCATAATGGTCAACAACGTCCGCCATGTTGAACTTTCTTATTTATGGCCCGATCTTCTCGAAATTTTATAGGCGGCTTCCCTGCACTAACCGAAACCAATGTACGTACTTATTTCAGTGGTATGATGCCACTGTCGGCCACCATATTGAACTTTTCAACAGTCTTTGTTACTTATGGGCCCATCTTTAAGAAATTTGGTACATGGGTTCCCAACGCTAACTGAATCCTACTTACGTACATATATACGTCCATAGCCTGCAGCTCAGTCACTGTGTGAGGTGGCGTTGGGTCCCCCATCCCAACGCCTCCCACGTTGTTGGCTGCCTGCCTATATAAGACCGTCCATCGCTCCGGTCTCTACATTCCCTTCCTTGCTTCGCCACGGGATTCACGTCTCCCTACTGATAACTACAGCCTTTTTGTTTAATCCACGGCTTCTCCGCTGTTTTATTGTTTGTTTATTACAATTATAGTTAGACTTAGTTGACATTGTTCAGGTACCCATTTCCTTTATCGTTCCAACCGTACCCCCATTAACATGTCTATCGAGGTGATCACCATCGATCAAAGAACTGTCACTTACCAAGTGGTTTCCATGCCCGGAGATGGCACCTACCTTTTCCATTCTCTTTGTTACATATTGCACGGCCATATCAGGCTCACTCACACAATAGAACATTGTGTCTTATGTATTTAATGACTGGGACAGGTTCAAGGTGTGGACTGATGACGGTACAGGAGATAATTAGACTACACAGGAGCACTATAAGAGTGAAATGCTTAAGCCATTCACCTATGGTTCTGCATGTGAGTTGATGGCTGCCGCTGAATTGTTCGGTTGTCGCTTTCAAGTGTACCGAAATGGCCAAATATTTTACACCTTTCGACAACCGCCAATGCCTCTTAAACATCTTAGATTCACGGGTGACGATTTCAGTAGTGGACACTTTGATGTTTATGAATGTTTAAACTCTCAAAAGCTGGATGTGATTTTATCGATGAAACCGGTTGTGTGCTTACAATGCTTGACAGATGCCGAATGTCACTTCAACACAACAAATCCTGCAAATACTATCGTAATTGAAACAAACCATGAAACTCAAACCGATTATGACAGCAGCAATCCAAGCTGTGAGATTTGAAACAAGATTACTGTTCACATGGCCAACTGTACGTTGCATGCTTAAGAGTAAGCTCAGCGCACAGCTTGGTCATGTTACAACCGGAGGGCCGAACTGACAACATGGTATACAAAGAGATCCTTAACAAATAATTATTGGCATATTTTCCCTCAGTTTAAAAAGGTTAAATTTTCTTCTTAATAAAAATTTTAAGGCAGTACTTCGCCAGTATATATATATATATAGATATATATATAGATATAGAGATATATAGATATATATAGACATGGGAACAACACTCATATCAATGACAAAACAATTACATTAACAATCATGTTACGTTATTTTTTAAATTTTTCCTTTTCTTTTTCATACCTTCTTCAACACACTACTTCTCCGCTGCGAAGCGCGGGTATTCTGCTAGTTTTAAATACCTGGATGAGGTCCCCATGCAATCTCCTCTGCTTGAGACATAACAGGTTTAATTCTCTCCTCTGCACAGCTTCAAATGCTAAAAGTTTAATGACATGAGAGCATTTTGCCAAAGCAGAACTCCAGGGGCCTCATGTATAACACCATTCATAGAATTCACACTAAAACATGGCACACAGACAAAAGCGGAAATGTGCTGACACACAAACAAATCCAGATGCATAAATCTGTGCAAACGGCAACTTCCACATTTCTTCCGCTACATAAATCCCGGTCAGCATGAAAAGTAACGCACGTGTACATGCCTGCTGTCCCGCCCCGTCTTCTCCCAGAATTACACCTCTTTGAATATGCAAATCAATATAAATAGCCCTTAAGCTCAGCATTCTGTGAAAACACAATGGCAAAAGCACGGAGGGAAATAGAAGAATTTCAGCAAATACCAAGTGGAGAAAAACGTACTATTTGTTGGTTTAAACAGTGGGATAAACAACAAAAGGAAGTTGATCGAGTGACATAGAGTGCCGGAGAAACTCAAAAGCTCAAGTTCACAAAGCCGCGCAGTGCCCAAAATAAAAAAGAAGTTGTCAGATATCAAAGTTGTCGTGAAAAGGTGAGTTGTAGCCCACCGTCTGAGTGTCATATGAAAGCTTATTAGGGTAATGAGAAAAAAAAAAAATAGGGACACAGTGGGAAAAAAGCACGAAATGTCAACTTTAATCTCGAAATCTGCACTTTAATCATGTAGTTTATTTTGTCATTAAAGTAGATCATCATAAACTTCATCGTAAAATTGTTTAATATACTAGTTTCTCAAATCTCATCGTAACTAAAGTAGCAAGTTAAATGCTTTGTTTTGTATTTGATCTTCTATGTGCTCTGTGTGTGAATCACTACGTGCTTCTTAAACGACTGGGCACAGAATCCATTACATTCGTGATATTACATCTCTCTGAATAATTAAAATACTGAGATGTATGCATAATATTTTCATGATGATGGGAGTTAAAGCATGTTATTAAACATGGGAACACGGTGGCACAGTGATTGTGTGCGACCTTTGATGAAATACTTTATTGCAGCAGTACTGTCTCTTTCAAAAGTACTAACCTCCAATTCCTGTCCTTACTTTTCTTTCTCCAAATACCCAATCCCCACACAATCAGTTCAGTAATAAACGTTAAGCCATCTGTAAGCTTAGAACGCCTGTTCTTCAAAACTTTTAAGGAACATTGAAATATCTTCGTAGTACATGTTTAATTATTCTATCCATTTATCCTTTCAGTGTCGCATCAGCACCAGCAAGAATACAGCATGAAGTAGGATCAATCCGTGAACGGAGTGCCAGCTCCTCGCTAGCGCTGCTGCACCGTGTCCTCATATGTTTATTTATTAACAAAATAGATTATTTAAATGAAGTTAAAGTTTTATCTGTATAATATAATAAACATATTTTGCTGCATTTCATCTTAAAAATGACATCGTCATCATATGTAAATAAACGCTTTATAAAGTGGCTCAGGTTGTGCAATATTATAACTGTATCTCAAGTTTACAGTGAGGTGATTGTACTTATAAGTACAAACAGTTCTACCAGGAGCACTTGATGGACGGATTGAGTGCGTTTCGAGTTCTTGGGATGAAACTGTTTCTGAACTGCGAGGTCCGTACAGGAATGGCTCTGAAGCGTTTGCCGCATTAGAGCAGCTCAATAGACAGCATGGCTGAGGCAGCGTGTGCTTGATGCTGTATACCGGTAATTCTCTTTCCGATCAGCTGCTGTACAGCTGTGATTCACACTCAGATACAGTGATATAAATACTCCGAGTGGTACAGTGAGAGTAATATGGAAAAATATGATCCATTGTGGAAACCCCTAACGGGAGCAGCTGAAAGAAGAAGAAGAAGGTGCAGTGAGAGTAACAACGCTAAAGCAGCTATGGTATTTGGAATAGTTTGGCTATTCCATGGACCATTATATTGTTACAGGTTAATTACAATCAGATGCATTAAACTAATAAACAATATGCGGTTCATTTCAGTGTATTTATAAAGCCGCGTCAGGGGTGTGGATCTAAAAAAGAAAGGGAAACCACACTGGAACAAAAGCACTGCTTTGATGCTGTGTGCTGGCAGTTTGCAAAACCGAGCAGAGAACTTGCGTACGCCAGGGTTGGAGCTACTGTGAAAATGTGTGTGGCTTTACGCCAAGTTTAGGTTTTATGCATCGCGATTTGAACGTGGAAATGTTCATACACAACATTTTTGTGCATACGCACCACTTATACATGAGGCCCCAGATGATTATTTGCACATGTAAATCTGGATTAAGACACCATTTTTCTGGCTTCTGTGTGTGCATAAAAAACACACTCAGTGACAGGTTGGACGGGCCTCATAACACAGCGGAGCTGTATAAGAAAGGGCAGAGTAGGCACTTCTTCCTTTAAGATTAGCAGTGATGTCCTTCACATCTTCTATAACTTTGTGTTTGCCGGTGGGATTTTCAGTGCTGTGGTGTGCTAGGCTGGTAACGTCACTTCAAGAGAGGACCACCAAATCAACAAGCTAATTAAAAGGGCAGGCTCAGTTATGGGACATACTCTGGTCTACCTGAGAGTTTGTAGCATATGAGCGAATGAGGACAAAACTGAGTGACATCATGAACAACGCTGCACATCCACTCTGTGACACACCAACACTGAGGACTTTCAGCCAACGAATCATTCAGCAGGAGTGAGTCAACAAACCACAATGGGGGCTCCTTTATACCAACAGCAATACGCCTGCATGATGCCTCATTTGGACTGGGACTGCCAAAGGTTTCTTTGTTATCAATTTTTCTTCCTTTTCAGTCATGGTGCACGTGTATTTATTTATTTAATGAACTTCTGTAAAAAGCCAAAGTTACCCCTTTGGGCCAAATAAAGTTCTATCTATCTAGCTTTCAGAGATTAGACATCAGAGATCTTTACTGCTACATACACTACAAGAACATAATGAAATTCTTGTACCATAGTTGCAGTGGTGTACAAATAAATACAATACATAAATGAGACTAGAAGAAGATTAATACAGAAATAAGGAAAAAAGCATAAATATTTATAGAGTGGTGCAGTGGTAGCAATGGAGTTTTATGTGTTCTCCCTGTGTCTGTCCAAACACATGAAGGTCAGGTGAACTTACAATGTTAAATTGGCCCTTGTATGTGTGTGTTCATCCTGCCACTCTGTCTAGGGGCTGTTCCTGCCTTGTGTCCTGTGCTAAGCGGGATAGATGCCAGCGCCCCCATGACCCTGGTCTGGATAAAGCAGGGTAAAAAAAAATCACATGGCATAAATATACATTAATAAATATATTTGACAAAATTGGATGACATCATGAAAAATTCCTTCCATGAGGCACTCTCTTGGAGCACTTTTAGCCACAGGCTCATTTCACCACGGTGTGCTAAGAGGCACCTCTGGGGTTCTTTTCTGCCCACTGCTATCAGGCAATTCAATACTTCTACCCAATGTACTAGTTAAGTTTAGTTAAGATTGGCGAGAGAAGCGTGCAGGGGCTAAAGCCCCCTAGTGCTCTATCTATCTATCTATCTATCTATCTATCTATCTATCTATCTATCTATCGATCGATTGGCTGTACTATTTGTCCTGTATTCTGTATTCTTGTTTTTTATATTTCCGCTGCTGTATGCATTTAAATTTCCTCTTTGGGTTAATAAAGATTTATCAAGTATAATCTAATATTATGCTGGATTGCAATATTTCCTTCTCATGGTTCACATCCACAGTTTATATATGAAGTGTTGAGGCTCTTGTGAATGTAAAGCAGAGGCCGTGTGTCATACAGGACTTGCCTACATGTGAAAACCTTACAGGAAATGACAGGGGGCTTGAATGACATCCCCCACTTCTGTATTGACAAAGCCAGCATGAATGTCAGAATGTGGCTTAGGCTTCATACACTACTTTGTAAAACCATCTAAACCTTCATTTTTTATCATAATGCTACAGAGAGCCAGGGTCTATCCTGTCAGCATCAAATGTAAAAGTAGGGCCAGTCCTCAAAGTGGTGCCAGGCCAGGCCCTGCTCATACAGGGCAGTTTAGACTCGCTGACCTGTACTTCTTTTGCAAGAAGGAGAAGACAGAAATACCAACACAAAAGCAGCATGGACACGGCAGAAATACAGAGAATTACTAAAGTGGGATTTCAACCCTGGATTTTGGGGCTATGAAGAATTAGTATAATAGACCACTGTATGCTGCCCCAATAATTGGTCTCTCACAATGCCATTTGGGTGGCAAGGTTGCGCACTGGTGGTGCTGTTTCCTCACAGTAAGGAGACCACAGTTTACATTCTGGGTCCTCCCGGTGTGGAGTTTGCATGTTCTTCCCGTGTCTGCGTGGATTTCCTCCAGGTGCTCTGGTTTCCTCCCACCTGCAGGTTAGGTGTACTGGTAACACTAAATTGGCCCTGGTGTGTGTTTGATATGTGCGTGTGTTCATCCTAAGATGGACTGGCACACTGTCCAGGGTTTGTTCCTGCCTTACTCCCAGTGCTAGGTGGGATAGTCCCCAGTGCCATCCCATGACTCTGGTCTGGATTAAGTGGGTTAGAAAATGACATGACAGTCCCATCTGAGTGGTGCAGTGGTGGCACTGTCGCCTTGCCAAAGTTTGTGTTCTGGATTCTCCCCATGTCTGCATGGGTTTCCTCCCACTATATTGGCCCTAGGGTGGATACTAGTGGGTGTGTGTTTGCCCTGAGATGTACTGGCATCCTGTCCAGGTGTTGTTTTCTGCCTTGTGCCCTATGCTAGCTGGGATAGGCTCCTGTGACCCTGGTCTGGATTAAGTCGGTTAGAAAATGACATGACAAGAAGGAGACTCAAGACTGAGAAGGATCAGTTAAAAGGAGTCAATGCAACTCTTTAAGACTATTAGTGGTTGAGGGTGGGAAATCAAGACAACGTAAATGAAGCATTAAAATGTCACTTGAGCAATCGGCGATTCAGCAGCAATAACTGACTTCTTACGAAGAGATTGGGTTGGAACAAAGACCTGCAGCCAGGGCAACCCTCCAGGACCAACGTTACCCACCCCTGACATAAAGGAAGCATGTCGCTACCAGGCTTGGTGCTAATACCTGATAGGTCAAGGAGTCTGGACTCCATTCCCATGTCTTGTCATTGTGTGTGTTGTATTTGTACACTCGACCCTACTCTGTGGGTACTTCATTTTCCCTTCAGTGTTCAGAGATCATCCACATGAAGTTAACTAGCAATGCTGAACTAACCCTGAGTGGGACCCACTGTGCAGGGCTCATTCCAGCCTAACAACAAGAGCTGCCCCTGCATTGGATTAAGAGGGTTTGAGAAAGTTAGGTTGTATTATCTTCCTCAGAAGATGAGCTCCCCTGTTAGTAGATATCTGTATGGTACATCTTGTAACAAAAGAAAGTGAGATGAAGGTGTTGAGCAAGTGCTATCAGAAAGAGCTCTGTCTCTGTGCTTCATCCCCAAAGTGCTGAACTCCAAGGTATTTATAACCTTTAGATGTTCTGTGAAGTAGCACAGGGTGACAGATGGCACTTTGGCTCACTAGATGAGTTGGTGCACTTGACCCATTGTTGACATAAATGGGATTGAGGGGCATTCACATATAATGTGAAAAGCACCTACAGTGATAGTCACGTCTGTCTGTCTGTCTGTCTGTCTGCATGAAACAGCTCGTCTCCTAGTGCATCGATTTTGTTGACATTTCAGCAGATTTAATCTTTATCAGGGCAGTTCATTTTGCATTGAGTTACCTCAAATTCAGCGTGTCGAATGCATTTTTTAAATTTCAAAATCGTCCATTGAAAACCTTTGCTGAATTTGCAAACTTCTCTAACAGAAAAACAGAGAAAGATTCTGTGCACCACAAACCATATATATTAGTTTACCGTGTGAATGTAACCTTGATAGTGGTTACTTCAACTCGTACATATATTTTTTTTTTCTTTTAGTGACTCAGGTCCCAATCCAGGTGGTTCGTTGTATGGTGGGTGTGGTAACGAGCATAATGCGGTAATCAGCTCATGCTCTCAACCCAACCTTAGTCATTCGACAGACGCTTCAAACTGCAAAACAGTGAAACGTCTTCAGTTGTGAGCGCTGAAGCAAGTGCACCTCAGACGGGACATGGGATGGGGCGGGGTCAGATGTAGGTGTGGCTGGATGACTGAGTATTCCTTATAAGTGAAGAAGAGGCACCTCGAGCAGGTGTTAGTGAATTAAAGGAGAGGATGGATGAGAAAGACTTGTCTTTAAACAGAGATGTTAATTATTGGAGGGAATGACGCTGACCGCAACAACATTTTATTATCATCTAACTCAATTGAAGTCACCATTAGTTTTACTGAATCAGCCTGCAATCCAAGTGTTTTCTTTGACTCTAGCACATCATTTAAACCGCACATTACAAAATTGTTCAAAACATGTTTCTTCCATCTTAAAAATGTTGGGAAATTAAGGCGTTTTGTAAATATGCGGGATGCCGGGATATTAATTGATGCATTTATTTCTAGTAGGATTGACTACTGCAATGTGATGTTCTCTGGCTTTTCAAATTGTCTTTTATACAGCTTTCACTTAATCCAAAATGTTTCTGCAAGAATTACTGCAAGGAGAAAATACAAACACATAACTCCAGTTCTTAAGTCCTTACACTGGCTTCCAGTTATGTTTAGGGCAAATTTCAAAATCCTCCTTTTCACATAGAAAGCCTTAAATAGCTGACGTCCTGCTTACTTGTCTGAATTTATCATGACTTACAAACCTGAGCACACATTAAGATCACAAGATGCCGGTCTGCTTATGACTCCAAGGATTAATAAAATAACAGCGGGAGGTTGAGCTTTAAGTTACAGGGGCCCTAAACTGTGGAATGGTCTGCCTGCTACAATAAGAGATGCCCCTTCGGTCTCAGCTTTCAAATCCTGGCTGAAGACTCACCACTTCAGTTTAGCACACCCTGACTAGAGCTGCTGACTAACTGTACAGACTGCATCTCTGTTGTTAGTCATTAGCACTAAAGTATAAGTAATAGCATATTTATAATTTCTTACTAATGCTTGTCTATTCTGTTTCGCTTCTTGGTACTCAAATGTTGCAATTGGTGCCACTGCCCTAATGTCAAGTTGTTTGCATGCCTATGGAAGAGTCATCTCAGATAAAGGAGCACTGCAATCAGTGCATCTGATTGGCTGGCTCAGCATTGACTCAGCTTGTGGAATGGTCAGTGGGGTGCAGGCGGCTTGTGGGCTGAAGTCTCCAGGACTCTGAACAAATCTGAATCTTCATATGTGATATCATCTACTCTTATACTTTTCTTTGTAGTTTGTACTGTTGCATTTTATTCCTGAGGTGGCCATAATAGATTGGCCATCTAGATCCGTGAAGAGGATTACTTGTGTTCTGTTTTGTGTATTGTATTGTAGTTGCCCCATTTTTTGACACCCATTGCATACCCAAACTACCTGGAAAGATTAGTTAATTTTTTTAGGAGTTTTTACTTGACTTCTTAGGGAGTCAAGGTGTAGCCATGATACATGATTAACGCTGTGGTAACTGTAATTCGTACTGAGTCACATCTTTAGTAGCGTTGTCCTGTTTACGTGATCTGTGTTCTATGTAAATATGGTCTCCTGGAAACAAAGGGGGGTAAAGTAACACCGTGGAACCGTGGCCCCTCATGATAATTTATCCTGTCAATCCCATCATCTGCATCCAGGCCATTCACTATTTAAACAGGAGGACAAAAAGAAAAAATATATATATACAGTGGAACCTCGGTTTGCGAGCATAATTTGTTCCGGAAACGTGCTCGCAGTCCAAAGCACGCGTATATCAAAGTTAATTTCCCCATAAGAAATAATAGAAACTCAGATGATTCGTTCCACAACCCAAAACTATTCATATAAAAATGATTAATACAAAATATAAAGTAAAAATACATAAAACAAATTAACCTGCACTTTACCTTTGAAAAGAATCATGGCTGGTGTGAGTGAATTTCTAAATTCTTGTGGGATTCCACCCAACGGGACGACATGCAGAAAAATGTCCCAAAGCAATCGCAGTCTCCCAGCGCTTTAGCAGTTCGGTGTAAAAAGTAAATCCACAAAGATCGCGGACATGCTATAAGCGCCTGCCATCAGTGGGTGATACAAGGAACAATGAACATTATAAATGCTCAGGGCACAGTACTACTTGGCTACGACCCTGCCTGACTGCTGTGTCTGTGTATAGGAGAATGGCAGATCCCGCTATAATAAATAACCGCGCTGTTGCTGTTTCAAGCTGAATAAAGCTGGTGGTGCAAGACAGGGACTCACATGTCACAGCACACACACGCGCGCACACACACACACACAGTCACAATGCTGTAGTAAACAGTATATGCTTGTACGGATGTTGACTACAGTATATGAGTGAGGCACGCTGACTCAGACAGAGAATAGGAGACAATTGCACAGAATCCCGCAGTGAGAGAGAGAGAGTGAGAAGAACCATCAGCTCAGTTGTGATTACATGACGCTCAGCAGACAAAGTGTATAAATACTACTCGTAATGCAAGACATCGCTTGTTTATCAAGTCATAATTTATTGAAAATTTTAGCTCGTCTTGCAAAACACTCGTAAACCAAGTTACTCACAAACTGAGGTTCCACTGTATCCGTTTTATCATACCAACACTTCATTGCAGAGCCAGGAGAAAAGAGCGACCCAGATCACTTACGCCTTTTTCTGCTTGCGACTTTTAATGCCTAACAACTTAATGTAAAACCCCGGGGTTCGGGACTAAGTTGACGCACCAAGGATAAGCACAGTGAGACTGCTTCTTGTTGTTTGAGAAGAGGAGCAAGCCATCATTTTCATCCATATATAATTGCTGTAGGACACTTTTCCAGCTGAACAAGGTTCACAAACATTATTCATCTTCCATTTAATCTTCTGGACTCTTATGTGTTTCGTGTTTTCTCTGTGTCTCATTGATTTCATGTTCAGTGTGGGGTCAAGGGAAGGTCCGTGTTGTATATTAACTTTTTGCTGCACCTTTATATTATTACATTCCGATGGTCACTTTTGGGGTTGAGTGTTATATTGGTGCTAGTTGGGCTGTGATATACCGTATATACTCACGTATAAGTCAGGTCTTGAGACCAGAAAAATCGATCAAAATATCAGACCCCGACTTATACGCCCATTCAAAAATGTGACACTTCATTTTTTTTTTTACATCTTCTTGCCTCCTCCAATCTCACATCAGTTTCTCAGATCAAATTTTGTTGCAGCAGCGCAGTTACCAATTTCTTTTGCTACGTCAAAGATGTTTAATTTAAAACCAGCTTCATATTTTCTTCTGATTGAACGCTCCATCATAGATAAGGGATGCTCTCACGATAAAGGTGTATGAGGGTGTGAGATACAAAAAAACACAAAACAGTGCAAACGTCACTTCAGAATAGTTCAGGTATTACCGTGTGGTCACGTAGGCACAATACATAGAAAAACAAAAAGGCCGTGTGCTCTGTGGTTACTCTCTCAGATGGGTGTTAGCGTATCATAATCTCTGGGACCAATAGCGTGAGTTTAAAACATTCGACTTATACGACCGACATTATAAAATAATTCATATACTGTACAGTAAAATCAAGCCCCGACTTATGCGTGGGAGAACTTATCCGTGTATATACGGTATATTGTGTGTTTGTTTAATTTCTTTTCTTATTAATATATACTTACTTTATTATTTTACATATTATTTGTCGTCAATAGGGGAAGTTTATTTGGAAGAAATACAGCTTGTCGGGTCTAGCATTCCTCAGCTTGCCGGGCCACGGGTCTTGGTGGTGTAGCTGCCGTTCAGGGAGAGTGAGTCGGCTGTTACAAACACTCCTGTTAAAGCCCATCGAGGCATTCCTTGTGTGATTTTGGGCTATGCAAAAATAAATTATTTTTGTTGTTGTTTCTTACCCAGACGGAAGGCCAGCATGCACGCCTGCCAGACAAGGAAACTGCTGCTTGTCCAGTTAGAGTCCTATGAACAATGGATCAATGGGAGCTGAAGGCCAGGAGCAGCTCCATTCCCCATATGACAGGTGGCAGTAACGCTTATGTGGCATCCCAGTTTGGACACCCCCAAGGACATATGGGAACTGAAATCTGAAAGTGCAATGCTGTAGGGCTCCATGGCTGCAGTTAGAGGGTGCTGTTGGGGGCGAACTTCCATGGCTTTCATATGACCCGGAAGTGCTTCCAAAAGGACACGCTGTGGCACCAGCTTTAAAGGAGCCTGCCCCTTCACATTGGGGAGTCAGGGGGCAGCGTGCATCTCTCTTAGAGGAAGAAAGCAGGAAGAAATCGACTGTATTGTGTAATTGTGACTGATCTTTGCACGGGTGTTCATTGCGGAGGTGTGGTGGTCCAATAAATATCTTTTAATTAAACCCAGAATTGTGTTGGGCATTACTGTGCTTGTGGTTTGGTGTTTAGTGTCACCCCCCCCCCATCCCTTTAGTGGTTACATACCCTAAAGAGAGGTATGACATTAGATGTGCTTTTATGTATTCAATTCACTAGTAATGATATTCTTTATGTATTCAGCATGGTAGTAATGATAAAGCATATTTACTTAATGATCTCCATACAAGGTAAGTACCATCTCTTACTGCACCAGAATGCAAATGAAGGTTTCGTTATTTGATGAAAGTCTGCTTTTGTATCTGCCCCGTCCTGTACTCGTCTCTGTGGCTGTTCTTTGTCTTTTATGAACCTCAGCACCAGTAGCTGACTTCTGCTCTGTGAGATCAAAGTGAATAAGCGACATGATGATCATGTCCGCAAAAGTGAAAAATAAAAGCAATGTATCTAGAAATGTAGGAAAGATGGCTCAGTGACACTTCATGCTACAGTGATTAAATGCGTACTCTGTATCTCCCTTAAACTTAAAATAACCTCACGGCTGCCTTATGTATAAAGACTAGCTGAATACTCGTGCTTCAGCAACAGATAAAATGTGTTCTAAAATATACAGAGTGACAGTACACGTCCTGTAAAGGTCATAAGGCAAGATTTAGTACATAGACAAAACAAAATAGGTTACTAATTATTTTTTGAAATATAAGCTGTTTTAAGTATAGAAGACTTAAACAGTGATGATCAAAACTTGATTTGGACTAAAGCCCCAGTGATCCCATCACCACTCCTGGTATTATTTAGTAACCAGACCACAAATGTTTTAAGTGCTAAATTTATTAGCTAATAAAAATAGATGAAGGGAGAACATGCAAACTCCACGCAGGGAAGACCCAGGAAGCGAACCCAGGTCTCCTTAGTGCGAGGCAGCAGCGCTACTACTGCGCCACCGTGCTGCCCTATTTTTAATTCACTTAAAAAAAATTATTTTAGAAAGAAATGGAGTGAATAGGTATAAAAAACTATAAGAAACTAGCCATGTGCGCCCAACTATGTTGCGCGTGTTAAAGTTGTCTGTGAAGGGCTCCCTGTTTAAACGCGGCTGCCAGTCGTGAACTGGGCCCTTCGTCACACAGCATTATGATTTTTTATAAGGGAAACAAAATTACAAAAGAAACCCTTGGACATTGATTCGATAGGAACGGCCTACTCGCAATCACTGTCCGAATCGTAATTATGTGGTGGAGTAGGAGCATTTCTGCTTCTGTCCATTCACAGTCCGTCTCGTTTTCACGACGCTATCGTTTCCTCTCACGATGTCTTCTCAACCTTTCTCCAGTCTCGCAGGTTGCTTTGTGGCAATCCAAAGAGTAAGGCAATATACACGGAGCAATGGTTATAAAAGGGGGACACATAGGTATCCAGGCTCTTTAAAGCATAAACAGGGATTACTTCATTGACATGTGAGCAAGGCACGGTACAACTGTGAGACGTGCAGCACTCACCGGCTACAACATAACAATAATAATTTCCAGAATGTGCTGTTACGTTGTCATTCATTTTACCCACTGTCTTTCTTTCATTCATATGTTACGTAGGCACGTACCTTTTATCTTCGGCAATCTCATTCTCTAACCAGGCCTCAGGAGCTAACCAGCCTAACACTGTCCACCACCTCTTTCGTTATTCCGGCACATTGTTGACATCCGCGAGTAACAACAACGTACTAAACTGGAAGGTGGTCTACGCCTGCGTGGAATTCACGGACAAACAAAGATCAAGATCTAAATGAAGATCTCTTTAGTTAATTTAAAGCACCACAATTTGTTTAGTTTGAATGTCTGTGTTTTGAGGTGTGACTGGAGTACTACAGTCTTCAGTAGTATAAGCCTGGAGGAGATTCTTAATGCAATGCCTATGTTTTAGCTGTCTCTCTACTGCCATCTAGTGCTTCTTCTTCTAATTCATTCGCGGACAAATAAAGATCAAGATCCAAATGAAGATTATATATAGAGATTTTGTGCTTGGACCACAAAATTTTTAAAACCATTTCTTAGCGAGCACCTATGGCCCAAGGGTAACCTACATTCGAAATTTCAAGTCCCAAGTCCTCATGGTTCGGGAGATTTTGTGAGTCAGTGGTATTTAGCTTTTATATATATATATATATATATATATATATATATATATATATATATATAGATTATGATGATTCGATATTCCTCTGATGCTGTAATTTATTGGCCAAATGCTACGATAAGCTGCTATGAGGGTAATGAAACAGTAAGGTAATTTGAAAGTTATACGCTGTCACACATGTGCACATGGGAGGCATCTAGAAGGACCAAAAGATGGTAATTCCACGCCAGGCCAGCGGGTGGTGGGGTGCAGTAAACGTTTCTCTGTTATCTCTGCACACCAGTCACAAAAAATTCTGCCTGATTCTGATGACATCACTTTCGTTTCCCCCCACCAAGAACTCACTTCTGGTTCCGCCCCCAGGTGACATCACTTTCGCCGACCTGCTTTAAAAACCAGACAACCTCCACTTATATTTAGTCCTGTTGTTGGACTCAACGTATACACTTCTGTGTTGCCAAATCTCCATTATTGCAGCCTTATTCAAGTATACGGGTGGCTGCCCCAAAACCTCATTTTGGTGTCAACGTCTATTTATTTTAAAACGCATTAGGGCCATAAAGGAGAGATGGGTATGCAGGCTGGACAGGAGAATAATTTCTTACCCGGATGGAGATTTTTTTTAAGGATGGACCAGTGAAAGCCAGAGGCCAGGATCAGTTACATCCCCCACACGACAGGTGACAGTGGTCCTCCCAAGGCGTCCCAGTTTGGACACCCACAGGGTTACATGGGAGATGGAGTCTGGAAGTGCAGCCCTGTCAGGGTCCCTGGGTGCCTTTAGAGGGCACTGTTGGGCGAGGATTTCACCCCCTGATTTCAACATGACCCCAAAGTGCTTCCAGGAGGACACATTATGACACGGGTCCCGCTTAAATGGACAACGTTCAACAGGAGGAGTCGATGGAGAGAAAGGATAACGTTTAATTGTTTATATTTATGGTTTGGTTGCTTTTGCATGTGTGGTGACTTATTTGTTGAAATATGATGGGTACTGGAAGTTTGGAGCTCAGTGGCGTCCTCTTCTAACCGTACCATGCATGTTCACAATGGCTTGTGTGTAAGTTTGAACACGCACAACACAGCTCTCTGCCTTTAGTCTAGTTGAAGTCAAGTCAAATGAAAATGGACAGTCCATCGAGGGAGTGCACCATTGTTGAACAATGTGTCATAATGAGATTTATTTGGGCAGAGGGAGTGAAATCTGCTAAATTTGCTGAAGGATGTTAGCTTGTGCAGATCAGTAAGCTGTTGGGGTGCCCATCTTGCACAAACTTTACGATACCCCAAGTCATCAAGCACCATGGCACCTACAAATCCATAACTAAAGCCCAAATGTGAAGTAACAATGGACAACAAAATCTGTGGGTCTTCTCTTACGATGGCATTTGCCATGTTGAAGTATACTCGTGTGGGTGATGTTGATGGTCGACCAGATCCAACCTCACCAATTATACTTTGAGGAAGGACAGGCATCCTGGCTGGCATAAAGGAAGTTTTCATAACCGTCTAAGAGGCCTTAATGGAAGGACTGGGAAAATGGACTCACCAGGAGCAGGGCAGGCAGTGTTCGCATGTTGCTTGTTGCATGGGAAATGGAGTCTGGAAACGCAACCCTGTCTGGGTCATTAGAGTCCACCAGAGGACACTGTTGGGGGAGGAATGCCGTGGTTTCCGGATGACTGGCACAAAAGACCGGAAGCAATTCCTGGATCGGGCTTAAAAAGAAGCCCACTGCCTCATTTGGACGAGTCAGAGTCGGGAGACAGTGGACTACGCTTTTAGAGGAGAGAAGGAGAGAGAAGTAGCAAGAACTTAAAAGGCTGTATATTGGCTGTAAGTTTAATTCTATTGAGCTGTCTCGATTGAAAATCCTTACATTTCGTGCGTTGGGTTGTGTGTGTCTGGGGTTGGGGGGGGGGGGGGCGCGGTGGTGCCCCCTGCTGTTCAAAACTTGTTCTCCCTGCTTTAAACCTTTGTACCCATTCATAAACTTCTCGTTGAGTCACTTCTGTACCGAGCCAACATCACTCCGTGAACTTCAGCAGGTTTCACTCCCTCTGCTGATAGAAATCTCATTATGGCGTATTGTTCAACAATGGTGCACTCCCTCGACTGAGTGTCCATGTTCATTTGACCTCGACTTCAACTAGACTAACAGCCGAGGTCTGAGCCATGTGCGTTCAAATTACCCATAAGCCAGCGTGAAGGTGTTGTATTGCGTCAGCTTCTATCCATTTCCAAATTGTCCTTACTGTTTGATTTACTCTCGTATCTCCCATGTTCAGATGAAGCCCACACTTTCATGATGCTTGAGACGTCAGGACACATTTTAAATCTCCATTGGGAGATTTTATATTTAAGACATTTGAAGCAGACCCTCCAAACCCAACTACTAACAACAGCATGTGAATCTCTTCATCATTTAAGTTGGAATAGGCTGTCTGTGTACAGTCAGTCTGTCCTACTGGCTCTTTTATTTAATGGAGACCAGTTCCTTCAGTTGACTGTGCCTAGCACCCCACCTTTCTGATGGACTGGCAATGACACTTGTTGGTCTGTTGCACTGTTCCTGTGTTGTATTAGTCTGGTAGAATGTCCAAGCAACCTCCTCCACCATTCCAAACACACCACGCATGCCCTTCAGTTTGCAGACCGACCCAGAGGTCACTTCCTGGACCGCTTGACAGTGGTCCCTATTTCTCTGGCAGGCTGACGTTTTTTTGTTTAGTGAACCGACATGATTGATCGTGGGGCCAGCAATCCCACAGTTGAATTCAGAAGCTGATGAGAAGGTTGCACTTGTCTTCATTATTTATTGTGAGTACTGTATATTTGTCTACAGACTCTTAAAGGAGAACTGACTGTCTTCACATGTAACCCCTGGCCTGTTAGGACCCAGCAATGACTACTCATGGAAATATGACTTCTAGCCTTGCTCATAATGAACAGATTTCCACCGTGATACAGTGAACTCCGCACGTCACCTCAGCCCTGTGTTACATTTTCCATGAACATCAGAGTGACTGTGAAAAAAATCAGGTCACAACTTCACATTGTAGGGGGGCAATGGAAAAATGGCAATTTGCAGAACTCTGAGCATTCATCACAGTATAACAGTCCTCTCTGTAAAACTCTAAGCTAGAAAAGAAAAAAATAAAAACAAAAAACACTACTATCAGACAGAAGACAATTAATACCAATGTCAATGTCAATGTCCAGCAGAAGCACCCTGCAGCACACTAGCAAATGTACTACAATCGAGGGGTCTGTTGAAGAAATTTGGCGCCGTCCGAGTAGTCTGTGAGGCTTGAGCAACTCTCAGTTCCTATTTACAGCGCATCTCCAAACCTAAAAACACACACTCACACACGCACACACACACACATACGCACACCAGATTAGCACTTCTGCCTTTGACCAGTCCAGATCTTTTTAAATCTCAGTCCATCTACTAGGCTGGGGGCCTGTAATCCGGGATTTCCCTAATTCTAGATGATGCCTTAACCCTACATGAGTAACCGTCTTGGAAAATGTGTGGCACGATCTTGCCATCTCATGTATGACCACTCATCACAGTCTGAGTTAGCAAATTGCACATTTCAGGTCTATAGTGTAAGCAATGCATGGCCATCTTGCATTATTTATTTGTTAGCACCTGCTTCAGTTTAGTGATCATGGTGGGTCCCATTGTGCAATACAAGGGGAAGCCAGTGCTGATGTGCCAAACTAACATGATGGCTGCATGATGGACCTCTCAAAAGTCAGTATGAGGAATTGTCATGTGGGGAGGCTGTTGTCAGATACCACCCCATGATCACTGCAGGAGGCTTTATTATTATTTTCATGTATTGATTACAAAAAATTAATAGACATGAAGGTGAACAGCTATAATAAAAGAAAATAAGTGGGATAGATAGATAGATAGATAGATAGATAGATAATGTGAAAGGCACTATATAATAGAAAGATAATGTGAAAGGCACTGTATAATAGATAGATAGATAGATTGATAGATAGATAGAGTGAAAGGCACCTTATAATAGATAGATAGATAGATAGATAATATGAAAGGCACTATATAATAGATAGATAGATAGATAGATAGATAGATAGATAGATAGATAGATAGATAATGTTAAAGGCACTATACAGGGTGGGCCATTTATATGGATACACCTTAATAAAATGGGAATGGTTGGTGATATTAACTTCCTGTTTGTGACACATTAGTATATGTGAAGGGGGAAACTTTTCAAGATGGGTGGTAACCATGGTGGCCATTTTGAAGTCGGCCATTTTGGATCCAACTTTTGTTTTTTCAATAGGAAAAGGGTCATGTGACACATCAAACTTATTGGGAATTTCACAAGAAAAACAATGGTGTGCTTGGTTTTAACATAACTTTATTCTTTCATGAGTTATTTACAAGTTTCTGATCACTTATAAAATGTGTTCAATGTGCTGCCCATTGTGTTTGTGTTAATAAACAAAGCCACCGCCATTGGTCTGACACTAACCCACATTGGATAGATCCCTCCAAGACTGTTGGAACAAAAACATTGATGGTATGGTGTGGTATATGGGGTACAAAGATAGTGGGGCCATTCTTCATCAATGGAAACCTCAAGGCCACTGGATATGCGAAATTG
>JANRMT010027041.1:26719564-26741716 GCA_026402145.1 Polypterus bichir lapradei
TCATATATTGAATGCTATGAACCTTAGAATATACCTTCAACAGTAAAGATGTAGTCATACCTTGAACGGTGGTCAGTGTAATCAGCTATGGTCCTCACGTATCTCACACAGAAGTTCTGCCTTATGTAGTAGTCTCTATAGACACCTGATGCCATGTCTTACATTGACATCAGTATACCAAGGTGCTTACCATGAGCAGTAGAGACCCTTTCTCACTTAGTGGGCACTATACTTTATTCAGCATGACCACCTGTTGTTAGGTCTTCCGCTGTGACCAGTTTAAGTAGCTGAGGGCCTTGAGTCAAACACTGGTTCCTTTGAACGTCTAAGGTCACGTATTTATGCAATGGTCAGCCAATGCAGAATGTCTAACACTACAAGTGTCTGTGGTTCTACTGTGTATCTCACAAAGGATGAGGTCACTGTTGTTGGTCTTCATCCCCTAAACGTCAGTGTAGCCCGCTGGGGTCATTTCTTCCCAGAGTGGTCACTGTGATACTAGATACTCTGTTCCTCAGGCAGGTCAGCTCCTGTCTCACTGCTGACACACTTGAGGTTCTTCACAAAGCAATCACCTGCATGACTCCCCACAGATCGTTCTCTCAATTTGTGCACGGAAAGTAACAATAAAAATCAGGAAGCACTTACTGCGAATTCAGAGGCGAAGCTCTCCCTGGAGTTGACTTTTCCCTGCAGCTCCTGCAGGAAGTGGCACAGAATATCTTGCTGCTCCATAGTCCACTAGAGCATGGCAGCTGGGGTCCGGCGAACTCCCCCTCCACAGCCCTGCCCTGACATGGTGCTGTGAGGGCCTGTGGTTCAGGACTTGATAAGAAGGAAGCATTGCTAACAGGTTTCTGTGGTCAGAATAAAAATATCGTCGAGCGCAGGGTCCTAGAGCCTTCCTCTTCAGGAGACAGCGGCTGGCTGAGTCAGTGGAGGGTGGGCACCCCTTTCAGGCCGGTCATGCTGGGGGCCTCATTGTCTGTGAAATGTGAAGGGTCGAGTGAGTGTGTCCCCCACTTGTGGCCGATGGAGCACTCAAATTCATCAACCAGGGCACTCTGTGACAGTCAGTGTGAGGGTAACATGGCCACACAGTGCCATGCATGCCTATGCATACACATGAGCACGCCAACGCGTCGTATTTGCACAGTCACATGGGAAACCTCGCACTTTGATGCGCATACTTTTAATGATCAAAATTGCGCAGGGACTGAGCACATCTGTCAAATGTTACTCACCTAGGCTGACACACAGAGACATGAACTCCTCACACACATACATTATATACACTCATATCCACACACACACACACACACCAAACACACAAACGGACAAACACCTTCTGACTACTGCACACACCGCAAGGCTGCCCCAGCTTGACGTGGAAACACGTGTCTATGGTCAGTGTGTGCTACCAATAACTGACACACACACACACACATTTACACAACCCTAGACACATAATGATTTCACAATCTGAACACCAATATATATATATATATATATATATATATATATATATATATCAACACACTCACCATTACTAGCATTTGCACACAAGCAGAGACAAGCATTAACATAGGTTTGGTCTACCACAACGTAACTCGTGTGTACAAATCAATGGCTAACATCCACATGTTCTGTCGGACACAATCACTGACAAATACACACTCACACTCTGCTTGTCAAATGCTGTATGCTCTCACTTTCTGAACACAAATGCACGCACACTCTCGTATCAGGACACACACTTACTCCTTCGAGCTAGCGTGTACATGGAATGCAACTTGGGAATATTTCTGTATGCTCAATCTCTACAACACGCCTGTACTTACATATACAGGTACTTGTGTACTCTCAGTCACTCTTATACATGTTATGAGCTCTTGCACACACTAGTGTGCTTTTGGTCAGTGTGGTATATCAGCACTTGCACACACTTGTGCACTCTCTGCCACCCTGGCATATGTATGCTCACCCAATTGTGCACTCTCAGCCACAATGGCACATGTGTATCCACATGCTTGTGCACTCTCAGCCACTCTGACACATGCATACTCACAAAACTGAGCACTCTCTGCCATGTTGGCATAGGTATGCTCACCCAACTGCACACTCTCAGCCACTCTGGTACATGTGTACTCATGCGCTTGTTCGCTCTATGCCACTTAAGCATATGCATACTCACCCAATTGTGCACTTTCAGCCACACTGGTACATGCTTACCCACATGCTTGTGCACTCTCTGCCACTCTGGTATACTCACAAAACTGAGCACCCTCTGCCACGTTGGCACATGAACAGTCACACACATTTATGCTCTTTCTGCCACTCTGGCATATGTTTACTCACACACGCTTGTGTATTCTCAGCCACTCTAGCACACTTATTATTTCACACCCTTATACAAATGTTGAAATCTGGGTACAAATGCATGCGCTGCCACAAAGGTGCCAACGCAGACTGAGATGCCTACTACAACTCACTCACTTGTCACCCACTGACACACATATTCTTTTACAACACACCCTCTGAGCAGAAACGCATGCACATACACAGACTAGCCTGCATGTTGACTATCACAGCTTACCTCTCACATGTAATGTTCTTTCTCCTTCTCCGACATTCGTGTATTTTCACACACAGACACACACACACACTCAGAGACACACATGTTCTCAAAATCTGTACACCATAACTTACATATTCTGAAATGTAGCCATTTAGACCAAACATTTACTTGGACCACCAAAGTGTAACACTCATATGCTGAATGCGTTTAATATCAACATCTCACACACACACACACACACACACACACACATGCGCTTGTTTGAGCACACCATTTGACACCTTCACACACACATACACACACTGGCATGAATGTGGACTAACTTTGCACAGTTAAATACCATCACCCACAGGCAGACACACGTACCTACAGACTATGAACAAGCTCTGTCAAGGACACCAGGCGTGGACTGGTATTACGGGTGGGACTGCTCAATGTTCCTTACCTGGCTGGAAGGCCAGTTTACTGTATGGACTATTTGCTCCCCCAATACAGTAGGTGGCAGTCTTTCTGGGCTATGGCACCTGCATGGATACCAGTATGACAGGCTGAGAATTGCACTTCTGTAAGACAGCCCTGTTATGGTCAATGGGTGCCACCAGGGCGAGCTGCAGGAACAGACTGTCCTCACTTTTAAGAACTTCCATCTGACCCGGAAGTGCTTCTTGGATGCCATATGGGCGGCACCGGAATTACTCCTGGGTCCGGCATCAAAGAAGCAGAGTTTCCTATATGGGTGGTCGGGGTCAGGAGGAGAGTGGATGAGACTACGTGGGAGGTGTGGAAGGAGACTTGTATTAATGGAAGGATATATGAAGATTGTGTATTATACGTTTATGGAAAGGATCTGGAGGTGCTATAAAAATAAAAACAAAAATCCTTCTGTTTGAACCCAGAAAGTAGTTGTGTTGGGGGGTTTGGGGCACTGCTACGCCCCCTTCTGGTCACAGCATGCACAATCAACACCTGACACCCACACACATGCTTGTTTGCACACACAGTTTGACAAACATGAATACCTACCTACACACAGACTGGCATGTATGTGGACCAACTCCATGTAAGTCCCAGGGAGCTGAGTACTGTCACCCACAGACTGAGCACAAGGGTGAACTGTCAATAACTGGCACACAGACTGATGCGTGCATAGTCTACTGCCAGTGTAGTAGCTCTCTGTCACTCTGACACACACACACACACACACACACACACACACACACACACACACATTCTTTCACACATGCCCACTGAGCAGTATGCCCTCATATTCTGAACACAAAAGCTGCACACACTTTCTTTATCAGCATTCTCACATACACACTGGTGTGCACACGTAGCGTGACTCACATATTTGTGTGCTCTCACTCATGCGTTCACTCAAATCTGGTAACATACACTTTGCATACTCACATTTTGAAGACAAATGTGCAGCCACACTCTCTCAAGTGCACTGACACACTTTGGGACACACATGCGCTCTTAACTAATGGCTCTGTGTGCTCATTCTCACATTCAGATATTGTTCTTGATGTCCTTTCACACACATAACACACCTTTCTCATTTTCTCTGCTGCACACACACACACACACAACACACTATATGCACCTACGCGCCCCGCCACACACATCCCTTGTAGGACAACATGAGAGGGTACTGAGCTAAGCCCTGTGTGCCTCCTGTCTGCTCTTCCTGAGGAAGTTCTTTTAGTTGAAGCAGTTAAAAGAAAAGTGTGAGGAAGTGACATTAGATGAGATTTTCTGCAGGACATTTACACAATGACACTGCATGTCACCCAGAATGGAAATGAGGAGGCCAATTAAACCATACAGGAAGTCTGAAAAACGTATCTATGTCTCCCCTTGCAGGAAATATCGGGTAGTGCGCCACAACTTGCAGTGTGTATGGCTGGAAAGCACAGAAGGAGGCAGATATGTTACTGCTTGACCTTCTTTATCTTTTTGCTTGTTGGGCGGACGATCATGTTGGAAAGCCAGTATGTCCGTTTGGGGTACCTGACTCCATGGAACCATCAGAGCCTGGATCGCCTCATGGGTGGTGTGCTACAGAGCTCTCCTGTAGATACTGGGATGCACAAGGACCGAAGATTATCGTGGTGGGGTGACAGCTAAGCAAACTAATCTTACACACGGTGGACACCGTACACATCCAGCAGCTGACCCAGCAAGGTAAAGAAAAGTGATGGAGGTCAGCCTAGATCAGGGGTCCCCAACTCTGGTCCTGGAGGGCCACAGTGGCTGCAGGTTTTCATTCTAACCCTTTTCTTAATTAGTGACCTGTTTTTGCTGCTAATTAACTTCTTTCGAATTAATTTTCGTTGACTTGCTTTTTAAAGATTCGTTCCTCCGAATTTCTTCATTTATTTCCTTAAACAGCAATGAAATGTGAAGTGAGGGAGCCAACAGAAGACCAACTAAGTCAGGGCTTCAAACTCCAACCAGTTGCTTCATTAGGGGCTGATTCTTGTTGTTAATTAATCCCATTACTTTAATTCCATAGCTTGCTGCTGCTCTCTAAAATTATTGATTTTCTCTTTCTAAGAGCTCTGTTAAAATGTTTTGGACACCTGAGCAGATCAGCATTCATGAAACCTTCATTTTTCTTTATTTTCAGATATTGTATGATGGACACCAGTTGTTTTGGTTCATTTTGTATCTCGTTATTGTTTGGCAGCTAATTAAGGAAAAAGAAACAATTAAGGGGCCTGAGTCTTCAAGAGCAAGTCAAATAAAATGAATTCAAAAGAACAAAAACAGGTCACTAATTAAGAAAAGGGTTAGAATGAAAACCTGCAGTCACTGCGGCCCTCCAGGACAGGAATTGGGGACCCCTAGCCTAGAGTGTGTCTGCTGTGTCCTGGGGAAGACATAACAGTTTTTTTCAAAGGGTCTTGCTGTGTGGCGCTGTTGCTGACTTTTAATCTGAATCAGCGCCTCTTACCAATCACACCCACATCACAGCCCAGGTTGGATGTTTCTCACAAATTCATCACTCACAGCAGTGAAACCACAGAAGAGATGGACTTCCTTCGAGGTCCGGAGACAATGACAATAAACCGAGAGGTGGAAGCCACTCACAGCTTTATGAAGGTCGGCCTGCTTATAGCTCTGCTCCTGGGTGAGTTCAATTAGAGACAGCACAATTAATGACATTTTCGCCGCTTACTCGAGTTTGTCAAAGCCGTCACAGCATACGTGATATCTGTCTTCTTACTGCCCCCTCTTTGCAAACTGCTTTAGCCTTCTTATGGCCCTGTCCTTAACTTCGTGCACCGCTAGCTGTTTCATCCCTTATTCTGCCATGTCACCTCACCCTTAAGTGGCTCATGTTCCCTCTATGGTGCTTAGTTTCAGGTACAACTCAGCTACAACCAAACCATAAAGAAGAGCTAGTGGCCGTCGGTGGAGACATCATGGTGAGCTGTCACTATGACAGAAGCATGTTTGTGTTTAACACAAAGTACTGGTGCCAGGGAGAGTCTCGACATAACTGCATGATCCTGATCAGCACAAAAGGTCAAATGCAAGTGAAGCAAGGAAGGTTCTCTGCCTGGGATAACAGACAAGGTCTCTTCTTGGTGAGGATGGAGCAGATCGTCCTATCAGATGCAGGAGTGTATTGGTGTGCCATTGAAAAGATGTATGCCGACATCATGTCTGCAGTTCGAGTAACGGTGCAAGGTACGCTCCACTTTGTCATCCTGCTAATGGGCAACGGGGTCACACAAGAGGTGATCTGAGTAAGACAGGGTGACATGGCTCTGTCAGATCTGTCCTGGAAGGGACTTGAGTGGACTTAGCTGTTACTTCAGTGGCATTTGGGTGATGTTACGTGTGCCAGTGTTCTGTCAGAGGGTGTAGGACAGGGATCTCCAACTGGCTGCAGGTTTTCATTCTAACCCTTTTCTTAATTAGTGACCTGTTTTTGCTGCTAATTAACTTCTTTTGAATTCATTTTAATTGACTTGTTTTTTAAGATTTGTACCCCTGAATTTCTTAATTTCTTTCCTTAAATGGCACCCAAACAGAAATGAAATGTGAAGTGAGTGAGCCAAGAGCAGACCACCTAAGTCAGGGCCTCAAACTCCAACCAGTTGCTTCATTAGGCGCTGATTCTTGTCGTTAATTAAACTCGTTCTTTAATTCTGTGGCTTGTTGCTGCTCTCATTGTGCAATTGCAGACATTTCTGAAATTATTGATTTTTCTCTTTTCTTAGAGCTCTGGTAAAATGTTTAGGGGACCTGAGTAGATCAACACTCCTGAGACCTTCATCTTTCTTTATTTTCAGATATTGTATGGTGGACACAGTTTGCTGGTCATGTTTTGGCTCATTTTTGTGTCTCGTTATTGTTTGCTGCTAATTAAGGAAAAAAGAAACAATTAAGGGGCTTGAGACTTCAGGGGCAAGTCAATTAAAATGAATTCAAAAGAATTGGCAGCAAAAACAGGTCACTAATTAAGAAAAGGGTTAGAATGAAAACCTGCAGCCACTGTGGCCCTCCAGGACCGGAGGTTTGAGAACCCTGGGGTAGGAGCTGTTGTGAGTGTGACTGAGATGTGGTCCAAATTTATCATAGAGGATTTATCATAGTGTGTCAGCACTAATTCAGAGGGACTCTGGTGTAAGAAGAACACAAAAAAATCAAAAAAGAGTCCCGGATCCACCCCGTACAGTATATTGGTCCATTTAATCAAAAAAAGAGTAATCACTAAAAACTGATACTGAGTTTCTTTATTTGGGACTGACATGGTAAGGTGTACTGAATGAATTTATAGTGGAAGAGCAGGAATGGTTTGAAGGAGGGCAGGAAGTAAGGACATCTGTAGGGGCCGGAAGTGAAGTCATCAGTAGGGCTGGAATACGGTCAAGAACAGACGGAAGCGAGTTATTTTACTGGTTTTATCTTCTGGCCGTCTGAGGGGAGAAAAAGAGAGGCATTAATATTCAGCGCCAGCCCTCTGTCTGGTGTTTCACTAGCCTGATCTGAACCCTTTGACTGCCTCCCAAGCTCACGTGTATGACACTGGGTATTGTTGGTATTCCTTAGAGGGTACCAGCACTGCTGTGGTTGTGCCAGGAGATATCATCTGTCTCAGAACATTTTAAAAATTGCCCTAAGTAAGTCATCGTTATCTTGAGTGTTCTTGGGAGCACCAAGAAGTTTCAGAGAGTGCTCTCCTTTATGGGCTTTATGTCTCAGGGAATGGGCTTTCCTGAGTGTGCTAATGTTATTTTGAGGAAAAGGATATGCCAGAGCTGTCTTAGAGGGTACCTGGGTGTGTCTTAATACTAAAAAGGAGTTTGCAGTGCCCATTGTTTTCTCAGCTGGCATCTGGAGTTTCTTATATGGGTCTGTTTTTGGAAAATGCTGGAGGTGCTGTGAGTGGGAATCAAGATATCATTGAAGAGATTTCCTCAGCATTCTCATGTTGGCTTATCTGCATGACCAGTATCATCCAAGAGAATGCTTGAGTATGTTAGATAGATCTCAGGAAGACACAACTCTACTGGATATGCTATTGTTATCAGAACTTCCCTGGGTGCGTTAATGTTATTATGGGGAAGAGGATATACCAGAGCTGTCTTAGAGGGTACCTGGGTCTGTCAGTACTGTCTTAATAGTTACAAGGAGTTTGCAGTGTCCATGGTTTTCTCAGCTGGCATCTGGAGTTTCTTATATGGAAAATGTTGGAGGTGCTGTGAGTGGGGATCATTGAAGATATTTTCTGACCATTCTCATGTTGGCTTATTTGCATGAACCAGTATCATCTGAGAGGATGCTTGAGTATATTAGATTGATCTCGGGCAGATGCAACTCTACTGGATGTGCTTTTGTTATAATTAGAACTTTCTAGGGTGTGCTAATGTTATTATTGGGGGAGTCACTGGTGTGCCAATGTTATTTTAGAGAATTTATGAGAATTCTGATTTCACACGCTGCCAATATGACTGTAGATGTGCCAGATGAGACACGAGCTGTTTCATCAATCTGAGAAGCCTTTCTAATTGTGTCTGTTCCTGGGTGGACCAGAAATGTCCTAGATGTACTAGTGCTATCTTGAATGGCGATGGCTCTGTCCTGGTCTGCCATTGTTCTCTTAGTTGGTAGACCACCTCTACCTCAAAGGAAGTTCACCCTGTCGAATATCTGCCTGTTATCTCAGAGGAAGCTCTTTTCTGTGTGAAAGTATTATTGCAAGTACCTGGGTGTATCAAAGATGACTTAGAGAAGCCACTAATGCTGGTTTGGAAATGCTGTTGTTATCTCAATGGGCACCATAGCTTTCTAAAGGGTTAAAGAAGTCTCATTATTTTTAGAAGAGGAACAGTTTTGAGCATGCCAGTGTATATTTGAGGGTGCCTAGTTGTGCTTGATGTTATCACAGGTGGTGTTCCACTTGCCTAGGGCTGCCAACCGCCCTCATTTTCCCAGACATGTCCTCATTTTTAATGTGCCATGGACTGTCTGGAAGGATCTTGTAAAACTTTGAAAATGTCTGGAATTTTGGCTCCTAAAATTTGAAAATCTCCAAATCCTTATCATTGGTAAAATTTGAAAGCCGTACCCCAATCAGCATTTGCGGAAGTAGTTCGCACACTTTTTTTTCCCCGAATCTTCACTTCCATTCCTGTAGTAAACAGCACAGATATTGAGGAGAATAGTCCACGTCTGTCCAACTTGGCTTTTTCACTTCATCTTTTGAATTCAGCTCTATCTTCTTGGCGAGTAGACAAGTTCATTATAAATTTTGTTCCTTTCCTTAATTACAGTGGAACCTCGGTTCACGAATGTCACGGTACAGGTACAAATCGGCTTACGACCAAAAAGTTCGCCAAACTTTTGCCTCGGTTCACGACCACACAGTCGGTATACGAACAAGCCAGTTTCCCTTTCGGTTTGTACGTGTTCAGTCTCTCCCTGTGCATTTCCTGTGCAGCCAGCGAGCGAGCAAGAGAGAGAGAGCGTGACACACACACACAGGTGTGCGAGAGAGAGGCACACACACACACACACTGGCACGCACAAGAGAGGCACACACACACACACAGAGGCGTGCGCGAGAGAGAGGCACACACACACACAGGCATGTGAGAGAGAGCGCGACACACACACACAGGAGCGCGCTAGAGAGAGACACACACAGGCACTCCAGGCTCGCGAAAGAGAGAGTGAGTGAGCGAGAGAGGGTGGGCTGGACGCATGAGGTAGAAAAGGCTTGTTTTTGTTTTCAGTTCTGTTTACGGCGATCGGTTTGTAGCGTGCATTGTTGCAATGTTACTTTTCTTGGTGGTTTATTAAATTACAGATTTTTCAAATGTTCATTTTTTTCCCTGTGCTTAAAACTCATTAAAAAAAAGTGTTTTTAGCGAGTGGTTCCAAGCACTATAGCGCGAACTCTTGCAGTGTTTGTTTTCTCTGTGGGGGAAATTACTTCAGGTTCTTTGGTAAAAATGAAATCTTTCCTTTAAATTGATGCAAAGTTCAGATGGGGAGCATCCATCCTCAAAAAAGATGCCAACTACAAGGCTGATGTGAATAACATGAACAGTGTGTTAACAATGGCATGAAATGTAAAGGAAATATATTTCAGGAACATTTTTTTAAATTGATTTTATTAAAATGAAATAACATTCCATACAAATTACTCAGGTTTAACAAAAAAAAATCCAACCAAATCAACCCCCACCCCTGAGAAAGAGAGGTAGGCCAGCAGATGAAAACTTTAAGCTAGTAAAAATAGGTAAATACATTTTGCTTTTACTTCTCACTACACACATAAATTAATAAGTGAGTAAAGATAAATGGAGTAAAAAATGGGAGAGAATTTGCTTCATCAATTTAAAAGCTTATTCTAAAATATTATTGATTAGATCCTGCCAGGTTTTCAAAAAGTTCTGCACTGATCCTCTAAGTGAGAATGAGATTTTTTCCAGTTTCAAATAGTATAAAACATCAGTTACCCTCTGACTTAACAGAGGTGAGTTAGGATTCTTCCAGTTGAGCAGGATAAGTGCCAATAGTGAGGTAAAGGCGATCACAGTTTGTTTGTCCTTCTCCACTTTAAGCCCCTCTGTGAGCCCACCAGACACAGCTGTTAGTGGATTAGGAGGGGTTGTGACCCCAAGGCTGTCTGAAAGGCATGTAAAGATTTTGGTCCAGAATGATGTTAATTTGGTGCAGACCCAAAACATGTGGCCTAGTGAGGCTGGAGCTCGATTGCAGTGTCTGCAGGTTGTATTTTGCCCTGGAAACATTTTAGACAACTTTAAGCGAGACAGATGTGCTCGATTATATAATTTTGAGTTGAATAATTGTATGCTTTGCACATATGGAGCTCAAGTGAATTCTGTGCATGGCTACCTTCCACTCCTTTTCTAGGATGTTGAGTGAGAGATCTTTTTTCCACTGTCCACTGGGATCTTTGAAAGGGAGGGACTGTAAATTACTTTTATATATTACAGAGATGCTGTCTGAGTCCTCAAGACTGATGGAAACGTTTAAACTTTGTGCAGATGTGCTGGAGTCTCCGCTCTTCACGCTGTCCTCTTTTTTTTTGTCTTCTTCCTGCAGAGCCCGTGTCAGAGCCCACTCTTATGTTCCTTGACTCCCCCAACATCTCCTGCCTGGGGCTGCCTGTTAGGATCAGCTGCAGTTCTGCTCGAGGCTCCAAGGTCGAGTATCGGTGGCACAAGCACGGCACTCACATGGACAGCGCCCTTGAGGGCTCCCCCACTTTCACTCTACAGTGCCCCCACATGCAGGACTCCCAGGCATTTGTCTGCTCATCCTTCAACAGTGTCAGCCAAAGAACCAGCAAGCCGGTCACAACGCAGCTGTTGCCACCGACACAGGGGGTCTGTACCTTCCATTTGACTCTCCCCGGTAAGTAACCTGCACTGAGTAGGGAACCTTCAGATACACCACGGGATCGACTCTCCCTCACACCCTGTGCTGCCATATGGAGTACGGAGTGCTGCTGTGGCCAAGATGTGAGGTCGCTCATTCCACAGACACTCAAGAGCTCACACTTTGAACCATTATAAGGTGGGCAAGATGTTGCAACTCTGCTTTCCAAAAGTTAAATAATGAAGTATCAATGCAAGCTGGTCATTCAGTTCCACATATTCTCTAGTCGCAGAATACAGTGTATCCACAAGGGGGCACCCCTGATCACCAAACCACAGACAAAATAGTAACAGCTTTAATCTCATATAACTAAATAAATGATTTTATTTGACAATTGGCAGCAGCTTTTGAAATGAGCGTCAACCAGACCAACACAAGAGTGAATTTGCCTCTCGACTCTCGGGTATGCGGCCGACTTCTTTTAAATTGGACCCAGGAATCCTTCCAGTGTCGCAGCAGTGGTCCTCCAGACCACTTCTGGATCATAAGGAAACCAGGATAGTCTTTCCCTGGCAGCACCCTCTAGTGGCACCTAAGGACCCCACCAAGGTTGCTCTTCTACACTTCAACCTGTGGGTTACCCCTTTTCAGCATGTCATAAAATCATTAACAGTTTATTAACCAGTCAGTCAGCTACTCAGTCTTTTGCTAACTCACTTAGTCCTCAACAGGGTTGTGAGGGTCTGCTGGAGCCTATCCCAGTAAGCATAGGGTGCAAGGCAGGAGCGAACCCTAGACAGGGCACCTTTCCATTGCAGGGTGAACACACTAACCACACACTAACCCCACACTAGGGCCAATTTAGCATCACCAATTCAACTGACCTGCATGTCTTTGGACTGTGAGAGCACCCGGAGGAAACTCAAGTAAACAAAGGGAGATCATCAAACTCCAAGCAAGGAGGACCCTAGTTTGCAAACCCAGGTCTCCTTTCTTTGCTACCAGTACTCCACCATGCCACTCATTATTAACTAGCAAACTCAAAGCTTCAGGGATATCAATCGTTCTGGCAAGGAAGCCTAAGTGATCGTGAATCAACTTCAGCTGCTTTGGTGCAAATGAAGAGGCACTGGAGAAGCAACAGACCCCCAAAGGGAATGGTTCTGCAGGTGGTGGCCACAGACAATTGCGCTCTCTTTATCCTTTCTGATTGATTCTTTGCTAGGCTGCCATTTTGCTAGTGTTTTTGTCTGAGGAGGTACCTGAAACAGATTCAGGTTGCACAGGTAGCCCAACTCCCATCCATATGTTCTGTCCCAAGACAATTTGCTGTGTCTCCCAGCACAGTCTCAAAAGCATGGAGGAAATACCAGGAGATGGGTCCATTACATGAGGAGAGCAGGACAGAGCTGTAGAAGGGCATCAACCTAGGAGATGTGAGAAGAAACAGCAGGAGCACTGCCAGAGCCTTACCAAATGACCTCCATCTGACTACTGGTGTGCATGTTTCTAACCAAACTGACAGACTCCATGAGGGTGGCATTAAGTTCTGACTTCCTCTAGTGGGACCTGTGCTCACAGCCCATCACCATGCAGCTTTTTTTGGCGTTCACCAGAGAACACCACAATTGGCCGCTCCACCATTCATTCTTCATAGATGAGAGGTGAGCATGTGTAAAGATGCTGTGGTGAACATTATGCAGTCTGCAACATCATCCAACATGACCAGTTTGGCCGTGAGTCAGTGATGGTCTGAGGAGGGTCACAAAGACCTCCATGTGCTGGGTAACAGTACCCTGACTGCTGATGAAGTCCTCAGAGTCATTGACAGACGTTATGCTGGTGCACTGGGCCCTGGGTTCCTCCTGGTGTAGGACAATATCTGCCCTCATGTGGCCAGAGTATGTACAGTTAGCATTTCCTGGATGGCCAAGGCGTTGATGCCATTGACTGGCTGCAAGTTCTCCAGCCCTGAATCCAACTGAGAACCTCTGTCATGTTATACATCGGTCCATCCGACACATCTAAGTAGAGATACAGACTGTCCAGGAGCTCACTGATGCCCTGATCCCCCAGGACCTCATCCACCATGCCCAGATGTTGTCGGTAGTGCATACACCCCCATTTAGTCCATACACACTACTGAGTCACATTATGAGCTGTCGTGGTGAAATTCTCGTAAGTTGGATAGGCCGGTGATTTCAATTTTTGTCTTTGATTTTTGGTGTGATGTTGAATAAATGGGCTGCTGATTTTGGTCTCCATTTACCGTTGCCACATCATTTTATGCTCAATGAATCACACAGTGTTACTCTGTAAAAATATTCCACTTGACTATTTCGTTCATCGAGATCTGATGTGTGATTTAAGTGTTCCTTTAAGTAAATATGGTGGGTAAATGCTAAGGACACAGATGTGTTCTGGGAAATTGCTCTAGAATCTTCTAAATTAGTGACTGGGCCTACACTCTTCCTATTCTACTGTACAACCCAGCTTGAGATCCAATTGAAAACCGAGACTGTAAACCTCTGAAGATCAATAGTTATTAAATGGAATAAAGCGTGACTCTCCGACTCCTGGGAATGTACAGCTGACGTAACAAACTCGACTTCGACGTTAGAAAACATTTAACAGGGATTATGCAGGTGTGTTGTATAATCAAATGATTCATCTCTCTGAGAAACGACAGAGGCTAAATCGAACTGGTTATATTTTTGCCAGGATCCCCACCCATGACTGGGGTCCAAATGCTATTTTTATGTCTTTCTTGTGTATGTAAAAAACCTGACGCTGTTCCAGTGTGGCACTGAGGTGTCACCCGCTGCACTCGACTCCCAGTCCAGGTGGTTTGTTGTGTGGTGGGTGCGGCAAAGCAATATTGGCGTATGCTTCCAGCCTCCTTGTCCTTGTGTATGTGTAATTCCTTTGTTTATGTTAATATTGCTTTTGTGTATGTGTCACATTATTCTTTGGTTTTTATGTATCCACATTCATACAATACAATACAATTTATTTTTGTTCAGCCCAAAATCACACAAGAAGTGCCGCAGTGGGCTTTCACAGGCCCTACCTTTTGACAGACCCCCAGCCTTGAATCTCTTAGAAGGCAAGGAAAAACTCTTAAAAAACCCTTGTAGGGAAAAAATGGAAGAAACCTTGGGAAAGGCAGTTCAAAGAGAGACCCCTTTCCAGGTAGGGGGGACAGGCAGTGAGTGTCAAAAAGAAGGGGGGCAATACAATCCAATACAATACAATACGCAGAACTCAATACAGTATAAAAATAAAAATATTACAAGTAGGGAGCAGAAGTGAACAGCAGTCTATCTATACTAATAAAAGGCAAAGCCCTCACTGACTGACTGACTGACTGACTCACTCATCACTAATTCTCTAACTTCTCGTGTAGGTAGAAGGCTGAAATTTGGCAGGCTCATTCCTTACAGCTTACTTACAAAAGCTGGCCAGGTTTCATTTCGAAATTCTACGCGTAACGATCATAATGGTCGACAATGTCTGCCATGTTGAACTTTCTTATTTATGGCCCCATCTTCACGAAATTTGGTAGGCGGCTTCCCTGCGCTAACCGAAACCAATATACGTACTTATTTCGGTGGTATGACGCCACTGTCGGCCGCCATATTGAACTTTCCAACAACTTTGTTACCTATGGGCCCATCTTCAAGAAATTTGGTACGTGGGTTCCCAACACTAACTGAATCCTACTTACGTACATATATACGTCCATAGCCTGCAGCTCGGTCACCGTGTGAGGCAGCGTTGGGTCCCCCATCCCAACACCCCCCACGTTGTTGGCTGCCTGCCTATATAAGGCCGTCCGTCGCTCCTGTCTCTACATTCCCTTCCTTGCTTCACCACGGTATTCACGTCTCCCTGCTGATAACTGCAGCCTTTTTATTTAATCCACGGCTTCTCTGCTGTTTTATTGTTCGTTTATTACGATTATAGTTATTGTGTAGGTATTTTAGACTTACTTTACATTGTTCAGGTACCCATTTCCTTTATCATTCCAACCGTACCCCATTAACATGTCTATCGAGGTGATCACCATCAATCAAAGAACTATCACTTACCAAGTGGTTTCCATGCCCAGAGATGGCGCCTGCCTTTTCCATTCTCTGTGTTACATATTGCACGGCCATATCAGGCTCACTCTTGATATCCGGAGGAACATTGTGTCTTATGTATTGAATGACTGGGACAGGTTCAAGGTGTGGACTGATGACGGTACAGGAGATAATTATACTACACAGGAGCACTAGAAGAGTGAAATGCTTAAGCCCTTCACCTATGGTTCTGCATGTGAGTTGATGGCTGCCGCTGAATTGTTTGGTTGTCGCTTTCAAGTGTACCGAAATGGTCAAATATTTTACACCTTTCGACAACCGCCAATGCCTCTTAAACATCTTAGATTCCCAGGTGACGATTTCAGTAGTGGACACTTTGATGTATATGAATGTTTAAACTCTCAAAAGCTGGATGTGAAGTTATCGATGAAACCGGTTGTAAGCTTACAACGCTTGACAGATGCTGAATATCATTTCAACACAAGTCCTGCAAATACTGTCGTAATTGAAACAAACCATGAAACTCAAACCGATTATGACAGCAGCAATCCAAGCTGTGAGATTTGAAACAAGATTACTGTTCACATGGCCAACTGTACGTTGCATGCTCAAGAGTAAGCTCAGCGCACAGCTTGGTCATATTACAACCGGAGGGCCGAATTGACAACGTGGCATACAAAGAGATCCTTAACAAATAATTATTGGTATATTTTCCCTCAGTTTAAAAAGGTTTACTTTTCTTCTTAATAAAAATTTTAAGGCAGCACTTCGCTGCTGTGAAGCGTGGATATTTTGCTAGTCTTCCAATATAATATGCTACTGTGGCTGTACGTTTGTCTGTCCAGGATTTTAAATCACCTGTAGCTCACAAACCGTTTGAACTATTGACCTGAAATTTGATACACATATACTACGTGATGTCTACTGTCCACTTTCGGGTGATGATTGACCTCCAAGGTTATTCCTCGATTTATTTTTATTATATTTTATTTTAGAATCAACTAGAATGCGGCGCGTGCGTATGGGCGCCGTTCTCATCCCTACCACCTTCACCATCACTTCCTCTACCTCTCCATATCTTAAGGCAGATCGAAGGCTTAAGTGGCAGCTTAAGTGAAAAATTAAGAAAAACGTACAAAGTAATTGCAACACAAACACTGACTTACCGTATATACTCGCATATAAGTCGGGTCTTGAAACCCAAAAAAATCGATCATAAAATCAGACCCCAACTTATACACCCGTTGAAAAATGCGACAATTAATTTTTTTTTTTACATGTTCTTGCCTCCTCCAATCTCGCACCAGTTTCTCAGACACATCAAATTTTGTTGCAGCAGCGCAGTTACCAATTTCTTTCGCTACTTCAATGATGTTTAATATCAGCTTCATATTTTCTTCTGATCGAACGCTCCATCAAAGATAAAGGATGCTATTATGATAAAGGTGTATGATTGTGAAAAACACAAATCAGTGCAAACGTTGCTTCTGAATAGTTTGGGTATTACCGTGTGGTCACGTAGGCATAATAGAGAGAGACAGAGAGGTTAGGAGCACATGTTGATACAGCAGTTTGCCGCACCCACATAGAAATTAAAGGCCGTGTGCGCCGTGGTTACTCTCTCAGGTGGGCGTTAGCATATCGTAATCTCTTGGGCCAATAGCATGACGACCGACATTATTAAATACCAGAAATTATATGGTAAAATCAAGTCCTGACTTATCCGCAGCAGAACTTATCCAAGAGTATAAACAGTAATCAATTTTAACGTGATAAGATGCTGACAGAAGAAGCGGGCCGCTAGAGTGGAGAAAAAGAGCTGCTCACAAAGCAGCAAGCGCATCACCCTCTAAGAAAACGAATGGTAAACATACAGAGAAACAGGATGAAAATTAGTAATGCTCAAGTCAAGTGTATTCACCGCACGTTATTGTCCTGGTATCACATAATGCGATTTGGATTTGTTCAGAATCCTGGAGACCTCAGCCATCAAGCTGCCTCCCCCTATTGGCCATTCCACAGCTGAGTCAGTGCTGGGCCAGCCAATCTGATGTAAGGACCCCTCTACCCCACGATTCCTGCGATCCTCCATCAGGGATGATTTTACCTTAGGCAGGCAAAACAACTTGGCAGGTGGGCAGTGGCACCAAGTGCCACATTTGAGTACCAAGAAGAGAAACAGAATAGGTGAGGGTTAGTATTTAATTATAACTATCATGTTACTTATGTTTTAGTGCTAATGACTAACAACAGAGATGCAGTCTGTACAGTTAATCAGCAGCTCTAGTCAGGGTGTGGTAAACTGAAGTTGTGAGTCTTCAGCCGGGATTTAAAAGCTGAGACCGAAGGGGCATCTCTTATTGTAGTAGGCAGACCATTCCACAGTTTAGGGGCCCTGTAACTAAAAGCTCGACCTCCCGCTGTTATTTTATTAATCCTTGGAGTCATAAGCAGACCGGCATATTGAGATCTTAATGTGCGCTCAGGTTTGTAAGTCATGATAAGTTCAAACAAGTAAGCTGGACCTAAAAGGTGGATTTTGAAATCTGCCCTAAACTTAACTGGTAGCCAGTGTAAGGATTTAAGAACTGGAGTTATGTGTTTGCATTTTCTTATTCTTGTAATAATTCTTGCAGCAGCATTCTGGAGGCTGTATAAAGAATAATTTGAACATCCAGTGAACACCACATTGCAGAAGTCAATCCTATTAACAATAAATGCATGAATTAATCATGCCTTTGTTATGTGCCTTGTGTTTTGTGGCTGGTCCCTCAAGAGGCGGGGCCACCTGCCTATCACCGCTAGGCACTGCCCTCAGCTCTATAAAGGCAGATGCAAACCCACAGTTGCTCGCAGTTCATTTTAATGCGCTTAGGAGTTGATGAGGGTTTATTGTAATGCTTTCCATGCTTTATGACTTGTTGGATTTTTTTGACCTTTGCATTTTATTCTCGGATTTAATTTTGGGACTTTGTTCACCTTGGATTGCGTTTTGTACTCCATGGAACTTCTTGTTATCAAAGAGCACTTTTGTGAAGAATAAAATGTTTCTGTTTATGAAGATTCTGTGTTTGCTCTTGTTACTAGCTGGGTTTGAGGGTTTTCCCCATTCCCAGTGCACATTTTTGTGGATATTTGGGGACCTCGTGCTTGGGCAGAGTGGTGGCTCTGAGGCTAGGGATGTGTGCCAGCAATCAGAAGATTGCCAGTTCGATTCCCATAAACACCAGAAGTGACTCTACTCCACTTGGCCCTTGAGCAAAAGGCCCTTAACCTGCAATTACTCCATCCTGGGTATGACGTTAACGTGCATCCAGCCTTACAAGCAGGTCCTCCAACTTGCTGGGAAAACTTGGGGATTGGTGGCAGGATTGGCACTCCGGCCATTGTAAATAACCTCACACTGTTCCAGTGTGGTGCTGAGGCGTCACCCATTGACGGCTGCACTCGGATCAGCATGTGCTGCCCCTCTAACCCTACTTCTTTCTTGTGCTTGTAAACTCTCAAACAGCATAACAAAATTTTGGCTTATCTTTGGAGAAACAGATGACTGGCTTCAGAGTCTTTTCTGGGGACAATTATTTAATAGGCTTTCATTGTCCAGTCTCCAAGATGGTTTATCTGAAGCTGGCAACAGTTGATTTTCTCATCACATGTCACCGGTTCTCTCGCTCTTTGAAGGTGGTTAGTAAAAGGGGTCATCTTCTTTAAGTTGGGTCAATAAATAAAAATATTCTCCTGCCCATACCTGCTCCAAAATCCGACACCTCAGTTTAAATCCTAGGCCTGACCAAAGTCATGATTTGCATGTCCTCCTGGTGCCCACTTGGGTTTCTCTCCAGTTTGCATCCCCCCTTTTCAAAGACATAAGCTGGCAATTTTAAACAGGCCTTGTGTGGACATTTGTGTATTTGTGGGAACCTTGCAATGGCCTGACTTCCTGGCCAAGTGCTGGTCTCAGGTTCTCACCCATTGCAACACTGAAATAGACTGAAAAGGTTTGAGAATGCCATGGAAATGATCATCCGTGGGTGGTGTGGTAGTTATTGGTCATTAGTTACTCATACATAGCCCATGGTTCAAATCCTGCACCCAGACACTCTCAATGTGGTGTCTAGATGTCCTCCTGATGTCAAAGTGGACTTCTCTTCATGAAATTCAGTTTCCTCACACGCCCCAGAAGTGTGAATTCGTAATGCCAAACTGGCCTTGTGTTTGCGTTTTCGGGGCCTAGTCCAGGGTTAATTTATAGGTGTTGTCCGTCTTGACCCTTTATTGGACAAAGTGGATTCAAGAAAGTTATGATATAATAATAACATTCGTGTTGTGGCCAATGTCTAATTGTATTCATGTACCTCTAAATGAGGGGCATCATTGAGAGATGGTGGAAGCCACCTGAGAAAAGGGGCATCTGGATGATTTAACAGCCATATGATGGACTTATTTTTTCTTCCAGTGACTTCCTGTAATTCATGTAATTTGTCCGCAGGAGGGGATCACTACCAATGTCCCATTCCAGAAGTTACAACCACTGAGCTTGTGAAGACAGTAGAGTCCATGAGGAGCCAGGCTGTGGTGACGCTGGGCACTGGAGATACCGAGGATGCCATGAATGTCTCTGTCAGGTGTGCCTTTTAAGCTGCTATTTTTAATATATATAAATGATTTAGATAGGAATACAAGTAACAAGCTGGTTAAGTTTGCAGATGATACCAAGATAGGTGGATTAGCAGATAATTTGGAATCTGTTATATCATTACAGAAGGACTTGGATAGCATACAGGCTTGGGCAGATTTGTGGCAGATGAAATTTAATGTCAGTAAATGTAAAGTATTACACATAGGAAGTAAAAATATTGGGTTTGAATACACAATGGGCGGTCGAGAAAATCGAGAGTACACCTTATGAGAAGGATTTAGGAGTCATAGTGGACTCTAAGCTATCAACTTCCCAACAGTGTTCAGAAGCCATTAAGAAGGCTAACAGAATGTTAGGATATATAGCACGATGTGTGGAATACAAGTCCAAGGAGGTTATGCTCAACCTTTATAATGCACTGGTTAGGCCTCATCTTGAGTACTGTGTGCAGTTTTGGTCTCCAGGCTACAAAAAGGACATAGCAGCACTAGAAAAGGTCCAGAGAAGAGCGACTAGGCTGATTCCAGGACTACAGGGGTTGAATTATGAGGAAAGATTAAAAGAGCTGAGCCTTTACAGTTTAAGCAAAAGAAGATTAAGAGGTGACATGATTGAAGTGTTTAAAATTATGAAGGGAATTAGTACAGTGGATCGAGACTTGTATTTTAAAATGAGTTCATCAAGAACACGGGGACACAGTTGGAAACTTGTTAAGGGTAAATTTCGCACAAACATTAGGAAGTTTTTCTTTACACAAAGAACGATAGACACTTGGAATAAGCTACCAAGTAGTGTGGTAGACAGTAAGACGTTAGGGACTTTCAAAACTCGACTTGATGTTTTCTTGGAGGAAACAAGTGGATAGGACTGGCGAGCTTTGTTGGGCTGAATGGCCTGTTCTCGTCTAGAATGTTGTAATATTCTAATATTCAATGCCTTGACATCCAGTTGTGGTGGCAGAGAAGCCCCACTCTAGTATAAGTTGACAGGTGGGTACCGATCTACTGGTGGTACAAATCAGTATGAGCACCCCATTAGGGTCAGTGAGTCTGAGGTCAGTCCAGCTCTTATTTGGGTGTCACATTAAACAAAATGTGCACTGATGCCACTGAGGGACAGGAAAGCACTGCAGTGCAAAGAAATCAGGTGAAGAAATCAATCCATGACCTGAGCCATTTAGTAGCCTCACTTTCTGTCTTCAGCCATCTTTATGTCTAAAAACATTACTGAGTGGCAAGGGCAGTGTATTTATGAGAAAACCTGAGTGGGACTTCCTGTATGTACACTTGAGGCCTGTGAGTTACTCTGCGGCGGTCAAGCTGTCAAACTTCAAACCACCGGCAGCATGTAGACAGATAGGGCAGGCGTGCCAACAAGAACATTAGGTGTGATAAGAGTTTAAAATATACTGTGCAAGAGGCACAAGTAAGCTCTATAAAGACAACTACACTGACCATAACTACACAGTATGAAGGAGCCAGTCCAGTGTCCTCAACCACACCCTTTGTGTCTTTTCAGCTCCAAATGGCCTGAGATGTATATCTTGTATGAAGTTGCACGCTGGGGGCTCCTGTTTTGCATCCTGACTGCTCTCCTACTCACTCAAAAGTGTTCTAAGGTAAGCCGAGAATGCTATCCGGAAAAACTACCGAGCACAGCCATCTTCAGAAACAGCAGCAATGGAGCAGCACTAAGGGCTCGGGAGATTAACTCTGCCCTATTTGACAATGCTGTGGCATGGTGCCCACCGGCACTGAAGAGTTACCTAAATGAGATGAAAAAGTGAAAAATGGGGAAAGACAGGGATGATCATAGGGAGAAAATTACAGTAAGTCTGAACAGGTAGAAATGAAACTCCATCTGCTTCACTAGATCTAGGATGTTTATATAAAAGGCACTATATAAGAGATAGATAGGAAAATCCCTGAATGATAGATAGATAGATAGATAGATAGATAGATGTGAAAGGCACTATATAATAG
>JANRMT010027041.1:26741726-26752347 GCA_026402145.1 Polypterus bichir lapradei
AAAGGCACTATATAATAGATAGATAGATAGATAGATGTGAAAGGCACAATATAAGAGATAGATATTAAAATCACTAAATTATAGATAGATAGATGTGAAAGGCACTATATAATAGATAGATAGTGTGAAAGGCACTATATAATAGTCAAGTCAAGTTGGGGAGCATGAACTGGTACAGTGTGTTGCCACACCCATTACACGTCGAAACAGCTCGGGATCCCATTTGGCAACCCCCCAGGCAGACACGTGGTCCAGTCCTACCCTCCGGAAATGACCCTCTATCAGCCACAGCAAGGTGTTACATGGGCGACCCCTTGGTCTGGTCCAGTCACTTGGATCCCCAACAATGAGGATCTTATGAGCTGGATCACCCTCAGGGAAACGCGCCACATGGGCGTAGTGCCATAACTGACGCTCCCTCACAATGCAGGTAATGTGCTTCATTTGGGACTCCATGAGCAACACGAAGTCAAACCAGCAGTACCTAAGGGTTTTCTGGAGAGACACAGTACCAAAGGAATCCAGTCTTCGTCTCAGGTCACTGGATATCGTCCATGTCTCACAACCATATAGCAAGACAGAAAGCACCAGGACTCTAAAGACTTAGACCTTCATCCTTTTGCATAGATATCGGAGGCGCCTCACACCCCTTTCCAGCGACCTCATGACCCTCTATGCTCTCCCAATCCATCTACTGACTTCATAGGAAGAGTCACCAGAGACATGAATGTCATTGCCAAGGTAGGTAAATCTCTTAACGTGGTTGACACTCTCTCTGCAGACACTGCTGATAGCCGTGCCCAAGAGGTCATTAAAGGCCTGGATCTTGGTTTTTATCCAGGACATTCACAAGCCCAGACACTCGGACTCCTCACTCAGTCTCTCGAGCGCCCCGATCACAGTGTCCATTGACTCCGCGAAGATCGCAGCATCGTCAGCAAAGTCAAGAGGCCTTTTGTCTTTTTTTCTTTCTAATGAGTTTGCACGCAGTTTGTGTGAGGAACTTTCAGATTTGGGTACGACTGCTGATCCTAATGTGATGTGGGAAGCCTTCCGTGACAAGACCCTGAAGGTTGCTGAGGGTTGTGTTGGTGTTACCGGTGTTCCCAGAAGGAGGTGTTTCATCTCGCAGGGCATCCTGGATATCATCGAGAGGAGTCACAGCGCACGGCTCAGTGGCAACTCTGGCCTGTACCGGGAACTGAGAAGGAAGGCTGCGAGGGCTCGGAGAGCAGATAAAGAAGCGTTTGTTAGAGGAATCTGTGAGCAAGTGACCCACCATCTGTGGTCTAGCGACCCACGTCCTGTTTACAGAGGAATCGAAGCATTATGGACATCTGAATCTGTTCTTTGGAGAGTCGCAGTCAGGGCAGCTGATGGAACGGCCCTTTCGGATGATGCTGCAGTTGTGACCCGCTGGGCTGGATACTTTGAGCAGTTGTTCAAAGCTGATCCTCCGGCTAGGACGTTGGGTATCTCTGGGTCCACAGTTCTTGAGGCTGATCCTCCAATTAGCTGTGAACCACCCAATCTCACTGAGATTGCACAGGTGGTGAACCAGCTGAGGGGAGAAAGGCTACAGGGATCTGTGGTGAACTTCTCCAGGCTGGTGGTAAGGCTGTCCTCCTGGCATTGCAAGCAATCTTTGCTTCCATTTGGGAGACTGGCATCATCCGAACTGACTGGAAAACGATACTTGTCATCCCTATCTGGAAAGGGAAGGGTGATCGCCTGGATTGCAGCAACTACAGGGGGATAACACTTCTCTTGGTGCCGGGTAAGGTCCTTGCTAGGGTCGTCCCCAATAGGATCCGTGATCATTTGCTCTCCTACCAGCGACCAGAACAGACTGGTTTTACACCTAAGAAGTCTACCATCGACCACATCCTGGCACTGAGGGTCCTCATAGAGTGCAAACATGAATATCGGCAGAGTTTCTTTGCAGCCTTTGTTGATTTTTGCAAAGCGCTTGGCTCAGTTGATCGAGCTGCCCTGTGGGACATCCTGAGGGTTCGTGGGATCCCCTCGAGGTTGCTGGATATCATGGCCGGCCTGTACACTGGTACTGTGAGTGCCGTGCAGAGTGGAGGCAGGGCATCTGCATTTTTCCCAGCTGATTTTGGGGTTCGTCAGCGGTGTGTTTTTGCTCCTACTCTGTTCAATGCTTGTATGGGCTGGGTGTTGGGTAAGGTCGTGGGGTCCAGCGGCTGTGGGGCATCTGTTGGTGAAGAAAGATTCACAGATCTTGACTTATATAATAGATAGATAGGAAAATCACTATATGATAGATAGATAGATAGATAGATTTAGCGGTTATGACAAATGTCGGTGCTGGCTCTGTGCCCTATATATGGCTCTACAGGGCACAGTGTATCTTTCTAGTGCTAATCAACATGCAACACGTCATCAGTCTCCAGTGCCATGATTGGTGATGATGTTATTTAAATTATTTTGTCTTACTCTTTAATTAGATTTTATTTGCCATTATATATATTAAATAATATGCCCTTTTGGTAGTTCCTTGACACCAACAACAGAGATTTTTCATTCCAACAGATGGCACATCATAAACATTTGTAGGAATGCATTTTATTACTAGAAATGTTTGTGATGTGCCATCTGTTGGAATAAAAAAAATCAATCCATTTGACTACCACATGCACTACAAAACACATTCTAATAGATAGTGCACTGGGAACATTTATAATATTTTACCAGGCAATGCATGCACTTTGCACATTTTGAGCATACAAGTGGATGACGCACAGGTGAATTGTGCAACATGAATTGCATAAGAGGTTTCTTCTTTTCTCTGTGGATGTTTTCCACATTGCTTGCTGTTGTCCAGCTTGGGTCACTATTGGGTTTCATTCTTTCAGAATCTTTGTTATTTACTTTCGCCACATAAATAGGAGATACTATTTTTTTTCAACTGTCATTACAACTACATGTGACATATTAAAAAATATATATATTTGGATGTATTATTCCTTTAAAGCCCTGTGAATGTCGCTAACAACTTCTTATCCACTCTACTGTAGATTATTGGAAGGTTTTCATTGAGCTTTGTATTCCTTTTTAGGTGAAAAGGGAGCAGATGCAATACTAATGGAAAGCCCTCTGCACAAGCAAGACTGGTCACTGTCCCCTGGACCCTCATGTCTCAAAGCCCACCATCTACAGTACTTATTTAGTCATAGAGATGCCATCTTGATGTATTCTGTGGTGTGTTTTGGCAGGTGATGGAGCCATACCAGATTTTCCTGTATGTCTTAACATACTCATCTTTTCCTAATGGCTAGCAAGACATGCAACCTCATGCACCTTTCACGTCACAAAAACTCGGCAATGGGATAACGCTGCCTAGTTAGTCCTGATTGTGAACCCCTCTGACATCATCACTGTCTACAAAAATACAGCCGTAGAAATTGAAACACCAAGTTCAATGAGAGCCTCGCCACCTCCTACTGCCCTGAAATGATCAAAGGGGCTCCTCAACACCTCAAGATTAGATTTAAAGGCTATGAGACGAAAAAGGGGACAGGCCAAAATAACATGGAAAGAACAACACACACCACGCCACTCGGACTGCACACTGCATGGCCGATAACAGCACTGACTACCCTGTGGCCAGGAGGCCAGCAAACGACTGACAGGAAACAACCTTCGACCTAAATGGCCACATCAGAACCTTGAAGCAGGCAGGCGCATCATACTGCTGGCTTCTCTTCCCTAACAGTGGAAGAATCACACGTATGGCTTTCTTGGTGGATTTTTGAAAGTTAGTGCAGTGAAGAAGTCCTCCTCAGTGATGGGTGACAATGAAGACACAGTGTCATGTCCTGTACGCAATGCCACCTTCACCCTGATATCTATTCTCTGGTGTATGGCCTTACCTGCTTAAATCAGAAGTGCCGCACACACACACACGCACACACGCAGACACACGCAGACACACACAGACACACACAGACACACACACGAACAGGCTGTGTCATTTTAACGACTTTCAGCCCCAATCGCTAGACTAGGAAGTTCAGGTTTGCATGTGCCTGGTGCTTTTCTTAAAAACAAAAAGGTGGCGGTCCGCATACGTAGCATTTGGATCGAGTGATTTGCAGAATCGCAGCAGATGTCACTGCTCTTCTTTTTCTTTCTTCTTTTGGTTACATCACCTTTGCTGTGATAAACACAAAACCACAAGTTCACTTAGTCGAGGATGCTGCTACCTACATTTATTTTTTAAGTTCCTGAACCAACAAGGTCATAAGCTTTCAATTAAAACCGGGGACTTTTTTTGTGACAAGGTTTGCAAAGAAAAATCACATTAATGGAGTTTGTGCTAAATCTCGGCTGAATGTGTGACGCCCTTCGAGAACTGTCAGAATTAAACTTGGAATTGCAAGATCACAACATCGATTTGGACAAAGCAAAGAAAAAGATACAAACGGTTACGCAACATTTCAAAGAAAAGCACACGAATCTGGGTCACTATTGAACAGTGGCAGACTGGCCATTAGGGCATTTGGGCAATGCCCAGTGGGCTGCGGACTCTGGTCTGGTCATGGGCCGGCTGCTTCATGAAATAAATTTTAAGTACTGGTTACTGTTTGACATTAAACTTAATTTTCTAAGCCACTAAACCTTATCTGTCCGGTACAGTCCTATATAATACACTGTATTACGTCATCAGGTTGTTTTAGTTGTCAGTACACAACATTGCAGCGAATAATTTTACCAAAACTGCCTTTTGCCGATTTCTGTTTCGATTCCGCTACATTTCGGTTAGCATATACATTATTGCAATTTATTTTATCTCATATCTAGTATTTAAATTCTTCGGTACTAATAATTAGTTTAAATTATGTATTATGCATTTTATTGTTCTCTGGTCATCGCCATGAACGATAATTAGTGGTTTTCAGCTGCGATTATTAGTATGATGAAATAAAGTTATAAAGCACAGGATAGAAATTTTTCATATTAGGACAGAACATTTATAGTTTATCGTTAAGTTAATGGAATATTTCAATCATGTGAGGTTTTCGTTATAACCTTGGTTATAATTTATTCTATTGTAAATGAGCAGCTACTAGCCTCCTAAGGTACTGGCACTTGGACATGACATTTCACATGTACTCTAATAACGTGTAAGCCGTGTCAGTCAGTCATTTTCTAACCCGCTATATCCTAACACAGAGTCACGGGGTCTGCTGGAGCCAATCCCAGCCAGCACAGGGCTCAAGGCAGGAGCAAACCCTGAGCAGGGCGCCAGCCCTCCGCAGTGAGCCGTGTTACTAAATTATTATTTTTTCATTAAATTTGATTTTAAGCATGTCGTCAAATTTTAAGTTGTGTCTAAACAACAGTGTACAGATTAAGTTTGGCAACAGTTTAGATAGAGTTCATATCATAGGCTCATAGCAAGTACTGAGCCGCATTCTCTTCTCTTCCCTAACAGTGGAAATAGTGGCAAGCGTGCCATAGGTTAATCCATTGTCATGTGTTGCTGTCTGTGTGCCTCGTATTGTATGAGCCTCGTACCCTCGTCTGCCTGCACTATCTCCATTATTTATTGTAATGTTTAAGAAAATTTCAATAAATAATGGAGCCGAGTGGGACGACATTGTCACCTCACTTGTTGAAGGATACCCTTCAAAGGGCCAACTAGACCATTAAGCAATATGGAGGAATTTAGTATGTACCTAAACCAAAGTAGAACGGGGTAAACATATGCAAGTTTGGACAGCACACAACTGATTTCATATGTAAGTCGATGTCATGACCAGTTGTTGCAGCTGAGGTGCCGGTACGGCTGTACTGGCGCGTATTGTCACAAGAAAGCCCTGCAAGTATAAATGTATGTGTGACAGGTGCCTGGTCCCACTTACAGGTAATCGGACATAGACACCGTTAAAATATCCAACTACACCACCCAGTTTTTATTATTTAAGAGACTGGGAGTTCAGCTAATAACACACAGGTTTTTTTAAATTGGCCAATGAGTAAACACACAATCAAGGACATGGCAGCAGTTTCATGAAAAGCGACAGTAACTTGTGTTACACAAGACAATATAAAGTACACCAAAAAGATAAAAGAACATAAGAATCTAACAATATCAGAAAGAAAAAGCCTTTTTTAAAAAAAGAAAAGCACACAGTCCACACTCTAATAGTCCGTTAAAATAAAAAAATAAAATAAAAAGTGAAGGATACAACCTTTAGTGGTGCACAGCCCAGTTTGCACCCTGTGTTACCCCAACAATCGTCCAACTGTCCACAGATGCTCTCTGGTCACCAGACGTTCGTTTCCCAACAGAAGTTTTGCCAAACTGTTGAATTCCTGTCAGCGTCTCTTCCTCCTGGAGTGAGCGTTCTGATTTTTATTTCCACTCTGGGCTCCCTGTGTTGACTGAGGCACACCTCGCTACTTGTCCGTCAACGTTGTTTGGTCCTTTTGTGAGTTTGCCCCTCTTGCTGTACCCACAACCGGTGTCTCTCTGGTGGAACAGCCTCCTCCTCCTTCTCCTCCCTGGAGGTAGGTGTTGCTGTCTGTGTGCCTCGTATTGTATGAGCCTCGTACCCTTGTCTGTCTGCAGGCTCCTGTGCTGTGTGCGAGTGGACTGTCCCTCACTCTATGCCTTCTACTGCCCAGAAGTATAAATCTCCTTCATTTACCTGCCAACATCAACATGACGATGGATTATGGCACGCTTGCCATTTCAATGGTACTCTGATTAAATTGAAATATAGTAAAAACATATTGTAATTACAGCGCATGTGGGTGCGCTCCGCGTCCCACACCTACACTTTGTGTGCGTGTGCATGTGTTCAGTGCAGGCCGTGGTCCCCCACGGCTCCACCCGTGTATTAGTGAAGCAGGACAGTGAGGAGGGCCCCGCCTGGCTCCCCAATCCTGACGTCACGTTTCCCCCTGCTCTCAGCCCGATGCCTCTGTCTCAGATTATTAGTGCGAATAAATCGCTACCGCAAGCAAACTATAATACTTAGCGTGACGAGAAAAGTCTCAAAGGTATCGAAAAACAAACCTGATCTAAATCAGAGAAGCAGTTCTCTCATTCGCTAGCTAAGTGGAGGTAAGGAACACACCCTGAGGCTGACGTGTGAGTGAGGAGGGCCCCGTCCCTCTCCCCTTGGCCCGCTGCATCTCTCTCGGATTCACGCAAATAAATCGGTTACTGTAAGCTAACCATGATACATAGCACGGTGAGAGAAGTCACAAAATCAACCAGAATGTTCAAGCAAGTTATGGAAAAAACCCAATCTAAATCTGTGAAGTAGTTCTCTCATTTGCTAGCTAAGCGGAGGTAAGGAACGCCCGAGGCTGATGTGTAAACGAGGAAGACCCCCTCCCCTCAGCCCACGGTGTGTCTCTCAGATTAGCGCTAATATATTGCAATCGCAATCAAGCTATCATACTTAGGACTATGAGAAAGTCGCAAAATCAACCAGAGTGTTCAAGCAAATTACAGAAAATAACCCGATCAAAATCCGTCAAGTTGTTCTCTCGTCTGTCGGACAGACAGACAAACAGACAGATGTTGGATTTTATGTATATCTTTTAAATATATTTCTCTTCTGGTTCGTCCTGTTTGCTCTTCAAACCTGGTCTCGCCCACAACACAGCCCACATGGCATTTCTCTATTCCTATTCGTCCTCTTCCAAATCCGCCCCCACGCTGCCTGCAGCCTCCCATACACCCCCACACCGATTTTCTCGAGTCTTATTCCTCCTTCGGACTACCGCTTTCCCCACTCCTCTCTCATGACCCCATTGGTGTCACGTCACCGCCCGATATCTAGCCTGACCGCGTGACCTTTCACTTCGGCCATGTGTGCGCCTGGGAGTCTTTTCCATAGCCTGCTACAGGAAGGTACTCTCTCGACCATTGGCATTGGTTTTGCTCCTTGCTATTTTCGTTAAACTGCGACGGTTGTTTCCTAAGCTTTTGTTATAAAATGAACGACAGTATCTTCTCTGTCGACGGGTTTTTTGTACAACGTCATCTCTATTCCAGGACCCGGCAACTGCCTGTTCCTATCAGTGCGTTATTTCTTGACACAAACGGTTGACAAGGGCATTGCACCATTTTCCGTTCCTATTCTTACACCGCCGTATGCTACGGGTGGCATCGGCTATCTAGTAGAGATATACTTCCTTAATATAAAAGACCAAAAACTTGATGTTTTCAAGACTCTTGGAGGAATGAATATGTATTTGTACAACAAATTGTCCTGTGTGTGCGTTATGCTGTGAAAGTGTTGGGTGTCGTACATCAAGTGTACAAAGACATCATCAAACTAAACATTAGTCCATGTTTAAAAACTCTGATGAGAAAAGTGAAGCTATAAAAAGGGTTGTTTCTGGCTTAAGAAACAAACGGCTTATTTTAGTCAAATAACTGGAACCAAAAATAAAGTCACCAAATGTAGTTATAAAAAAATTTGACAAAACATTCTTTTCACATATGATCCTATGTGTTTTAAAACATTGAATGAGCAATAATATAAGATCAGGTTATAACCAGACCAATTCTGATACTGTATATCATAAAATTGGTAGAATTATGTTGGCATGCAGAATATAAATTGTAACATGCGTTCAGCAGGACACTGAAAGGTTGTCGACCCCCGGATTAATCAATGGCACATTTACATTTCCTGGGCTTGACAAATAATGTAAACGCAGGTTAAACAAAAAAGTATTGTTGCCAACACATTTGCTGATTAGATCCCAAATGTCGTCAGACATGTTCATTTTCATGCCAGGTGACTACAAGCATTTTCCAAGGAAGGAGGCAGTTCTGTTATCCCGATATTGAATTGTATGTATGTTTAAGCAGTTCAAACTTCAAAGCAGGTGACTCTTTTGCAGACAGGTAAATATCGATGCCCTTGTAGACAACCATCACAAAACATCAGTAACAGGATTGTTCAGGAAATTTGCCTTTTACTTATCACCCCAGTCCCAACAATGGGTGCCTCTTTCCCCTTTAGCTACTGACTTTTAAATATAATATTTACATTTTTCTTTGCCTAAGAGGTAAAAGAAACCACCCAGTGTACAAAAAATGTTCCCCTCTGACACATGCACAGACTCAAAGGGTATAGAGAACACTGCAGGGCCAATTGGTCCAGCCGCTCAGCTGGAAACAGACTGGCATACTACAAGAAGAAAAGATGTTCAGCATGTATATGACAGAGAAGTGGTGGAAAAAACTGTCTAAAAAGACAACTCAGATGATAGTTATAAACATGGTAAAAGGAAACACAACAATGTGAAAGGGTTGGGATGAGGGCCGTCTTAACAGCCTCAAAGGCCCCCAGGCAATGTAGTGTGCTGGGGCCCCTATTCTCATAGCAAAATAAAAAAAAAAAACATTCATAGGCATCAGAAACATTGTGGGCCCCCGGCCAGTGCCCATTTGCCCATACGTTAAGATGGCCCTAGCCTGGTGACCCCGTACTGTATAATTATAGGTTTGCACAAAAAAGAAAAAAAAAGCACGCAACAAGTCAAGAAAATATCTCTCCAGACATGAGTTCAATACAGAACTAAATCCGCAGATTTGCCAAACTGCAGGTCATAAGGCTTCCAGGCAGGAAGGGGCAGATCCAGGAGGGCGGGCCACGGAAGTGAAGTGAGAGGTGCAATGGCTGTCAGTCTTTTGCTCTGCCGAGGGTGGACGTGAGAAGGCATTAGCAAACAGTGCCTACCCCTGGTTCGGTGGGTAACTACCATCACTAGAGTCCTTAAGCTGTCACCTGAACCCACACATGTGATGACATTTTAATAAATGAAATTACTAAGGGAAGCTTATACTTATATTACACACCATCTGGTTGGGCTAAGCCTTACAGGCTCTTAATGCAGAAATGCCACTAGAGATCTGAAGATCAGAGTTTTGTCCACGATCCATCAGAACTAAGGAAGGTTTCAACTCCCAGGATGCTTCAGTCAATAAGGACCACTGAGCTATACATTTTTTTTTTAACTCTGTTGTGAATAAAGGTCAACTTCTTGTAAGCTGCTCTTTCTCCATGTTGTGTCTACCCTTCTCTCTAAGGCGGGCAGGAAGTCTCAACCTCGGTCCTGGAGACTCACTGTGGCTGCAGGTTTTTGTTCCAACCAGATTCTCAATCGGTGATAATAATTGATTTCGTTTTCTCTTTTCTTACTCTATATTCAGAAAAGCACATCAGGATGATTTTGACATTTATATGCCATTAAGAAATAAATCTGGTTTTCATATAGCTTTTGTAGCTGGGTGCAGGAATGACAGGTTGTGAAAGCACAGAAATAGTTGGGACACCAACTGTGTCATCCCATCCTACCAAAACTGCACCTCTCTGGTTTCATTAAGCAGCCTGTTTGGGCAAAATAAACACTTTGCCAAGCTGAGTTGAGATTGTTCACTGGAGCTTCGTCCGACAGTCTGCTCTTTTTACAAATGATGCCTCCTTCTGGGTAGCCGGGCTTCTTACTGTATCTTATATGGACCGGAAGGGGTGGAGCTAAGTCACCTCACTGGGCTGTGGGGAGAAAAAGAGAAGAGAAGAGAATATCAGCAACAGCGCCACCTCTCACCCCGGCGGGT
>JANRMT010027041.1:26754939-26767141 GCA_026402145.1 Polypterus bichir lapradei
GCAAAAATCTAGCTTTTTTAAATAAGAAGAAACAGGTAATAGCATAAGAGAGTCAGTAACAGAGTCAAGAAATGAAGAGACACAAGCAAAAAAAATCTCACTTTTTTAAATATAAAACAATTAATAGCATAAAATTGTGAGTCATGGGCCCAAAAACAGAAGAGTGACACAAGCAAAAAAATCATTTTTTTTAAAATATGATAAACAATTAATAGCATAAGAGAGTCAGTTGCAGGCACAAAAGAAAGAGATGCACAAGCAAAAAAAAATCTCAATTTTTAAATATGATGAAACAATCAATAGCATAAAAATGTCAGTAACATGCCCAAAAAAAGAACAGAGACACAAGCAAAAAAATAAATCAAACTTTTTTAAATAAGAAAAAACAGCATAAGAGAGTCAGTTGCAGACTCAAGAAATGAAGAGATACAAGCAAAAAAAATCTACTTTTTTAAATATGATAAAACAATTAATAGCATAAAATTGTCAGTCACTGGCCCAAAAACAGAAGAGAGACACAAGCAAAAAAAAAAATCTAATTTTTTAAAAATATGATAAAACAATTGATAGCATCAGACGGTCAGTTGCAGGCACAAAACAGACAAAAGCAAAAATCTAGCTTTTTTAAATAAGAAGAAACAGGTAATAGCATAAGAGAGTCAGTCACAGGCTCAAAAAAAGAAGAGAGACACAAGCGAAAAATGAAAATCTCACTTTTTGAAATATGCTAAAACAATTAATTGCGTAAGAGAGTCATCCCCAGGCCCAGCAAGCAATACTCTAAAACACCATTTATAAATTCCTGCCATGTTTGAAAAGCTCCCGGACATGACCTCTGAGAGAGAGTTTGGTTTTTTCGTTCTAATTGGAGATAACACAGAATGTCGCTTACCCACTGAGTTACAGGCGGTGGGCTGCGATTCTTCCAGATGAGTAGAGAGAAGTCTGTTTGCCAGTGATGCGGCGTAGGACATGACAATCGATTTCTCACCCAGCATTGCTATTAATGGATTAGGGGAGGTTGTAACACTGAGGCTGTCTGAGGAGTAGGTAACGATTTCCGTCCACACTGACGTGCAGTAATCCAGTGGTCCACCAGTTACTTGTAATCTGCTACCAATGCAGGACACATTTCAAGGTAGAGAGGCTCACATCTGTTGCTCCCAAACATGACAATCATTTTTCTCCACCTTCTCAGACATGAAATATCCAGTGTTTAATTTATGGACAATGCTAGAGATCAGGACACTCAGAGATCTTTATATAGTCAATAGAGTAGTATCTTATGAACAATCACACTACAAGTTCAACTTTCCAGCTGCACACTTTTTTTTCCAATATACAAATTAGAAATTTTGTTTAAAAGAAACCTACCCAACTGTCCACATCTCACACCCGTATCAATCCCAGAGACCACACTAGTTAGTGGTGATGACGACTCAGACAACATATAAACATTTTTCAAGGAATCTCCCCTTCAGTTATCTGGCCTTCTACCTTTCTCTGACCCGCGGAGCACAAAGGATAGGCGCTATAATACCATGAATGATCTCGCACTTTCAGTTACTGAGCACAGCCAGATACCCCTGAATGCAGGTGGCGGGGTCTCGATGGGTCAGGAGAGAAGCTGCGCTACAGGCCAATGAAATTCTGCAGCATTATGACTGCATATGTATGAGATTGATTGGCATATTCCATATATGGATGTTTCAGGGCGGTAACCACACTGAGTTTGAGGCGCGTTCATGTATGCACGTTCACAAGATGGTTGTGATTTATGAAGGGTAAATGTGCACACGCCAGACTTTAGAAATCAGATTTTTTTTTTGGCAATGCATATTTTTGCACTTGAATCCATGCAAAGATTTAAATGAGGCTCTGGAGAGAGGGGCTAAACAGAATAAAGGGTTTAAACCACAAGGGGCGTACAGCTCCCCAACCCGGACACAACAGACACAGAGCCCAGTCTTGCCACACAGCACCCGTTTATTTTAAGTGGGGAGGTGCTTTTCCTTTTCTCCCCACGTCACAGTACAGCACCGATATGCTGTCTCTTTCTCCTTTCTTTTCCTTTCCTTCTCTCGCCTCCACTCCTCCTCCGGAAAGCTTTGTCCACCTCCTCCCGACTCTGGCTCCTCGAGTTTTATAAAGTACCTGGAAGTACTCTAGGTGTTCCACGATCTCTTTCCGGCTACACATCAAGGTGTGGCGGCAGGCCCTGTAGAGGAGGGCTCAGACGTTCTCCAAGCGCCCCCTGGTGGTGGCCATGGGCCCCAGCAGTCTTGAGGTTCCATGCTCCAAACCCGTGGCTCTAGCTCATCTGCCAAGCTCCTTCACCCAGTCCTTCCGTTATGGAGGCGTCCCAGCTGGGTAAGAATCCCAGCTGTCCGTTACAAGGGTCAAAATGTCCGGGTAAATGAAATGCCTTCCCGAAGAAATGGGTTTTAAGCTTTTTTTTTTTAATTCAGGGAGGTCTTTCCAAAGTCTGGGAGCTATACGGCTGAGAGCTCTGTCACCCATCGAGCCCAGGTTATTTTGGGGCACAAGAATTGGTAGACCTCAGTGGGCTAATAGGAGCCACCTAATGGAAGAGGTTACTGATGTAGTCCGGTGTGTGTTCATGTAAAGCCTTGTAGGTTATTAACAGAATTTTATACTCCATCCCATAAAACACAGGGAGCCAGTGAAGGCAGAGCAGAATGGCTGTTACAGGTCTGTGTAAGGACCCTAATTAACCCTTTCTGAGTGGGCGTGTTGAGTGGATCCTGTTTTAGCCTGGCATCACTTCCATTGCTGGTTCCTGCTTTGTGCCCCTTATTACAATTAAAGACCCCCCCTAGGCAAAGTTGGATTGGATTTAGTTAGTTTCAGATAGTTACTGTATGTAATACACTTAGGAAAGAGCACCACCTAGTGGAACAGTTGCAGATATAGTCAGGTGTACCAAGCATAAATTGAATTCCATTGAATTTAGATTGTTGCAGCCTAAAAATATCAATACTAACATGACATGGGCTGAAATATATTTCTCTCTCTCTCTCTCTCTATATATATATATATATATATATATATTTTTTTTTTTTTTTTTTGCTCAAAGCATCACCCAGTGGTGCTAATCTTAATTAGTCAAACCCTCTAAAGACAGCAAGAAGGTGAAAGCCAGAGGCATATCACTGAGTCTGTTTCATCCCTCCTGCACATACAGAGGTGACCAGAGGGCTACTGGAGTACAGTAATATGTAATAAAAAACAAAGGAAAATTTGTCTTTCAGATCAATTCATGGGAATCAAATGACATCAATAGGAGAAGGCGAAAGAGCAGAGCCCTGGAGCAGCAGCTAGTAAAGCTGCCTCATAGTATGAGGGCTCAGGACGGCGCACCACATCCACAAAGGTGGGTCGCTCAGATTCTTTACATTCCATCTTACATAAAACAAAGTACCATTAAAATAAAAAAAAATAAAATAAAATAATAATAATCATCATCTTCTTCATCATCATTTTGAGTTTTATTGCTTTGAAATAAAATTATTGAGAAGAATAAAACTCCAGTGTAGGATTTACAACTGGCTGTGGGTCTGAACACTTTTGCATGGCACTGTGAACAACAGGTCCAAGTGAGCCAGTGATGAAGCTTACATATTAATTAAATAAATCCATCCATGTTCAAGCCCACTTTATCCTTAGTATGGCCGTGGGGAAGCTGGAGCCTATCCCGGCCAGCATAGGGTGTAAGGCAGGACAAATTAATTTCTGGATGGGGTGCCAGTCCATCACATGGTGAATACACATACACATATGCCAAGAGCTAATTATAACATCACCAATTCACCTAACCGGCATGGCGCTAGGCAAATGGAGCAACTGGGGGGGGGGTGTACCACATGGACACGGGCAGAACAAGCAGAATCCTCGCAGGGTGGACCTGGGATGTGAAAACCAGCTGCAACTGTGACACCCAAATACATAAACGTTGCACACAGTAGTAAAACAAATCCATAATCCAATAAGAAAATCCAAAAACAGACGAGCAGTTATGTAAGATGAGCAAAAACTCTAATAAATGCCTATTATGAAACAGCCGTTACTTATCCTTATTAGATCCAGGTTTCCCTTTTCCTTCAAGACAGTAACAGACACCTTTGTAATGAAATTATCAGATTTTTTTCAATCTATCACATGGAATAACCAAAAACAAACAAACAAACAAACAAAAAAGGACACAACATCATACAGGTTTGTTACTTGAGAACGGTGTTGCATTTTGTTCCATTTTTGAACCCCGAACTAAACTTTAGGAATGCCAGGACCTTGTGACCCAAGTGAACAGAATAACAGGCTTCTGTGGTGCTAACAGTGGTGCTAAGGTAATTGCAAAGGTTTCTCTAATAACCCATTAACATTTAAAATAACTAATCAGGGGGACAAATAAGGTATATCTGACCTAACCTAATCTGATGATAAGCTAAAGGAGTTGACCATTAGGAAAAGGCAGGAATGGTTGCTGAAGATGTGGCTTTGCAGTCACACGTGAATAATAAATACAGTATAAACTCAAGCAATAAGAGCCATTAGCAGCACTAGTAATGTCTTGGCTGTATTTGTAAAACAGGTTAATGGTATCTTGTGTGAGTTCCATAGTGGATGGACAGGCTTCCTGAAGGGGATAGAGGATGATTCTGGGATGCCATAATACAAGAAAATGGATGGACAGGCTTTCGAGCCATGCGGGAACAGGAACCCTTACCCAGCCAGAAAGACAACAATGTTTGGATCCTTAATTCCCTGGTACGCTAGTTGACAACATCCCTAGGTTAGGATTCCCACAGGGCAAGCTGGGAGTTGCAGTCCAGTGGGGCAGCTCTGTTGGGTTCTGTGGGGGCTGCCGGGGGGAAGCTGCCAGGATTAGTAACCCCTCCTTTGACGGACTTCTGTTTGACCCGGAAGTGCTACCAGGACCCCAGCACCAGAAGTGTCCCCAGGTCACAGATAAAAGAAGCCACTTTATCTCACCCAGGGGTGTTGGAGTTGGGAGGCAGAGGACAACAATTGCATGGAGGAAGAGAAACAGGATGGAGAAGAAGAAAATATTAATTCTATGCTGTGCTGTGATATACAGAGGATTCTAGAAGGGTCTGTAAAGGTACTGGAAGAATAAAATCACTTTATTTGAACCTGTGACTGTGCCCGTGGCAGTTATGTCCAGGCGTTTGGGGCTTAGTGGTGGCTTAGTTAGGTGGGGTGATGGCTCTGAGGCTAGGGATCTGCACTGGCAATTGGAAGGTTGCCGGTTCGAATCCCACAAATGCCAATAGGGACTCTGCTCCGTTGGGCCCTTGAGCAAGGCCCTTAACCTACAATTGCTGAGCGCTTTGAGTTGTGAGAAAAGCATGGTATAAATGCAAAGAATTATTAGTGATGTCCTCTATATTTCACACTTTTTAAAAAAGGGATCAGTTTCTATCAAAACCCTTAATTGTTCCAAGTGTATTTGGACTTTTGTAAATATAAATAAAGGAAAATCAATAGATGCGTTTGCTGTTCATGGTTTCAATCAAATAAAATTTGTATTTTCATTTATCGGGGTGTTGCAGAGTGGTGACGTGTGGCATGTTGGTGAGAGGTAAGAATTTCATTGTGCTCTGCACAAGTGACAATGCTGCTGCTACTAACTAAGGCGATCACAAATCACACTCTGCAGTGGGACAGCTGATTGCACCAACACATTAAACCAAGCGTTCCGACAAAGACACTGTAATGGATGGCATGCAGGGAGTGGCATCCCCGCCAGGATGGTCTCCCTTTCCTTACTTAGCCTGGAGGCCCAGATGCCAAAGGGGTAAAAAGAGTGACAGGGTGCTCCCTGTCTAAGCCAGAAGGGTGGCAGAAGATGCCAGTAAAGAAGTGGACACACTGGCATCCTGGCAGAGTTGGACTAAAGAACAATGCCCAGCCAGGAGGCCAGTGTGACGAAAGGACAGGGGGAGATAGCCCTGTAGCCCTGGCAGGGTCCTCCAATACTCTAGACGGCAGCATCCCTGGGTCAGGATGCGCATCTGCAGGGCAATCTGGGACCTATAGTCCCGTGGGGCATCCCTGTTGGGTCCCTCTTGGGGCCATCAAGGGAGCTGATGAGCTGATTAATGATCCTTACTTTGTGTCCCAGGAGTAGCTCCAGCAGGTTATGACCTCGCACCAGAAGAATTCCCAGATCCAACATAAAAGAAGCCACTCAGCCTCATCCACGAGTTACCGTCAGGTATAAGGACAAAGTTTGCCTGGGAGGAGTGAAAGAAGAGAGAAAAAGAGAAGGAGAATTGAGTGAGTTTCAAAGCCTTTTTGCAAGGCATTTACACAAATAAACCTTTTTTTAATTAATGAAGTTGTGTTTTGGGGTCCCCTAGTGGTCACAACAGGACTCTACAGCTAATGAAAAATCTGGTCAACATAAAATTAAGTGCCACCCCAGACCAGGAATTTACGGAAGCGTATTAGGGCAACGGAGAAGAAAAAAAAAAATATGGATACAGTGAAGAAAATGAAAGTGTATGTCGAGAATAAACTCAACATGACGACTTTATTCTCGACATTTTAATTTTAATCCAGGGACGTGCAGTCAGGGGAGGGTCATCATAAAAAGTAAAAAAACAAAAATAATAATGATAACTTAAAATAAATTTGTCCACTGGTCTGTGCTGTAAATTGTTTTTCTGTATGATTCCAATAGTTTTGATCATTTTAATAGTTAAAGTCTCTAAATTGGTGCATCTCCTGTTCAAATACAGGGGAGAAACATGAGGTGCGGCAGCGACGAGCCTCACCTCACCTTGGACTGTGCTCTCCCTCACACACGGGGTTGATGCATGCAGTTGGCGCGTGCCTGTTGCTGTCTCTCTGTGTGTCACCAATATAAAATTTGCAGACACGTTTATTATACACCCTGACTTTCCACAGCTGGGCTAATATCTTTAATGAATGTGTGTAACATATTTAGTCTTGCTGATCGGACATAAAACCGCAGTGTAAAGGCACAAGGTGAGGCAGACAGACAGTACCCTGCCGCCCTGAAGGGGGCGCATGTGAGCCCAACAAGTGCTTGTCGCTATTGTTCTACACAGAAGCGCCAATAAGTTAGCGATATCAGAAAGTCAAGTGCACTGCAGCGGTCCGTTTATTTTTATTTTTTGTTCCGACCGGCTGCCAAAATGGAAGATTAAGGCATTTTTAAACTAAAGGAAAATAAGGAGGACTTTTACAAGAAAGTGACGGAGATTTTCATGGAGAAGGATAGGCACATGGACTTCATTTACAAATAAGACCATGAACGGCTTCCAATTTTATAAAAAAATGGGATCAGAGTAAAAAAAACAATCCAATATTTAAAAACTAAATTTTGACCTTAAATAAAATATTCTTTTGTTATTCTTGTTATCCTTTTATTGAACAGTCTATATTAAAATTGATTAAAACATCAGAATTAAAAGCTTTTAAAAACAACTAAATATTTCAATTAAGGTCAAAATTGAAATCCATTTTTTGTACACCACTCTATACTGTGATTTGTATTAAATGAGTGTGAATTGAGGAATTGCAACAGCAAATTTAGAGCACATGGAGGGTGAGGAGCAAATGCGCTCTCTCCGCTATAAATGTAACGTTAGCCACCTTACCTATGCGTGCGTAAAGAATGTTGATGAAATATGAAATATAAGCAGTAGTCAATGTGCATGCTGCGAACTGAATACTGAATAAGCTACTCTTTTGGGTTCACATATTTCTGAATCTGCCATGAAGTGACATGAGTCAGTGCCTCACCAGCCATAAACACTTATGTCAAGATTAAAGTCGACATGTTGACTTTATTCTCGTAGTTTATTTTGTCATTAAAGTAGAACACCGTAAACTTCATCTTAAAATTTAATTTACTAGATTTTCTCAAACCCCGTCATAAGTAATGTAGCACCTTAAATGCTTTGTATTAAGTGTTCCCCGATCCAGTTGTTAATCGCTACATGATTCTTAAAGTGACTTCCTCGTGCACTGAGAGGAGCCGCAGGCAGTGATCGCCACACAGAATACATTCACTTCATGATATTCCTGCTCTCGGAACATTTAGAATACTAAGATAAATACTTCATATCATTTTCATGATAAAATGCATTAAAGCACATAGCGATTAATCGGGTCGGGGAACACGTAATACAAAGCGTTACTTATGACGGGGTTTGGGAAAATGTTTTTTTTTTTTTGATTTCATTAATTTTATTGAAATCACAGAACATCCCATACAAATAAATCAATTTTTACAAAAATAGGATTGAAGGTTTGAGAAAATCTAGTAAATTAAACATTGATTTTAAGATGAAGTTTACGACATGGCAAGTTAAACTAGAGAGAGAAAACACAAGGGGTTAAAGTGGAAATGTTGACTTTAATCTCGACATAAACAGCGAGATTAAAGTGGAAATCAACTTGTCGACATTTTTTTCGACATACACTTTTTTTTCTTTATCACTGAGTCCATATGTTTCTTCTTCTCCATGGCCTTAATAACTTAAGTTATGGAGATGGACTGACTGCTTACTGCACGGGTGTCGAACTCCAGTCCTGGAGGGCCACAGTGGCTGCAGGTTTTCATTCTAACGCTCTTCTTCATTAGTGCCCTGTTTTTGCTGCTAATTAACATCTTTTCCTTTCACTTTAATTTACTTGTTTTTTACGTTTTGTTCCTCTGAATTTCTTCATTTCTTTCCATAAATAGCACCCAAATAGAAATGAAATGTGAAGTGAGGGAGCCAAGAGAAGACCAGCTAAGTCAGGGCCTCAAACTCTAACCAGTTGCTTCATTAGGCTCTGATTCTTGTCGTTAATTAAACTCGTTCTTTAATTCAATGGCTTGTCGCTGCTCTCATTGTGCAACAGCAGACATTTCTGAAATTTCTGAGTTTCTTTTATCTTTCTTTTGTCTTACTTTTAATTAACTTGAATGACTCAGGCCCCTTAGTTGTCTCTTTCTCCTTAATTAGTAGCCAAACAATAACGAGACACAAAATAAGCCACACAATTTCTGAAAATAAAGAAAGGTGAAGGTCTCAATAAGGTTGATTTCTCAGGTCACCTAAACATTCTTATAAAAAACAGAAAATCAACAGTTTTGGAAATGTCTGCTGTAGCAGAAAGAGAGCAGCAACAAGCCATGGAATTAAATAACGGGCTTAATTAATAGCAAGAGTCAGCTTCTCATTAAGAGATTGGTTGGAGTTTGAAATCCCAGTTTAGCTGGTCATCTGCTGGCTTGTTTCACATCTCATTTGTGTTCTTTGTCATTTAATGAAGAAAGGAATAAATCCAGAGGACTGATTCCTCATAAACAGGGCTACTAAAATAAAGAGAAAATGAGTTAATTAGCAGTGAAAACGGGTCACTGATTCGGAAAAGAGTTCGACACCCCTGGCCTACAGCATCTAGAAATCCTGCCCTTGTGGCACTGGTGCCATTTGGTCAGCAGAGGGTGCTGTCGCATTGCAGAAGCCCATAGCCTCCCTGATAAAAGCAGCTTGAGAAACGTATATAAAACAAGCGGCTTGTGTTGCTCAGATGCAAGTACTGCCTTCTGGCATATAAGTCGTCCCTTCTATAACCAAACAAACATGTGCCTGTATCTGGACACCGTCTCCTGAGTACCCCCGTGAATGCACGATGTACTGGCGGAGTCTTAATTTGTCCTTATTAGCTGTGATGTTAAGCCGCCGAGTAGCATACTGCTGCAGGTGGCGAGCGCGAGAGCCGAGGTCACCTGGAGAATAGCGTGCACTGCTTTGCCCTCGTGTTCTCAGGTAATCGTAAACACAGCCAGCTGTCCCTAAGCAACGGGGAGCCCTGCGTCAGCTGCCCGAGGTAAACAAAGCCGAAACAGAAGCGTAGCCACGCAAGCCTCACTGGGAGGCTCAGCCTCGTGTGTGCTGCGGGTCAGCTGGCATGGAGCGGGAATGTCCTTTTCGGAGTGGAAGTCACACACAGTCCTGAGACACCGTGTGCTCAGATTGTGGCCAGTCAAGTGTGTCGGAGACACCAGAGTGGTGTGGAGTCACTTCTTACTTTGAAGATCTTAAAAGCCACCTAATAGGTAATAGGGGGTGTGTGTCTGGTCCCCTGTCCCCTGCACCCCAAACGGAGACATTTGGTTAACATTTGGCTAACCACGGTGCCCTATAGATGGCGATGGATGCTCATGCCGAGTAGTAGGACTCATGGACTGCGTAGTAGGCCATTGTTTGAGTTAATGAGGTGTCCACCTTTGAGGCGCAGATCTTGTAATTGAGACTCTATGGCAGGTCAGATTACAGCGATGGCTCAGTGCTAAAGGAGGGATAAATCAACAGCCATCTGCTTCCTTGGTCCACTAGGGAAGCTCAGTGCAGTTTGATAATTTTCTGGTCCAGTGTTTGGACCAAACAGAAATGACTGCCCAATAAAAATCCTTATGGACCTGATAAATATACCGTATTGTAAAATGGAAAAGATGGACCCTGCTATGTGGCATGCTGGCATAATCAGCATGAGGAAAAGTGGCCTTGTGAACCAATGCAGTACGTCAATATGAGGTGTGGTGGCCTTGCTCACAATATCATGGGTCTCTAAAGTGAGCTGAAAAATGAGATGTGGCAGCATTGGGGAGTTCACTTATATGTGACATACTGGTTTAATGAAGTATTCAATGGCAGAAGTGCTGCCAAACAGGGCTCAGTAAAGGTCTAGGCAGCCCCTGGTGCTGGCCACAGGCCTAAGCATTGTTGAACGTCCATGCTCCAAACCCGTGACCCTGCTGCAAGGCACGGGGACTGCCTCTATCGGTCTGAGGGAGATAGTGTCTGAAATAAGCCCTCTCCCCCAGTACTGAAGGTGTCCTGGTTGGGTAAGGGCCGCCACACAATATAAGATCTGGTGCCTTTGTGAATTAAGATGTGCTATGCAAGTAAAGTGTGAAGTGTGGGCTCTTTATCCTGAAGGGGACTAAGACCTGCACAAGCTGAGATGGTCTCAAGGTGTAGATGACTGGTGGTCCTTGTTGACCTAAGCAGCCCCACTTCCTGACATTCAGGTAACTTACTCTCATGTTTCCTCCTCGGCTGACTCTTTGTGCACAATTAGTTTAATGTGACAAAAATAACAGGTGACAGTCCTTGCCCAAAAACCACCAAGAACTGGTCACCAAAAATGACAAGATCTGCTTGTGTTTACATTTCAATTCAGGAAACAAACCGAGCAATAAAATCTCCTTCCTTGAATGGCTGCCAGCTAGATGCCCTCCTCCAAATCACCAAATTGTGAACATTCTGTTCCTGTAGCGTCAACAATGACCTCATTGAACTGGAGCAGAAAAAGATGAAAGGAAGCAGAAGGAATCACGCGGCCCTGCTGCAGAAAGATTAAGGCGATAAGACAGGTAGCAATCGCACCTTATAAAAGACCCTCAGCCTGCAGACAATGGGCACACATGAGGAGGAGCTGCTGCCAGACTCTCTGGTGTAGCAGACTAAACATAGGAGGGAGGAAGAGATGCAAGTAACTCGCAGCTCCAGAGACATGGACTCCCCATCCGCGTGTGTTCTCCCGGTGTCTGACTGGATTGTCTCCAGTTACTTCCATTTCAAGGCCCAGTGTTGTACCCATTAAGCTAACTGGCAATATAAATGCATGTGAATGGCTCACGTCTGCTGTAGGGTGTACTTCTGTATTGCTCTACAAACTGTTGCCTGAACTTTCTAGAATGCTGCTCCCCGAATGGAGTTTCCTGTCACCTCAGTACAACAACTCTGTGTCTCCACTTTGTTCTGTTCAATGGTTTTCCAATACTGATGGAAGGCAACTCTCTAAACTGCCATCTTCACGTCACCCCACAGATGGTCCAGTCTGGGCTTTGGCCGGCCACTTAAGGACAGTCAGAGACTTGTCCTAAAGCCACCCCAGAGTGGTCTTGGCTCAGTACTTTAGGTTATTATTGTTGTCTCAAAGCCACCCCAGAGTGGTCTTGGCTGAGTACTTTGGGTCATTATTGTTGTCTCAAAGCCACCCCAGAGTGGTCTTGGCTCAGTACTTTAGGTCATTATTGTTGTCTCAAAGCCACCCCAGAGTGGTCTTGGCTCAGTACTTTAGGTCATTATTGTTGTCTCAAAGCCATCCCAGAGTGGTCTTGGCTGAG
>JANRMT010027041.1:26767151-26797812 GCA_026402145.1 Polypterus bichir lapradei
GGTCATTATTGTTGTCTCAAAGCCATCCCAGAGTGGTCTTGGCTGAGTACTTTGGGTCATTATTGTTGTGCCAAGGCCACCACAGAGTGGTCCTGGCTGTGAACTTCAGGTCACTGTTGTATTGGATGGTAAAACATCACCCTGCACTCTGGGCGAGGTTTCTCTTGAGGTACCTCTATATACAGTTGTGCTTGAAAGTTTGTGAACCCATTAGAATTTTCTGTATTTCTGCATAAATATGACCTAAACATCATAAGATTTTCACTCAAGTCCAAAATGTAGATAAAGAGAAACCAGTTAAACAAATGAGACAAAAATATTATACTTGGTCATTTATTTATTGAGGAAAATGATCAAATATTACATATTTGTTAGTGGCAAAAGTATGTGAACCTCTAGGATGATCAGTTAGTTTGAAGGTGAAATTCGAGTCGGGTGTTTTCAATCAATGGGATGACAATCAGGTGTGAGTGGGCACCCTGTGTTATTTAAAGAACAGGGATCTATCAAAGTCTGCTCTTCACAACACATGTTTGTGGAAGTGTATCATGGCATGAACAAAGGAGATTTCTGAGGACCTCAGAAAAAGAGTTGTTGATGCTCACCAGGCTGGAAAAGGTTACAAAACCATCTCTAAAGAGTTTGGACTCCACCAATCCACAGTCAGACAGATTGTCTACAAATGGAGGAAATTCAAGACCATTGTTACCCTCCACAGGAGTGGTCGACCAACAAAGATCACTCCAAGAGCAAGGCGTGTAATAGTCGGTGAGGTCACAAAAGACCCCAGGGTAACTTCTAAGCGACTGAAGGCCTCTCTCACATTAGCTAATGTTCATGTTCATGAGTCCACCATCAGGAGAACACTGAACAACAATGGTGTGCATGGCAGAGTTACAAGGAGAAAGCCACTGCTCTCCAAAAAAATTCATTGCCGTTTGTCTGCAGTTTGCTAAAGATCACGTGGACAAACCAGAAGGCTATTGGAAGAATGTTTTGTGGACGGATGAGACCAAATAGAACCTTTTGGTTTAAATGAAAAGCGTTATGTATGGAGAAAGGAAAACACTGCATTCCAGCATACGAACCTTATCCCATCTGTGAAACATGGTGGTGGTAATATCATGGTTTGGGCCTGTTTTGCTGCATCTGGGTCAGGACGGCTTGCCTTCATTGATGGGACAAAGAATTCTGAATTATATCAGAGAATTCTAAAGGAAAATGTCAGGACATCTGTCCATGAACTAAATCTCAAGAGAAGGTGGGTCATGCAGCAAAACAACGACTCTAAGCACACAAGTCGTTCTACCAAAGAATAGTTAAAGCAGAATAAAATTAATGTTTTGGAATGGCCAAGTCAAAGTCCTGACCTTAATCCAATCGAAATGTTGTGGAAGGACCTGAAGCGAGCAGTTAATGTGAGGAAACCCACCAACATCCCAGAGCTGAAGCTGTTCTGTACGGAGGAATGGGCTAAAATTCCTCCAAGCTGGTGTGCAGGAATGATCAAAAGTTACTGGAAACGTTTTGCTGCAAAGGGGGGTCACACAAGATACTGAAAGCAAAGGTTCACATACTTTTGCCACTCACAAATATGTGATATTCGATCATTTTCCTTAATAAATAAATGACCAAGTATAATATTTTTGGCTCATTTGTTTAACTGGTTTCTCTTTATCTACTTTTAGGACTTAAATGAAAATCTGATGATGTTTTAGGTCATATTTATGCAAAAATATAGAAAATTCTAAAGGGATCACAAACTTTCAAGCACAACTGTAACTGGCTGTAATCATCCTTCCGTCATTTCTCACCAGTCTCCCTGCTCCTGCCATTGAGAAGCAAGTCCATAGCACGATGCTGCCACCTCCATGCTTCACTGTAGGGATGAAATTAGGCAGCTGATGAGCAGTGCCTGATCTTCAACAGACACAGTGCTTGAAGTTCTGCTGTTAAATGTGTGTCTCATCACACCAGAGAATGTCTGAGTTGGCCCTTTAGCAAAGCTCCATCCTGGGTACAACCTTAATCTGCATCCAGCCCTGCAAGCAGGTTCCCCCAACAAACAAAGAAGAAACAAAACTGTTGCCACCGTAACACTCCGGCTTAGTCGGTTATTCTTAGGATGTGGAGCTCTTTTACTCGGCTCTCTTTCAAGGCCCTTGTGCTTTTATGACTAAAGGGCCAAGAAGGGGCGGAGTCAGTTGCTCTCACTGGGCGGTTTCTCTGCACTGTGGAAGAAGAAGATGAAGAAGGCAAGAGAGCTTCCCTTCTCAGCATGGGGTGGCATCACATAACTGGGAGGAACCCGGAGGGTGACCTTCTGACGCACATGCGTGACAACATATGTTATTAAAGTGCGACATTTTTTGTAAAGTAGACTTGATATTTAATAACTAGAATTACAAAGAATACTCACACACAATAAGAGTTAAATATCGCTTTATCCATCCTTTTTGTAACTCTTTCCAATCAACTTAAAATGTTGAGTGTTGCTTGTCCTCCTCCAGACTCTGACTGGCCTGGCCAAGGCGGTGCAGTCTCTTTTATTGAGGACCTGTTGCCCGTTGGAAGTACTTCCGCATCCAGGGAAGTCCCACATAACAGGGAGTACATCTACCTGCAGCTCCCTCTTGTGGCACCCAAAGACCCCAGCAAGGCTGCTCTGCTGAACTACAATTCCCAGCATTCCCCACTGGTTCCCGAATGAACGCCAATATTGAGGCCCACTGCCACCTAGTGACAGGGGTTAATGCATACAGTTCTTACTTGTCCTCTTCTTCTATCCCGACCAGGGATGGTGCTGCACATATTTCCGGTTGGGACGACTGTCCATTGATCTGGGGCTTCCCACATGAGTAACGAACCATCTTCTCTAATGGATGGAATATCTGTCCGTTCATTTGGGGATCCTTGTCTGGGTACGACATCCTTCCATCTCTTGGCCGGGATTCCTTTCTGTCCGCTTGAAGTCTCCCGTCTGGGTAAGGTATCTTCCTGTCTCCTTGTCGGGATGCCTGCCTGTCCATCCCATATGCCGCCTTCACCATCCATTTTGTAACTCTTTCCGATGAACTTAAAATACATATTTTTGTCATGTTTGAGGAATCCCACCCAAAGACAGGGTTGAATGTTGCAACACCAGGGGGCACTTTGGTAGCATTCCCAATGATGAAAAAAAAATCAAACCGACCCCAGAGATTCAATAATTAAGGTGTTTGTTATATGGAAAAAAGACACAAGAAAGGGGTAAGAAAAGAGTTTAACATGAAGTACCAAAAATGAAATCTGCTGCCACTCAGGGCCTCACTATCTGTCCAGTTAGGTGAACACACAAAAGTACTGCAGTGCCACTTTTTTCATTCCTTTTCACTCAAGTCAAGTCAAGTGGCTTTATTGTCTTACAATCCGTACACCATATTGCAGCATACAGTGGCACAAAATCACATTCACTAGGACCGCAGTGCAGCCTATAGATAAACACAGGACAAGAACAAGAGAAGAAAAGAACTATACTATACTATACTATAGTAAATAATAGATTAATAAATGCAGTAAATAATAGGTAATTAACAGACAGCAATACATTGTAATATATAGTAATAAATAAATACATAATAACAACAAGGAGTAGAAGCTGCTGCAGAACTTGTCAGATGTGGTTTGGATGTTCTAGTACCTTCTGCCAGATGAAAGTGGGTCAAACAGACCATGGGAGGGAATGTGAGTGGTCCACCACAATGCTGTAGGCTTTGCAGATGCCACACTTGATTAAGGTGTCTTTAATGGAGGCTCAAGAGGTCCCAGTGATGGTTTCTGCCGTGTGCTCTATCTGTCATAGGACCTTGCGGTCAGAGACACTGCCGTTCCCAAACCAGACGGTGACGCAGCTGGAGTTACTCTCACTTTCAGCTCTGACCTCGCACATCGTCTTGCCTGCCAAGTGTTTGTCTCAGCTCACCACCGAATTCCACACTCATGTGGTCGTAGAGCAGCAGTGGCCGTATTCTCAGGAATACCCCCCAAGAAAGTTCAGTGAACTACCCGGTAGAACTCCCATGGGTCTCTCTGCATGTACATGTGACAATAATGACTCTATAACCCGAATCCTGAGCCCCAAAATGGATTTAAAGGTTCAAGCACCCCTGCTGCCTCTGATCCCCTTGTTCCTAATAACAGGACTCATGTTATATGGACACCATGTGCTGCCACCTGACACTTTGGGGGAATTCACTCAGCCCCAATAAGCACCTCCTGAAAAGGGGAGCCAAGCCGGACTAAGCCGGACTACATGACACCATTGCATACTCACACACTCGCTTTCTCTCTATTGCATGTGCCAGCTTTTCTAGGGCCCAACTAGAGTGTATAATGCCCCATTGGCTGTGTTCCCACACTCGTATGTAAAGGCGCTCTCCTACTAGCACTGGGGGCTCTTCTCCCAGAATGTCCCACCTTCTCTCCTGTGGGGTTTTGCCCCTTTCCACAGTGGCACTTCCTTGCCAGCCCAGCACTAAGTCCCAATATGCCAACTTCATATAGGCAGTGATTTAAACCCAGTCACATTCACAAAGAACCAGTCCATGCTTCAGTATTGAAAATTTCAATTAGTCACAGCGCTACAATTAAAAAACCAGCCTGCACCCCTCCTGCCTTGAACCCAGGTTCATGTGTTATCGATTTTTTATATCACCTCACCATCTCTTCTTCTCTCTTTTATCATTTAAGACACACTGCTGAGGGTGTGGGCTGCTTCAGGCACGTCCCTTACGATCCCCCAGGACCTTCTCCTATCACACACACTGTCACACATCCTTTTCCTTTAAGACACACTCACACTTTTTATTGTCAGAATTATACAGAGAAAAAGATGGAAGTTGCCTCCAGTCTTTGGACAGAGACAGCAGCTGTCAGTCGGAGTTCACGCTTTGTAACCTTGGGTTTGAAGACGAGTCTTTTTGTTCTTTCTCCTCTGCTCCTTCTTTTTATCTTCTTACTAATGGATTACAACATTGAATTAAATTGTGAAGCTCTCCTTGCCGTCTTTATCATGAAAGGTGCTAATTAATAACAGAAATGAACTGAATCGGTTAGAGTGGAAAATAAGCAGAGTTGACGCATGGCCCTGACGGGATGTGGCCTCTGCTTACAAAGACGGGGGCTGCTGATCCCTCGTTCTGCACAGGTGTAGATTTCTAAACCAGCGGTAGATTTTATTTCACATTTATTATTTTAAACATCAACATTTAAATCAGGCAAGTTAATCCAAAGAGCATTCTGTAGGCTCACTGAGCTCCAGCTCCTTTAGCTGAAAGATGTCGTCTGAACCCCTGAATTATTTAGAGGGTACTGACTAAGCAACATGCATAATTCATGGAGACTATCCTTTCTACCCATCAGCAGCAGGTATTTGTGGGGGACCTCCTGTGGTCCAAATGGCATGGTGGTGGTGGTGCTAGTGACAGCGGTTGGAGGGTGGGGGGTGGGGGTGGTGGTCTGTGTGTACAAAGTCTGTACTAGTGGCTGAGATCTATCAGTTAGTAAGTAGGATGACTCAAATGTCATCAAAATGTCTGAATACTGTGACTAAAGTTAGAAAAACGACAAAACAAAAAATTGAACTTGGACCGGGAAAAAGCAAAAAAAAAAAAAAACACGTATGGGTCTGTGCCAAACAGTCAGCTCAGACCCCAAAACAAGGCTAAATCAGAAATAAGGGGGGTACATGTGAGGCCAAAAACTCAAACCAAAGTCAAGTTCCCTTTTCTTAACTATTATAAACTGCAGAGCCGTAAGTGCCACCATCTTATATAGGGGATGATACAACACAGTGATTTCTGCAACATGTGAGTGGAAATGGGCACAGCATCCATAAATAACATGGCCACCACAATGAAATGAGAGTCCCAAGATGGTGACAAACAGATAAAATGGCACTATGAAAGGGTAAGGACTAATGTCCATCCAATCATCTATCCATCTATCCATCCATCCATCCATCTTCTGCCATTCATCTGGTTCCAGTTTGTGTGGCCAACAGTTTAAGCAAGACTGTCCAGATGTTTTCCCCCACTCCACCTTCTCCAACTCCTGTGGGGGATAGCCAGGCCAGAGTGTCCTGGGTCTGCCCAAAGGTTTTCTCCTGGCTGGACAAGCCCAAAACACCATCTCCATGGAGGCATCTTAATCCGATGCCTGAACCTCCTCATCTGGCTTCTTTCGATGTGGAGGAGCAGCGGCTCTACTTGAATGTCTGTACTCCACTAAAGCTGTCCCAGACACCCCACGAAGGGAACTGATTTCCACCACTTGTATCCTTGTGACCACAGGTGAGGTTAGGAACGTAGATAGTCCAGTAAATTGAGAGATTTGCCTTTCAGCTCAGCTCTCTCTTTACCATGAATGACTAGTATAACGTTTGCATGAATGCAGATCCATCCATCCATTATCCAACCCACTATATCCTAACTACAGGATCACGGGGGTCTGCTGGAGCCAATCCCAGCCAACACAGGGCAGGAAACAAACACCAGGCAGGGCACACACACACACCCACTCACCAAGCACATACTAGGGACAATTTAGAATCGCCAATGCACCTAACCTGCATGTCTTTGGACTGTGGGAGGAAACCGGAGTACCCGGAGGAAACCCACGCAGGCACAAGGAGAACATGCAAACTCCACGCAGGGAGGACCTAGGAAGCGAACCCGGGTCTCCTAACTGCGAGGCAGCAGTGCTACCCACTGCGCCACCATGCCGCCCATGACTGCAGATGCTGGGTCTAATTCTGTTTCTTATTACCTTGTTAGTGTTGCATGTTTCTCATGACTTGTTTACTGCCTATTGTGCTTCTCATGTTTGTGCTTCTCCCTGTTTTATTTGCTACTTCTGTTTTCCTTGATTTGTGAGATCTGACGTTACTGTCACTTTTGTCACTGTTTCTGATTGCCTTGTGATCTATGATTATCTTTTCCACTGGCTTTTGAGTGTCATGTTTCTCATTCCCTTGTAAATTCTCATGGTGTTTCTCTATGCCTTTCAACGGTCATGTGTTTCTCATTAGCTTGTAAGGTCTGATTGAATTTCTTAGCACCTTTCAAGTTTGAAGCATTTCACATTTTCTTGTGACCTTGTCATTAAAGCCTCCCTTTGCAGGACACATACACATGTGTGTTGGTATGTGACTTCACGGTGACTGTGTTTTTGAAGATTGAGTTACACATTAAAAGTAAAGCAAAAAATCAGGAGTGGCTCCCCTAGACTTTCTCGTATACTCAGATATGGGGAAGGATATTTGAGGAGTAAACTGCAAGACAATTATTATATTTTTATATCATGTACATTAAAGAATCTTCAACAACATGTCAAATGAATAATGTATTGAACAATTATTATAAAAGTAAAGTTGAATAAATCAGACTCTGCAGCTACATGAATAAAAAAGTACCACTTCCAGTTATTGGAAATCGCTCAAACATTGATAGAAATCTACGTTTGTGCCTAATACTTGTATGCAAAATTTGGTTGACCTAAATGAAAGCGTACTCAGGTTATCATGTTTACACACACACACACACACACACACGCATACATACACACACACACACACAGAGACACACAGAAATGGTATTTTCAGACTCTGGGAGGTCTAAAATGTCAAGATTCATCAAAATCTCAAAATGGAATATTTGGACGATTACAATACTTTCCCTACCAAAAAGTAAATTGGATTCAGGGAGATCTAAAACATCGAGATTTATCAAAATTGGATGACTACAATACTGTCCCTGTACTTCACATTTGAGAAAGAAAAAAATGGATCTCAAGTTGGTTAATTGGCAGGATACAAAGAGGTACAGGTAAGAGAAAAATGAGGTCATCACTGGAGTCCCTCATTGGTCTGCCCTCTTTGTCCCCTGGGAACAAAGTTCTATCTACGAGCTACAGTACATCTACAGTACAGGCCAAAAATTTGGACACACTTCCTCATTCAATGTGTTTTCTTTATTTTCATGACTGAAAACATCAAAACTATGAATGAACACATGTGGAGTTATGTACTTAACAAAAAAAGGTGAACTAACTGAAAACATGTTTTATATTCTAGTTTCTTCAAAATAGCCACCCCCTGCTCTGATTACTGCTTTGCACACTCTTGGCATTCTCTCGATGAGCTTCAACAGGTAGTCACCTGAAATGGTTTTCACTTCACAGGTGTGCCTTATCAGGGTTATTTAGTGGAATTTCTTGCTTTATCAATGGGGTTGGGACCGGCAGTTGTGTTGTGCAGAAGTCAGGTTAGTTGGACGATCATTTATTTTTCAACAGGACAATGACCCCAAACACACCTCCAGGCTGTGTAAGGGCTATTTGACCAAGAAGGAGAGTGATGGAGTGCTGTAAATGGTCATGAAAATAAAGAAAACACATTGAATGAGGAGGTGTGTCCAAATTTTTGGCCTGTACTGTACATCTAATTTTCCTATTTATATTAATGATATAAATTTCAGTACGATTAGTAAACGTATGAAATTTTCAGATGATACCAAAAGTGGAGGAGTGGCAGAAACTGAGGAGGATGGAAAAATCCAATTCAATTTGAAAACACCTGGGCAAGCTTCATTACTGGGCAAACACCTGGAAAATGCAGTTTAATGTGCTACACTTGATCAAAAGGATTATCAGCTATAAATGCATGACGGCAGACACGGTCATACAGGAAACAACTAGGGGTTCATATTGACACAGCATTTTCATCGTCTAAGCAATGTGCAGAAGCAAATAAATGTTAGTTTATATCATAAAAACCTTTGAATATAAATGAAGGGGTGTTATGCTCAGACTATGTAATGCAATATTGCAGGGTTTCTCAACCTTTCTGTCATCGTGACCAACTTTTTCCCTTGTAAGTGTCTTCATGGACCACCAAAGGGGTGGGGTTGAGAATGAATATCTAAGCTCGGTGGTAGGGGAATATCATCCTGTGTGATTGTCAGAGTTAAGAGGGAATTGAGTACAATCATCGGAGAAATGACCCACTGTAAAACCTCTTCGTGACCCACTTGCATCCCACCGTGACCCATTACCATTATAAACAATAGCAATTTACAACCTACCAGCGGTGCAGCCCACGACCCAAAAGTGGGTCACAACCCAGTGCTTGAGAAACACTGCATTAGTGAGGGTGGAGTGCAGTTCAGTTCACCACGATACAAGAAATACATAGCAGCACTTGAAGCAGTGCAAAGGAGAGCGGCTAAGAACATCTCAGTACTTCAGGTCATGTCAGAGAATTAAACCCGTTTAGCCTCAAAAAGAGGAGATGGCGTGGGGACCTCATCCAGGTGGTCAAAATTCTCAAAGGCATTCTGATCCAACAGAATTCTTTAAAGTCAATGGTCAATCACATACTCAAGGACACCAGTGGAAATTAATGGGAAGTGCATTTAGGCCTGAAGCCAGGGAGCACTTCGTTACGCAAAAAATATATGGGAATCAGGAACAAACTACCAGAATATGGAGTTGAACAAGAAACCTTGACAAGCTTCAAGATGTGAGCTATTGGGACAGCTTAGTTATTAGCTAAACAAATGAACCTGATGGACTGAATGGTCAAATTTCCTACATTATTATGTTCATTCAGTTAGTATGATTTTAGCTTTGGTTTTGCTCTTTCTGATGAATCTTTGTTTTTAACTCAGTAGGAATGTACTGTATTAGTTGCATTTTTGGAGATTAATAAAGCATTTTTTAGGTTATTGGAGACAGAGCTGGAGGTGGCAGAGTTAAAGATGGTAAGATTTCCATTAGGTGTTTTAACGAGGATGAACAGGATTAGAAATGAGGACATTAGAGGGTCAGCTCAGGTTTTTACGGTTGGGAGACAAAGTCAGAGAGGTGAGATTGTGTTGGTTTGGACATGTGCAGAGGAGAGATGCTGGGCATATTGGGAGAAGGATGCTAAGGATAGAGCTGCCAGGTAAGAGGAAAAGAGGAAGGCCTAAGAGAAGGTTTTTGGATGTGGTGAGAGAGGACATGCAGGTGATGGGTGTGACAGAACAAGATGGAGAGGACAGGAGGATATGGAAGAAGATGATCTGCTGTGGTGAACCCAAACGGGAGCAGCCGAAAGAAGAAGAAGAAGAATTTACTTTGTCATTTTTATCATGATGTCACCATGGCATTAAAATCCAATACTGTTCCTAAAATTGGGAAGTCCTAGAGAACTAAACCTGTCAATATGTGTATCACCCTGAGGCCTCGGCTCGGCTTATGGCCCCACCTTTAATGTATTTTGACCTGGCCCCGCCCATCTACTTTGGTTGCCTGGCAATGCTAATTGACTCTTTTATTGTTCAACATTGTGTAACAGCCACTGTGAAAGTCATTGTGCATTGCTACTGTGAGGGGCATGTTATCTGAGAACTCCCCCCATTTTCCCAACCCACCCACCTTTCCAATGTTACATCAGCCAATTTTCTTTAATTTATTCTGGATTGAATATTTTAGTTTTATTTGGGACTTGTTTTTTTTTCTGGGAGTTTTAAAACGGTAGTTCTTGGTTTCACTTTCATTTTTTTACTGAAGTTTGATGTCTTTCCATCCATTATCCAACCCGCTATATCCTAACAAAGGGTCACGGGGGTCTGCTGGAGCCAACACAGAGCGCAAGGCAGGAATAAACCCTGGGCAGGGTGCCAGCCCACCAAAGGGCAAATGCACACACACACCCACACACCAAGCACACACTAGGGACAATTTAGGATTTCCAATGCACCTAACCTGCATGTCTTTGGACTGTGGGAGGAAACCCACACAGACATGGGAAGAACATGCAAACTCCACGCAGGGAGGACCCGGGAAGCGAACCCAGGGCCACCGTGCCACCCCTTGAAGTTTGATGTGAGATTTGTTATTTTATGTTACAGTTCATATCTTGCTCTCTTCCTCCCATTGGCCTTTCGGATCCAATCCTCTCACAGAACAGTAAACTCCATAAGTATGACCTGCTTGGAGGATATGGAGAGCAAGACAATGTCTGGCCTTAGTGAGGTTGCTGCATCCTCTTTTGGGAACTTGAGCCAGTTGAGCCAGTTGGCTATGGAGGCAGAGTAGTGGGTCCCAGTTGCTGTTTACTGTTGCATTTACATTCATATTTATTTTTTATCAGACACTTTTATCCAAAAAAAAAATTAAAAAAGAGGTTAATCTAATTGAGTAAACATCAGTCTGGGGGACTATTTGGAAACAAGTGTGACAGGCCAAGGGCACCAAATTGATTGCGACAAGTGAAAAGCTCAAAGTAAAATACAAGCGAGTTACACTTCCCAGGTTATAAAAACCATCAGTTAGACGGAAATGCACTGCTCTATGGAGGCTTCAATCACTTCTTAAACCCATTGAGACAGTCAGAAACTCAAATGGAGGTGGTCAGCTCGTTCCATCAGCTAGGAGCTGCACACAAAACCGGTCAGGATTGAGATTTGGTAGCAAGCAGAGGTGTCATTAACAGATGCCACTCATCTGCAGATCCGATTGGTAAAGAAGCAGCACAGGACTTCACAAGTGTCTCTGAATAAATAGGCTACTCTGTGGCAAGCATTAATGATGTGAATCTGTGCCCTTATGGATAGCCAAAGTAGTGATCTGAAGAAAGGAGTGGCATGTGCCCGCCTAGCTGGTTGAACACCAGGCATGCCATTGCACTTTGAATCATCTGCAGCAGCTTGGTGACACATACTCTGTACTCCACCAGCAGAGAGTTGCAGATGTGACAAGACCAAAGTCTGGCCTAGCAATTGTGTTACACGCTCTGTCAGATATGATCTGATCTTGAGGGTGTAGTATAGAGTGAATGTTCAAGAGCGAGAGATTTTAGCAACAAGAACCCTGAAGGACAGCTGGTCATCGATCACCACCCCAGGAGTGTGTACCGACCTGACAGCTGTTAGTGACAGTGAGCCGAGCTGAACAGAGATGGGGTACTGAACAGATAGACAAGCTGGGATAACAAGAAGTTCTATCTTTGCCAGGCTGAGCTGGAGATGGTGTTTCTTCATCCAGGTTGTAATATCAGTGAGACATGCAGTCTTGTTGGTATTGGTTGGCGACACTAATTCAATTAAAACGAATTTTAAGGGAAATTTCACAAAATCGTATGAGAAGTTAAACTCTGCTGCTTCACTCATCACTACGTAACACAGACTCTCACTGTCTGTCACACTTTGGACACATGAGAAGCGCATGAAGAGTCTGCCTGCCCAATAGGGGGTGCTATGAAGCAGAGAGCGCAAAGACAGAATAAAGTTAAACGATATGCACCTACCCGCTAGAATCAACTGCCCAACAGAGCTGAACAGGTCAGCAACCTTTTTTTTTTGCTGTTTTTGTGACAATTTTTTATTGATAAAATGAAAAAGGAATGCATGCCGTAAAAAAACAACAACAATAAAGACGTTTTTTTGGGTTATGTAAGAACAAAAACAAAGCCCTAAAACTGGCGACACCCTGCCTAAGACATGCTAATTAAACAGAAACACAATGAAGAGAGAGGAAAAAAAAAAAAGAGCTGATGGCAAACCAGCACAGACACACATACACACACACCACGCAAGAGCGCAACGCGAAATAAGGGGAAGAAACAAAGCAAAAAAATAAGGAAAGGTGGAGGAGAAACTGCCTCATGGAGCAACCCTGCCCAGGGGCCTCAAATATAACGACTGGTATAGAATTCACTCTAAAACATGGTGTATGGAAAAAATTAGAAATGTGCATACATACAAAAAAATCAGATGCATAAAACTGAGCCTAAGCAAAGTTCTACACGCTTTCCCTTTATAAATCAAAATCAGCGTGACTTGTAATGCACGTGCACTAGCCTACAGTGCGACTCCTCCCAGAATTTCACCTACCTGAACATGCAAATCAATATAAATAACAACAACAACATTTATTTATATAGCACATTTTCACACAAATATTGTAGCTTTACATGATGAAGAAAAAGAGAAAAAAAAAAAGACAAAGTAAGAATTAAAATCAGAGAACACTAATTAACATAGAATAAAAATAAGGTCTGATGGCCAGGAAGGACAGAAAAAACAAAAAAAAAAAAAAACTCCAGACGGCTGGAGAAAAAAATAAAATCTGCAGGGGTACTCAGGCCACGAGACCACTCAGCCCCCTCTAGGAATTCTACCAAACATAAATGATCAGTCCTCATTGTATTCAGGGTTCTCATGGAAGGACTTGATGATGATGGTCATGTAGACTTCTGGCCTTTAATTCATCAATGTAGGGACATCACGGTGCTTTGATTAGGTGGTGATGGCGCAGGTCGTCACCACAGAAAACCAGGAAAAGAACAGAAGATAGAGTAGGGGTTAGTACGGATTTTGGAGCCACCATGAATAGTTATGATAATTAATTGAATATACAGAGCATCAGGATTAAACTAAAATGAAGTTATGAGAAAGTAGAAATAGCTACTTCCATTCAGTGTTGAAAATGTGAAATGGAGGTCCTGCTCAGTGAAGTGGAGGAAAAGAAACACGTACTATTTGGTGGCTTAAGCAGTGGTGTAAGCAAGAAAAGTAGCACGGCGTGGTGGAGGAACTCAAAAGTTCAAGTTTAGAAAGTCGTACAGTGGCTGAAATAAAGAAGAAGTGGTCAGATATCAAAGTCGATGTGAAAAGACGGGCGGCACGGTGGTGCATGGTGTTTGCATGTTCTCCCCGTGTCTGCGTGGGTTTCCTCTGGGTGCTCTGGTTTCCTCCCACTGTCCAAAGACATGCATGTTAGGTACATTGGCGATTCTAAATTGTCCCTAGCGTGTGTGTGCGCGCCCTGCGGTGGGCTGGCGTCCTGCCTGGGGTTTGTTTCCTGCCTTGCGCCCTGTGTGGGCTGGGAGTGGCTTCAGCAGACCCCCGTGACCCTGTAGTTTGGATATAGTGGGCTGGATAATGGATGGATGTGAAAAGATGAGTCGCAGCCCACTGTCTGAGTGTTCACACCACTGGAGGAGGTAACAGAATCTGAGTGCTCACACCTCATGAGCAGAGAGCTGCTGCAGTTATTGGCAAGACCCTTACATATCTCACCACAACATTAATGAGCATCATAGATAATTTTTACATTAATAGAGTAAAAATGGTTTCTATTTACATACAGTATGCAAATTTATTCTGTGAAGGCACTTTTATGACAATGTGGATTCAGACAATCGCTTCGATTTTATTTGGAAAACCAGAATTGCACTTTGATGTTTGCTTGTTCAACCAGACTGTAAGGTAATCTTCTATATCTGGATGACAAGCACATAATGCCATTCCATACACCTGGAATGGCGTGACTCAGTGATGACTGAGAAATCCCCTATCAGTCAGCAAGTTCACCTTGAAAAACTAAAAACCCGAGAGTGAACAGAACTTGCGAAGAAGCAGGTGGAGCAGAATAACTCAAAGTCTGCCTTTGTAAAGCCGATGGTAGTTCAGCTCCAAGAGAACAGTTCTTGGAAATCGAAAAATCAACTTAGAAGCCAGTCATCATCGTCATCATCCTCATCATCATATGCACTGTCTTCTAGTTCTTCCATTTGTGATGTCTTCTAACAACGCTAAAGCAGCTATGGTAGTTGGAATAGTTTAGCCAATCCGGGCTCCATTATATTGAGGCAACTGAAGCGAGCACGTCTTCCCCCTTCCATCCTCACCATGTTCTACAGAGGCACCATGGAGAGTGTTCTGACCAGCTGCATCACTGTCTGGTATGGTAACTGCAACATATCCGACCGCAAGCGCCTGCAAAGGATACTGAAGACAGCAGAGAACATTATTGGGGTGCCCCTCCCTTCACTACAGGACATATTTTACAAATGCAGTGTCTGCAAGGCCTGCAGCATTGTGCAGGACCCCTTACACCCCTCACATGGACCTTTCACACTTCTACCATCCAAGAGAAGATATTGCAGCATCAGAGCCAGACCTGCCAGGCTGCAGGAGAGTTTTTACCCCCAAGCTGTCAGACTCCTTAAAACCAGGCTGCCCCCTGGGACCTTCCACAAGGCCTCAACCACCACCTCTAAAAACAGAACTTTTATACATGCAGGCCACTTTCCTGCAAAGACGAGTGTGCATGGAGGAAAAGAACTGAAAATCTCATAGTGAACTTTTAAGGATTTTTGACACTCTTGATATCCTTCTGGTGTGAAACATTCTGACCTGTCATTGTTTACACACGTCTTAAAAAACTATTATCATACACTGATAATTTCTGTATTATCTATATCTATTATTTATTTATTTATTATATTACATATCTTACACATCAATATTGCTGCTGCTTCTTTGTCCTACCTTTGCACAATGTCTTGTCTTGTTTGTGTTTTAATTTTTAATTTTTAAATTTTTAAATTTTAATTCTATTTTTAATTTATTATTTGCACATCATTTCGTTACACTGTGGACCCCGAGCTTCGCAGTTTCGTCTATCTGTATACTTGTATATGGTTGAGATGACAATAAAGTTCACTTTGACTTTGATTTTGATATTGTTACAAAATGACAATCAAGAGCCTTAAACTTTTAAATGATATTCTATTCATTTCGGTGTATTTGATAAATCCTGCTTCATGGACGTGAATCTAAAAAAGAAAGCAAAACGGCACAGAAACAGTAGTACTGCTTTGATGCTGGGTGCTGCCCGTGTGCAAAACTGAACAGAAACGTGAGTATGCGTGGTGTGAGGCTGCCGTGAAATGTACGTAAGTTTACGTCAAGTTTAGTTTTTATACATCGCGATGTGAGCATGGAAACAGACATATGCAACATTTTATGCATGAGGCCCCAGCTCTTCATCTTTTTCAGTTTTGGCATAATAGAGCCAGAAGAGGTTTTGAACCAGGATGCAGAAAGTTCAAGACGGGTAAGATTGTAAAATGAAAATTTCCAGATTGCAGGAGATTTCCAGCGAGAGGCTAAAAGCAACTCAGTAGCAACGGATGCAGTCATTAAAAGCATCCGCTGGGAGAGAGGAAGGGAAAGTGAGAGAAAAAAAAAGAAAGGCCTAGGAGGATGAAAGCTTGAGGGGGCAAAGGGATGGGGGAAGAAAGAATTGTAAAGAGGGATTCAGCCACATAGCACCAGAGAGCCGCAGCCAGAGGACATTTTCGGAACAAGTGGAGGAAACTGTGACAGGATTACATAGGGGATCTGCTATACAGGGTGGTCCAGATCTAATTATGCAGATCCAGATCGTCTGGATGACTTTGATTTATGCGGGGACGATTCCAGTTCGGCATGAAGACGATTCTTCATGTCATCAGTTCGCACACTTCTCGATGGTCCAGGATTTTTCAGGTGATTTTCTATGTAATAAACTTAATAAGTTATAGCGTAATGAAAATTGCATAATTAGATCTGGACCAACCTATATTTCTAGTCCCATTTATTAACATCTCTGGGGGCGTAGGGTACAGTCTATGAACAAATTTAAATTGTGTGTGCTACTGATTAGGATTCTTAGAGCAATTTTTGATATTTAGAAAGGTGGTTGGCCAGCACAATGCAGAGGAAAGGTCCAATTAGACATGATTGGGAGAGTTTTGAGGGAAGTTTTCTGGAGGAGGGAATAGAGACCAGATACGGGCTTGGACTAATCAGAAAAGGGATAAAACAAACGAGTACAGGGGATGAACTGGAAGAGGGGAATAGAGCGGGACTCCACATCTCCCAAGCACAGACCTCATCTGAAAAATAGACAAAGTGGAAGGGGTAGGCTGCCTAGATCAAAGAAAAGGGACACCTCCAGTTCAGGCTCATTAAATATAATACACCTCCTGGCACAGAAATATCAGACGGATGTCAAGGGGAAGATGAAATTGGACGGTGTCTGATATTTTGGACAGAATTACAAAAGAAAGGTGTCATCTTGACAAGAGGAGCCATCAATTTTTCAGCCGAAGGAAATAAGACACAGTGGGGCCAACAATAGGAGAAAGGGACTTTCTTTTATTAGAAAGAAATGGAAATGAAGTTGACCAATGGAGGAAATATATATTTTGTTTCTGTGGGCAACCAGGGAGGAGAATGCTGTGGAGTTCAGAGCCAGCTGCAGAGTAGCCTTAGAGTAAAGGCAAGGTGGTACAGCTTGAAGTCCGGGAGGGTGACGACATCATCCGACCTGTCGCAGATCAAAGTGGAGTGTCCAGTAGATGGTTTCTAGTGATTCCTGAGGAATGATGACACAGAGACTTAACGGACTACAAGGACTTAGGTGGGTGAGGTCTGTAACTTTGACGTCTTTCTCCTTCTTATTCTGCTCTTAGTCATGTAGGCTGCAACACTCTGTGGCAATGCTGGTCTGTCATGGCTCTCTTGTTCACTCCTGCTTGTTTGGAGCTGCATCAGCGTGCCCTCTTCACACCACATTAGCCGATTTTGTAAGGTAGGTGTGGTCAGTCGCTATAAGCCATTTGTTCCACTCAAGAAGAAGGTTCTAATGACCAAATTCAAGTGACAAGACGTCCTACTTTCACTGAGACAGTCAGAGTTTTTACTGCTATGTCCCAATTTTACAATGAATCGCCAGAAAAAGGACGGATGTCCCAGATTCATTTCCAAATGTCCCAGGTGTCCTAGTTTAAGTAGAAAATAGACTGGAAATGAGAACAAGTGCTGTGAGACAAGCAGCGACACGAATGGCTGACAGCATTGATAAAAACTGAGTTCTGATTAATATTTTGTCACCTCATTCATTGATGATGTTAATTGACATATTTCAGCGAAGTGGAGCCTGTCCTAGCAGCACTGGGCACAAGACACGAACCAGAATTGGACTAAATAGAGGTCTATCAGAGGGCATATGAATGCAAGGACCCTCACCTGCCCAGTTTAGAGTTGCCCTTCAGCCTAACACAGACCCTTCTGGGCATCAACATTGCGCTCTTTCCATACCCCATGCTACCTCACGTGGACTGCTTTTCCTTATTTAAACTCTTGGGAAATAATAACTGCTCTGCATAGATTAACATTTACAGTAACATTTATTGTGTTCATAAGAATTATTTATGAATGCTTTGAAATCACTTCAGTTTTTTTTTCTTTTACCACCTGCTGACTCACCAGTATAAGAAAACCCCCACATATGATATATCATTTGATAATGTCTGGTTATACAAGAACAGGAGCTTTTTGGGGTTCACCCTGTTTTTACATATCTACACTCACCTAAAGGATTATTAGGAACACCATACTAATACGGTCTTTGACCCCCTTTCGCCTTCAGAACTGCCTTAATTCTACGTGGCATTGATTCAACAAGGTACTGAAAGCATTCTTTAGAAATGTTGGCCCATATTGATAGGATAGCATCTTGCAGTTGATGGAGATTTGTGGGATGCACATCCAGGGCACGAAGCTCCCATTCCACCACATCCCAAAGATGCTCTATTGGGTTGAGATCTGGTGACTGTGGGGGCCATTTTAGTACAGTGAACTCATTGTCATGTTCAAGAAACTAATTTGAAATGATTCGAGCTTTGTGACATGGTGCATTATCCTGCTGGAAGTAGCCATCAGAGGATGGGTACATGGTGGTCATGAAGGGATGGACATGGTCAGAAACAATGCTCAGGTAGCCCGTGGCATTTAAACGATGCCCAATTGGCACTAAGGGGCCTAAAGTGTGCCAAGAAAACATCCCCCACACCATTACACCACCACCACCAGCCTGCACAGTGGTAACAAGGCATGATGGATCCATGTTCTCATTCTGTTGACGCCAAATTCTGACTCTACCATTTGAATGTCTCAACAGAAATCGAGACTCATCAGACCAGGCAACATTTTTCCAGTCTTCAACTGTCCAATTTTGGTGAGCTCGTGCAAATTGTAGCCTCTTTTTCCTATTTGTAGTGGAGATGAGTGGTACCCGGTGGGGTCTTCTGCTGTTGTAGCCCATCCGCCTCGAGGTTGTGCGTGTTGTGGCTTCACAAATGCTTTGCTGCATACCTCGGTTGTAACGACCGGTTATTTCAGTCAAAGTTGCTCTTCTATCAGCTTGAATCAGTTGGCCCATTCTCCTCTGACCTCTAGCATCAACAAGGCATTTTCGGCCACAGGACTGCCGCATACTGGATGTTTTTCCCTTTTCACACCATTCTTTGTAAACCCTAGAAATGGTTTCCCAGTAACTGAGCAGGTTGTGAAATACTCAGACCGGCCCGTCTGGCACCAACAACCATGCCACGCTCAAAATTGCTTAAATCACCTTTCTTTCCCATTCTGACATTCAGTTTGGAGTTCAGGAGATTGTCTTGACCAGGACCACACCCCTAAATGCATTGAAGCAACTGCCATGTGATTGGTTGATTAGATAATTGCATTAATGAGAAATTGAACAGGTGTTCCTAATAATCCTTTAGGTGAGTGTACATCCAAGAAAGCCGCATTTCTATACCATTTTTGGACCATATTCTGTGTAGGAAATTAGACACTTATAATAAATAGATGTCTTCAGAAAAAATGATTCGAACTTGTGCATGCCACATCAACCAACTCCAGGGGTTCACCTCCTAATGGGACACAAGGGGTCAAAGTTAATCCTTTTCACAAAACTTCAAACACATGGTGTGACGATGCGGGTTCACCTCCATGCTCCCATCCGCTGTTCGAGAGCCCTTCCTTGATCCCTACACCGTTGATAATGTCACTGAGATGAGCTAGACAGTGGAGGCAACAACATAGCAAGGGGATGGTTCAAAAAGTGCAAAGTGCTTTTATTTAAAACAGTCAAAACAAAAAGCAGTGTTCAAATAAAGTGCAGTGCTTTCAAAAAGAGTCATTAAATAAATAACCCAATAAAAACGTGGAGGGAAAAATGCAATAAATAGAAACAAAGACAATCCTTAAAACCAGAGGTTAAAACGTTCACCAGGAAGCAGTCTTTAAAATCAATAACAGGTCCGGTGTCTTCTTTTAACTGGTGACTCCCCTGCTTCTCCCTGTCCAGGCTTCGCAACAGGGGAGCCACTTTACCTGCAGCTGACCTTCTTTCCACTACTGATCTGGTGGCGTCCCGATACCTGGCTTCGGTTCCGCTCCCTCCAGACCGAGACTTGGCTTCCCTGACGACCAGGACGCTCACGCCAGGGAGTTTACCGCCCAGGCCTCCCGACTCCCGCAGCCTTCTCGGCCTTACGCGGCCAGCCATCCTTCTTCCCGTCACTTCCGCTCTTCATAACATGCTCGGCGGGAGCAACCACTAACTACAGCCCTCAGGTGTCGGCCAAACACCCCACTAGGGCTCACTGTCCAGCTGCCTGCAAGCCTAACTCTCGCTCGCTCGCTCGTCCACTCGCTCTCCTGCAACCTCCGTCCTTTCTCCCTTTCCATTTTGTTCTTTCTGATCTTTCCCAACCGACTCGCGCTTCTTTTTATATTGCGAGGGGCCATAGCAGCTGCAGCTCATTACCACAGGAACAATCACGGATGTGGGCAGTTCCTCACCTGTGCACTAGGTGAGAAACGCCCATACCGCAGATCGCCCCGTGGCTTGCTATGGCCACCACACCCCCTCACTAAGCTTCCGTGAGTGCGGTGATTATTTATTTAAAAAAAACGGCCTTTGCTGAGCAAGCTGTGGACCCATAACAACACACATGGGGATTGCTAATGCAGGCATGTGGACTGTCATTAATGTTTTTTCGAGGTTGCTGATCATGAATATGATAATACGTTTTATATTTGATTCTTTACCGGTGGATCCAGCACCTTAAGAGTCGCTCCCAGATAGTTAAAAATGACAATTTTCAAACATAAGCATGTGGGGTATCATTTTAGATTAAGTCAAGGTCAGTGATTAGTAATATGATGAGTCGCGCATGCGTGACAGGGCGTCGCCTTCTGGGCTCATCAGAGGTAAGCACTACCATCCCGGGACACCAGGGGGCATGATCGTTAACTCTTCCGTCTCTTTTGCCACCCACAGCTGTGAGAAGATGCCCAATGAGGACAACTGACCTTGCCCCTTCCGATCCATGAGCAGGGTGCACCTGGAAGGTGGCATCTAATTTGGAAGACGAGTCGGGAGATGATGCCTGTGACATTTAAAGTCACATTCTACCACCACGGGTTGTCAATGGAGACCATAAGGCTTGCATGTATTTGAGTTTATGAATGCCCTTCTGGTCCATTGGCTATAAAAGCAGGGCGCTCCCAGAAAGAGACATCTCATTTAGGAGATGAGCAACCCGCAAGACGTAGCTCTGACCCTGAACTCTCATCACTCTTTAAAGCATACCTTCTGTGATGGATGGCATGGGTGCACTAACATCCTGCTCAGGATATACCCCATACCCTTACCTGGGCAGTGTAGTGGAAGGACAGGAGGAGATAGCTTCCCAAGAGTAACATGCTCCCCCAGCATGCCAAGTGGCAGCATTCCTGAGACATTGTGCCCCTTCATGTGCCTGCAGGGCATGCTGTGAATTGTAGTCCCATGTGGCTGCTCTGCGGGAGCCAACAGGAGGAACTACAGGGAAGAGCTGTCCCTATTTTCTCCTGGGTCCTGTGTCTGGCATTAGGAATGACAGATTCTGGAGATGAATTGCACTAAGCTCATCTTGGAGGAGTGAAGGGAAAAAGATTTGTATTTTATATTTGTGAATGAAGAAAGGAAGAGGCTGGTGTAAGCCATTTAAGTGCACGAAACTGTGTCTGTGAAGTTGTGTTAAGGGCCACAGGCAGCAATTCCTTAGCCAACAGCTAAATTACATTTTACGTTTGTCATAGCGCCATTGAGTGTCTGGCTTATTTGAATTCTTGATTTTTCTTGGTGGCACCCGAACATTTCATTTGGATTCTTTCATTAGTGTCGGTCAACGACAGATGTTATTTTTGGGCTTTGAAGCTTTATTAGTGACCTAGCCATCTATGGGCCTTTATCAGAGGTTGAAAATGGACACATTTGATTACAATAGAGATTATTTAGATTTTAAGCATATAAATTGAAGGAAACATTTTAATATTTCAAATATCTGACGCATCTATTCTTGATTATTATGGACTTTTCTCTCATGTAATTGAACTCCCTGAATTAGGTCAGCTAATTCAGACTTTTTTTTTTTTGCTTAGCAGACATTTTAATCCAAAGTGACTTACAAAAGAGGCCAACATAATCCATCCAGGAACTGTTATAGGACAAGGGTACAAAACTGATCATCACAAAGTGAAGAGCCCCGAACAAAATACAAAGGAAGTTACAATTCCTAAGTTAAGAAAACAAAAGCCAAGGCTACGCCTCATAGCTGATCACACCCACAGGGCTAATGGCAGCCCATTCTAGTGTCACAAAAATCAGCTCGTCCCACCCAAATCGCTCCATCCAGTCTAACTTCTTGTCAGTATGTGTGCCAGGAGCATTTGTGCTTAATATGGGGCGCCCGCATATTTATGTGAAATAATTGCCTGTCTGGGTCCATTAGCCTTTCTTCCCTGACATGAGAGGTGATACATGACAGCTCTTTACAACGTAACAAATGAGCACATCTGGGTTCTGCATGGCGGGCTGCTTTCACTAATGAATCTGCAAGGCTGGAGCTGGCCTATTCATGCCCTCATTAGGCTCTATGCCACCCTCTGCTCACAGACTGGCCTACCACTTAGACTTAACACTTTCCTCTGCCCGCCATCTTCCCAGTGCCTGACACACCCCACCATCCCACCGTTTTTTGTTTTTATTTTTAAATAAATTGCAGGAAGGACACATTTGAATTCTTGCCATGCTCAGTCATCCAGGTACAAGTCTCATGCAGACAGGCCTGCACGGCCTTCAGAGCTGCCTGCTAATGTGGCGCTGATGCAAGCCAAAGGCTGTCAGGCACTGTCACTCTCAATAGTGCTTTACCTGTCAATGTTAACGTGTGCGACTCCCCAGCTGGGGAGTAATTGGCTGCTGATCTGCTTGTGAGGCATGCATGACAGGAGCGGGATGACAGGGCAACAGCGATGAATCAGGTGAGAAGGGCCTAGAGTCTCAATCTCGACACAGTTATCCGTTCTGCATAAGTGGGCAACTGGGGAAGGAGGAGGGGGATTCTGCCGACAGCTTGATCTGGGCTGATACCATTACGGAGAAAGCTTGATGCTTGTTCATCGGCTGAGACTGGTAAGTGGGCACCACTTAGGGTTAATCTGCCTCTCAGGCCACAAGCAAACAGGAAGAATGGGCCATTTTTGAGTTTGACCTCCGGGGTCTGGCTAGTTATTCAACATAATATACACCAATCATGTGTTGTCAAGGCTAAAAGTCCATCGAAAAGTGTAAAGATCTATAAGATCAGGTGGTGAACTGGCAGGCAGGTAACGTGAAACTATAAAGCCATAGGTTCAATTCTCATCACTGGCATTCTTTGTGACCAGGAACAAGTAATATGACCGGCCTGGGATCACATTGCAGCACAGCTTGTCTAGAGCAAGCTTCCAGCAGAGGGTGCTATTTGACATTTGATTGAAGGGCAGCATAGTGACCATTAAAACATTGCATAACAGGCTGCAACCCATTTAATCCTGTTCAGGTTCATGGTGGGCCACACCCTATTTGGGCAGCAACAATGGATGGGGTACCAGTCAGGGCTAAACATCTCACCCGGTACTGGGACCCCTTACCTTGTGGTTTCTGGTGTCCATGTCGCACTAGGCCTTCAGATATTATTTTTAGAGTTCATGTCTCTAATACTGACTTCTCTTTTAAAGGTCCAGCCCGGTGCTGTCATTTCCCACTTTACTGTAGTAGACCAGAGGATCAGACTACATTGTGACCCCTAGGAGGCATAACAATACCCCAAACCCCAGACACAACTTCACTGACACAGTCACGGGTTCAAAAACACAACTACTCACTGTTCACAAATACCTTTTACAGGCTTCTTCGCAGATATTCCAACAGAACCTCACCTATGAAGGTGAGGTGGCCTCTTTTAATGCCAGGCCTGGGAGAACTTCTGGTGTTATATTATTGCACTCCGGGTCAGGTCGGAGGCCCCTTAAAGTAGGGACACCCATGGCACCCAGAAGGGTCACCTAATGAGACTATAACTCCCAACATACCCAACGGGTGCATGCATGGGTGTACCAGCCTAGGAGTGCTGCCACCTAGCATATCAGAAGACTGCACAATCTAAGGCATTTTTCTCCAATCCATCCATTTTATAGGTCTGTCTGGGAACAGGCACATCCTTCATCCTGGCAGGAACCTCAGTCCAATGCCATCTTCTATTACAACATAAGAGCCTGGGAGATTTGACAAACTGGAGGAGACTGCTTCCACTTCATGGCTCAACAGTTTCTTCCATATTCCCACAAATCTTAGCATAAAGAAATGCTTCCAGGCTTCAGTCCTAAACTGTTGGCACTGGTGTCCTCAAGTACATGATTCACCGTTAAGATAAAAGAAACCTGCTGGTTTTCATTTATTTATGCCCTTTGAGAACTGTGGGCAGTGTGGTGGCTCTGAGGCTAGGGATCTATGTCAACAATAGGAAGTTTGCCGGTATGATTCCCAATAAATGCCCTTAACCTGTAATTGTTAAATCGTGGGTATAATGTTAATCTGCATCCAGCCCTGCAAGCAGGTCTTCCAACTTGCAGGGAAAACGTAGGGGGTTGTTGGCAGGATTGGCACTCCATCCACCATAAAAAAACCTCACACTTTTCTAGTGTGGCACTGCACTTGGATCTCAATCCGTGTGGTGGGTGCGGCAACATGCTGTAATCAGCGTATTCTCCCAACTCCTCTCTCCTGTCTTTGACAACTTTGAAGATCTGGATTAGTCTCCTCTGCTTGAGACTCTTTGGTACCTTGAGGGGAAATGTCTTTTTGTGTGACCTTTTGGGGGGTCAGAGTGCAGCATCAGCCATTGTATAGAACCACTGGATCAATCTTCAGGTTAAGGGCCTTGCTCAAGGACCCATTAGAATAGAATCCCCTCTGGCAGTAATGGGATTTGAACAGGTGACCTTCATAGATATCACTGCAGATCCTTAGCTTCAGAGCCACCATTCTGGCTAAACAGGTTTAATTCTCTGAAATGTCCTTAAGCCCCATGATGCACCTGGCTGCTCTCCTCTGCTCAGCTTCAAGTGCTGCTGTGTCTTTTTTGTTCGTGGCTGACCAGAACTGCATACAAAATACCAAATGTGGTCTCACCAGTGCATTAAATAGTCTCAGCATAATGTCCCCTGATTTATATTTAGCTGTTTTCTTAATATAATCCAACATTTAATTTGCCTTCGTAGTTGCTTCTGCACATTCTGTTTAGATCAGAGGTTTTCAATGTCGGTCCTGGGGATCCCTTGTGGCTAGTTTTTGATCCAACCAGCTTCTGTTTTTAATTGGAATCCTAGGCTACAACATTCAAACAATCCAGACGAGAACAGGCCATTGAACCCAACAAAGCTCGCCAGTCCTATCCACTTAATTCTTCCAAAAAACATCAAGTCGAGTTTTGAAAGTCCCTCAAGTCCTGCTGTCTACCACACTACTTGGTAGCTTATTCCAAGTGTCTATCATTCTTTGTGTAAAGAAAAACTTCCTAATGTTTGGGTGAAATTTACCTTTAACAAGTTTCCTGCTGTGTCCCCGTGTTCTTGATGAACTCATTTTAAAGTCACAGTCTCGATCCACTGTACTAATTCCCTTCATAATTTTTAACACTCCACTCATGTCACCTCTTAATCTTCTTTTGCTTAAACTGTAAAGGTTCAGCTCTTTTAATCTTTCCTCATAATTCATCCCCTGTAGTCCTGTAATCAGCCTAGTTGCTCTTCTTTGGACCTTTTCTAGTGCTGTTATGTCCTTTTTGTAGCCTGGAGACCAAAACTACACCCAGTTCTCCAGACGAGGTCTCACCAGTGCATTATAAAGGTTGAGCAGAACCTCGTGTGACTTGTACTCCACACATCAGGGCACTATATAACCTGACATCCTGTTAGCCTTCTTAAGGGCTTCTGAACACTGTCTGGTAGTTGATGGTGTCGCGTACACTATGACTCCTAACTCCTTCTCATAAGGTGTACTCTCGATTTTAAGACCTCCCATTGTGTATTCAAACCTAACATTTTGACTTCCTATGTGTAATACTTTACATTTACTGACATTAAATTTCATCTGCCACAATTAAGTTAACTGTTATTGCCCAGATTCTGTGATTTTGTAACAATACAGAAATTAGAAAACTAAGTTTGGTAAAAAAAAAATAATAATAAAATGAACTAAGCAGTTATATGGGAATAATGTTTTTCTTTTTAACAATATTTTCTTCTTGATGTTCATTCTATTTTTTTGGATGTTCTAATTTTTTAATTAATCCATTGTTTTCTAATTAGTGGGTCTGACGCTACAGTAGTTGCAGCCTTTCATGATTTAGTGTTGTTGTTTGCCTGGGTCAGAGGTGTCCAACTCCGGTGCTGGTGGGCTGCAGTGGCTGCAGGTTTTCATTCTAACCATCTTCTTTATTAGTGAGCTGTTTTTTGCTGCTGATTAACTTGTTTTGCCTTCATCTTAATTGACATGACTCAGACCCCTTAGTTGTTTCTTTTTCCTAAATGAGCAGCCAAACAATAATGAAACACAAAATGAGCCAAAACAAGACCAGCAAACCTGAAAAATAAACAAAGGTGAAGGTCTTGGTTATGTTGGTCATCTCAGGTCACTAAAACATCTTGATGGTGGTCTTAGAAAAAATAGAAAATCAACAGTCTGCTGTGGCAGAATGAGAGCAGCGACAAGTCCTGATATTCAATAAGGACTTTAATTAACAGCAAGAATCGGCTTCCCATTAAGGAACTGCTTGGAGTGAAATTGGCTGGAGTTTGACGTTCCAGTTTAGCTTCTCATCTGTTGGCTCGTTTCACATCTCATTTCTGTTTGGCTGCCATTTAATGAAGAAACTAATCAATTCAGAGGACTGAATCCTTAACAACATCCATCCATTAATTATCCAACCCACTATATTCCAACTACAGGGGTCCACTGGAGCCAATCCCAGGGTGCAAGGCAGGAAACAAACCCAGGGCAGGGCACCAGCCCACCACAGGGGGCACACACCAAGCACAATTTAGAATCACCAATCCACCTAACCTGCATTTCTTTGGACTGTGGGAGGAAACACACGCAGACACGGGGAGAACATGCAAACTCCACGCAGGGAGGACCCGGGAAGCGAACCCAGGTCTCCTGCCTGCGAGGCAGCAGCACTACCCACTGTGCCACCCATCCTTAAAAACAGGGCTACTAAAATGAAGGGAAAAGGAGTTAATTAGCAGTGAAAACTGATTAGGAAAACAGTTAGAATGAAAACGTGCAGCCACTGCGGCCCACCAGGACTGGAGCTGGACACCCCTGGCCTAGGTGTCTGCTCTTCTCGTTTTTAATTGTCATTATTAAGATACAATGAAGGGAGCAAACTGCACAGAGAAGGGGCAAAATATAATGAAAACAACAAAAGCGAGTTAAGCATTTAAATCTCTAGCAAAAAACAGAAATATTTCTAAATGTCTTATAAATGTAATAATCATGCCTGTGCACTTTCTTAATGTAGAATAAGAGAAGATAAAAAAAAATAGCAGCTACTGTAATTATTTGAGATCAGAGTTAGCAGTTGTCACTGATTATGAATCTGGTTGAAGTAAAAACCTGTGGGCCCCCAGGACCGACTTTGAGAACCCCTGGCTTAGATGATGAAATCGTTGTGTCAGCATAATCCCCTGAATCCTTTACAGACGTTTGGTTCCTGTATGACTGCGTCTCCCACCTTGTAATATAACTGGTGTTCCTTTTTGCCCACGTGTTCTCCATTAACCTGCACTTTCCAGTTGTTGAGACAATAGTGAGCAGAAGGCAGCCCGCTACTCTCTAAGGAGGGTTGTAAAGAAGACAAAGAGGCTGTACAAGGAGATGAAACTTTCATCTGGGGGACAGCAAACAAATGTGGCGGGGACTACAGACCACTGCGGACTTTAGAGGTAAACCCACCATGTGTGTTGACTCTCCTTTGGCTGACGGTCTGAATGCTTTCTATGTGTGAACTGAGGAAAGCATCGGGTCCGGATGGACTCTCCGGGCACATTGTTTCTGTAAATCGAGTGCCGATCAGCTAGCTGGAGTGTTTACATCCATCCTCAAGGCCCACTTCTGAAGCCTCCAACTCTTTCTGAATTGTTTTTTGCCCCAATGTTGGTGTCATCTGCAAATTTCACAAGTTTACTAATTATACCAAAAATCAATATCATGAATATAAATCAGAAAAAGTAACGGTCCAAGGGCAGACCCCTGAGGGACTCCACAGATGACCCTACTCTTCTCTTATCTGCACTCTTTATCTCCTGCTGGTTAACCACCTTGAGTTTTGAAGATCTTTTCTCATTCCTACAGCTTCTAGTTTCAGGATTAATCTTTGGTGTGGAATTATCACCAAGGTTTTTTAAAAGTCTTAGTAAATTAGGTCATATGTACGGTGGCGCAGTGGTAGAGCTGCTGCCCTGCAGTAAGGAGTCCCGGGTTCGCTTCCCGGGTCCTCCCTGCATGGAGTTTGCTTCTTCTTCCCGTGTCTGCATGGGTTTCCTCCCACAGTCCAAAGACATGCAGTTTAGGTGCATTGGCAATCCTAAATTGTCCTTGGTGTGTGTACCCTGTGGTGGGCTGGCGCTTTGCCTGGGATTTGTTCCTGCCTTGTGTGCTGTATTGGCTGAGATTGGCTCCAGCAGACCCCCGTGACCCTGTGTTAGGATATAGCGGGTTGGACAATGACTGAGTGACTGGCTTTGCTTTTGTCAACTGTAGCACTTCTGCCACCTAGTGGTCAGGGTATGTTGCAAAACCAGGGGCTAAACCTGATACATGGGGTTTCCTAGCCATCCATTACTGCAACAGCAGCCATTTTGTGCTCATATGCTCACCACAGGTGGTGAAAGGATGAGCAACAATCAGTTAGGAATAGGCAATGATAAAGGGACCAGAAGGGACAACTCCATGATGGACATTTTAACCAGGACATCGGGGTACACCCTACTCATTTCAAAAGATGCCCAAGGATCTTTTATGACCACAGAAAGTCAGGATCTCATCCAAAGGGCTGCACCAGCTTTTTTAGCACAGGGTCCCTGTCTCACTGCAACACTAATCCACACATGGATTATTGATAGAGTCAGATACAGTATCTGTAGCATAATGAATATCATGCCAGAGCACAACTCTGAATATGAATGTGCTGAGTGCTCAGTTGATTGGTCTGCCTACCCCAAATGGCCTCAGAGAGTGATCAGTGACTATTCTGAAGTTATGTGACAACCTGAGGACAAGATCAGCGATTGGTGTGCCACTTGCTCCATTTGTTGTACTGTCACCTCGAGACTACGGGATAAGAAGTAGGCCGAGGTATCTAGACATCTGTGTGTCCTGCTAGTTTAATACAAAGAGCAGCACTACAAATGGTGAAGCTGGCCTCCGCTGGCTGCCACTTATCATGTTTGCAAGATGTTGCCATTTGTCAGAAAGGCTAGCAGATCTGCAGGAAGTAGCCTCATGAGCCACCTCCGAAAATAGCAATGTTTCTACCGGAAAGAGCTCCTTAATGACCCATTAGGAATATGAGCAAATCGACAGGGAGCTGTCCCTTAATTGACCCTCGGGGAATGTAGGCCGATCGGCCGGAAACAGCCCTGGACTGACCTCTTCTGCTCTTTGCCCTGGTCTTCAGTTTGAATTAATGAAACAAACAAAAAAAAAATCATTTACTGTCAGTTGGAGTATGAAATGGAGGAGGGGTGTTTGTAAATAATTAGGAAGCAGTCATTGAGAAAGTCGCAGAGTGACAAGCTGAAAGTGAAAAGTAAACAAAGGTAAACGGTTCCTCTTGATAGGAATGAGGAAATACCAGTGCTGCTTTACTGGAAATCCCCCCCCTGCTCCCCACAATAAAGTTCTTGTAAACACAATGGAATATAAGTGTCAAAAAAAGGGAAGTGATACCGGCGGGCGAATGTGAGAATCTAACGCACTTCAGCCAGCGGCTCACAGCAACGTTTCATCACTAGTCCACATGCCGGACGGGCCCATGGCAGATCCTGAGGGTGCAACTGCACTTTGTGTTAGAGCGCTCCGCCTGACATGAGTTACATAGTCACTTAAAAAAATGTCGTTAGTGACATCACACTTACAGGGAATCAGCAGCTTTGTCTTCCAAAGAAGAAGGCTGGAATGCCAATGAAATTTGAAGGAGCGTCAATGTGCTGTTGGTCTCATGGGGTTGGAACATGCAATAAAATTCAACCGTTCTATATGTTCACCTGTCGCTGGAACTAGCAAACATCACTTCAGTGCTATGTGGCAAGGCCAGCTGGAAGGTGGCACCAAAAACTGGATGTGTATTCTGGGCGGGGGGGCAATCAGTCATGGGGCATATTCATACACACTGCTTCTGGGCCAGAGTACCATTGTTTGTTAACGTGAGAGGATATGAGGGGGAAAACAGAATACCAGAGGCATGACAATGGTGTCCTTTTAGTCACTCTGATGCATGGTATATAGTGCCTTTCCTATCTATCTATCTATCTATCTATCTATCTATCTATCTATCTATCTATCTATCTATCTATCTATCTAT
>JANRMT010027041.1:26798212-26832639 GCA_026402145.1 Polypterus bichir lapradei
TATCTATCTATCTATCTATCTATCTATCTATCTATCTATCTATCTATGTCTGCTGGCAGCCTGCACCCTCGATAAGCTGAATTCATTTTCTTGTTTGGCTGACACCTTTATCTAAGGCGACTAACAACATTTGAGATACAATTGATTACATTTCCTTTTCTCCCAAAGGGACCACAGACAGGTGAAGTGACTTGCTCATGGTCACTCTGTCAGCAGCAGGATTTGAACCAAAAACCTTAGGCTTTGAAGTCCAAAGTCTTAACCACTTCGCCAGCGAGCTCTAAAGACGACCTGACCGCTGAAACTGACCATTCGGCGACATCTCCCTGAATGCGTGGACACTGAGCACAGTTTGGACAGGCGGACCGAGAGTAGGGCTCGTGCTCTGTGTGGGCGTGAAATGTTTTAAAGGGCCTGCAGGGGGCACCAGGGGCCATATGAAATTATTCTCATTAGAATTGGCAGGGCCGTTTTTTGTTTGCAGGGATTCCCTACGCGCTTCACGTTTACATAAACTCGAATAGGAGCCTTCATGTCGGAAAGCCGCTCATATACAGTCATGGAAAGCTCCGTTCGTCTCTCTCTCGTGCGCTCTCTTTTCAATTTAAAAAAATGTGTACTGTTCGACGTAATTTGCTTTGACAATGACTTTACTCGCAGTGACCCATAAAATGCACTGCACAGAGCACTCATTTGTGCTTCGAAGTATCTGGAAACTTGTTTTTTTTAAACAAATAAGGCGCGCACTTTGCTTAATGCCACCGACAGAAGAATGCCATCTCGGGGGGTAGTGAGTTGGGGGGCTGTTGTTGGTTTTCCGCTCTGTCTTGGGGTAGCTCCAACTAGTCCGGTTGCTGTGAGAGAAGATGCCGCTTCCTTCCGAATTCATTCATTGAAAGGATCTTTACGTCGTTTCCTTGGCAGAAAGCCATGGCGCCTTTTTCTTTTTTCATTTTTTTTTTTTCTACCCAGGCGAACATGGTGGCAAAGCTTTGACATTCTCCGGTGCCGACCTCGAATGAATAGAGCCCCCCGCCAGCATGTCACCCCCAGTGCAGTGCATAGAGGGAAATGAAATAATGAAAAACGCATTTGTAAGAGCAGCGTTTCTAGAGTCACTTCCGGGCGCATGCGCGTTCTGTTCCTCTCCATTCTTTTTTTGCAGTGCGTTACGGGCGAAGCTGCCAAGTCCGCCTTACAATAAGAGAATTTAGCTTGAATTTTAAAGCATGCGCTTTATGGACTGAGTCATCACTTGTTTGTGATTTATTTTTTTGCAACGACAGTGGAATTGTCCTTATTTAGTTAATTTCCGTTTCTAATTTGTATTTGACTATGACTGCCCTACACCCTTAAAAATCCTGGTTCTTTAATAGCACTTTGTGATTCTTTACTGGGTTGTGTCGTTCCTCGTAGATCCATTACTTAATCAAGTACCGTTTCATTCTGGGATGGATTCTTTGCATATAAAGTTGTTTCTTTGTGTTTTGAAATACTATATATATATGGTTGAAATAGTTTTACTGTCCATACAATCAGATTGTGACTCAGACTACGAATGCCTTGAATATATATATATATATGCCAAATACCACTGAGTTATTCATCACGAAATCTCCCGAACCATGAGGACTTGGGACTTAAAATTTGGAATGTAGGTTACCCTTGGCCCATAGGTGCTCGCTGTTGGTCCAAGCGCGGTCTGTCTGTATGTCTGTCCATTTTTCACGAGAGAATTACTTAACGGATTTAGATCTGGTTGTTTTCTATAATTTGCTTGAACTTTCCGGTTGATTTTGCGACTTCTCTCATCGCGATAAGTCCCATAGTTCGCTTGCGGTACCGATGTATTTATGCAAATCCAACAGAGAGGACGGGGGCCGAGAGCAGGGGGGCGGGGCCTTCCTCATTCACTCGCCAGCCTCTGTTCGAGTTAGTCTACGTCTCGCCACGTGTTGGAGTGCACCTCGCCTCAGCTTAGCTAACGATACCTGTTTGTTCAGCAGACATTATAATCTAGAGATTGTTAAGGAGAAACGCTTGACGTTTTTGAGAGGGAGATCAGAGCTCCATGTGTTTAAGAGGGTAGCTGGTGATTGCCGGAGATATCACGGCCATGTGCTTTTCTCCCCACGCGGGGAACGCTTGCCCGTCAGAGCTGAACACGATCAGATACAGTGCCAATGTCTATTGATTTTTAAAGTTTGTCCTGTTCCAATACTATGTGGGAGCAGCCACGGGGTACAGCTAGTATATCTATCTATCTATCTATCTATCTATCTATCTATCTATCTATCTATATACGTCTTTCGTGTATGGTGGGCTGCAAGACACTATTAAATTAAGAAATCCTGGACTTAGCTTGTGTTGCTGACATTTGCAGCAAGAGTCCTTTCAAAATCCTGAGCCACTGGTATTTCATAAATCTATTCATGGTTAATCACTATATGCAGCCCATTACAGATATAAATTTAATAATGGCTCTTTCTGGAACTTGTCTGGATGGGTCTTTTGGGAATGAACAATGGTTCCCCTCCCTGGCACCTTTATTTTTAAGAGTGCCCGCACCTCAACACAGAGCCAATGCCATGCAGTAACATGATAGACGTGCCATTGCCACACCCAATTAGAGTTTTCATGGCACACTTCATGAAACAGTCTTTGAGTTCTCATGTTTATATTTGAATTTTTCAAAATGGTTTACAGTCGTGTGAAAAATTAAGAGCACCCCATAAAGGGATGTCTGGGCATCATTGATTATTTAGACTGCAGTCCCTGTGACCTGAACTGAGATAAGCTGAAGAAAATGGATGGATGGATGGAACAATGTTTTAATTTACAGTACGCTACTTGCAATGCAGTACAAAGCAGGGAACAAAAACTGAGAAAATAAACAAAAGCGTACACTGAATATTCAATAGGCCTACAAAAAATGTCTTGCTATGACTGTGTAATCAAATATACTTCATATAACAGTGGTTCTCAACATGTGGGGTGGGCCGCCCCAGGGGGGCGTGAAGTAACAAAAAGGGGGGTGCGAAGATGTGAAAAAAAGAAAACAAGAATCAAAAATATGAAAAAAAAATCTGTTGAAACCAAAACAAATTAACTTAAACTACATTCTGATACTAGAACAATAAACATAGAGTTAGATAAATGTCGCTAAAAGTTAAGTAGGTATAATAAAATATGCATCTACATTTCAAAAAAATGTTAGGGGGGGCGCAATTAAAACTGTTATGAAAACTCAGGTCGCAAATACTTAAAGGTTGAGAAACGCTGTCATATAACGTAAGGCAAAGATGCTGTAAAAACAAATGCTACAGTCAAATGCTGTAATGTCCTGTCACTCCCGTCCGACCGGCTGCAGAATTTTATGAACCTCACAGCAGATACTGGGGAGAAAATCGTCAAGCATGCCACCGCCATCCTCTACAAGCTGCTCACAGTTAAGATCCATTGCAGCAAGCAAAGAAAGTTGAACCTGAGGTTGATGATTCCATGCTTTCCACCTCCACCCAGAAAAAAAACAATCCTCAATTGGATTCAGGAATGGAGAGTATGGGGAGTTGAACTTTTAACAGACAGCTGGGATTCTTACCTGGCTGGGACGCCTCCCTAATGGAAAGACCGGGGGAAGGAGCTTACACAGGGCAGGGCAATACCTCCCCCGGGATGACAGAGGGCAGCCCTCCTGGTGTGCTACAGTGTCACGGGTTTGAAGCATGAAAGCTCAGCCCTGCTGGGGTCCGTGGCCACTACCAGGGGGCGCATGGAGAATGACCGAGCCATCCTCGGCAGGGCTGCTGCCACACCTGGAAGTGCAGCCAGAAGGAGAGAGTGGAACACATGGAGGACTTCCGGGTGCTCTATAAAAGGGGCCAGCTGCCATAAACCTCAGGGAGCTGGAGTCACGAAGAGGGGGATGAAGCTTGCAGGAGGAGGAGTGGAGGCAGAGAGAAAGAGAGAGAAAGAAGAAAGGGACAGTGTATTGGTGCTGTTTGGTGCTTTGTACTGCACTGGTGCTGCTGTGGGGAGTGAGACAAAAGCGTTTCCCACAGCTGAATAAACTAGTGCAGTGTGGCAAGACTGGGCTCTGTGTCTGTTGTGTCTGGGAGCTGTACGCCCCCTGGTGGTTTGCACACTCCATCTGCATCCTCCGGTGGACATCACACCCTCCCATCATGACCTTTGACACATTATGTCACATGACAACATCATGTGTTTAGAAATCCCTGAAGAGGGTGTCCAAGAAGGTCAAAGAACGTTGCGCATTGTGTGACCCATTTATACGACATCTTATCACCCAATGAATTCCCAATCATGGGTTAATCTGTGTCACCACTCCATTCTCAGGTATGGACAGTAGTTATATTACTTCCATACTGGCCTGGGACCACGTTTCCTGCACTTGGACAGACTGATTCCAGCCTCATTCATGAACACAAGAATGTGAAGGAATTCATTTTGCCTCACATTCTCCCTTCTCCTCCTTCTTCCTAAACAGGCAGGCACCTCTGGTCAAAATCCAACTGAGAAGGTTCCTCCATATTTAGAATGAGGCTTATTCCTAACTCTACTGTGCACTGGTTTTCTGTACATATAAAGACTAGCGGGGGTTCCTGGCTGTCGCTCAGGTTGGAGAAAGGTGAAACAGTTTCCATCCATCCATTATCCAACCCGCTATATCCTAACTACAGGGTCACAGGGGTCTGCTGGAGCCAATCCCAGCCAGCACAGGGCACAAGGCAGGAAACAAACCCTGGGCAGGGCGCCAGCCCACCGCAGGGCACACACACACACATCCACACACCAAGCACACACTAAGGATAATTTAGAATCACCAATGCACCTAACCTGTTTCTATTTTTCGAATAATATTGTTCAAAAGTCAAACTGCCATTATTAACGAATAACAGATTGAGAGTGCCTTATGATATCACAACATTTTTCATTTCGTCATTAGCAGCAAGAACGTATAAATTCTTTCCTGATCCTACTTTGGAACAGACGACGTATAAACTGGCCGTTGGAACAGCTCAGTTCTCTGAGGTAAACTCCAGTAACTGTAAGTAATTGTTTGTCCTTGTGCTTTATTTATGGACATCACAAATGCAAGACGTACTGGAAATTGAAGCCATTTGAAATCGAAAGGGAGTTCATTGGGAATCGAAGGTATATGTCGAATAAAAATGTCCTCTCCCTTTCTGATTCCGGTTAGAACAGCCACCTCGATTACCTGTGGATGACCCGACAGTGTTGCCGCAATTCTCACAACCTTGATATACTGTATTATTTTTTTCTGAGTTAAACTAGACTTTACTGTTTTAGGGTTTTCCTTAATTTTTCAAATCATGTTCATGCATTTCAATTTTATTTTTATTAATCACTGAAACTGAACCTTTTGGATATTTACTCTTCCTCTCACTTGTGACGAACATCTGGACAAACTTTTTTGCTTATTTATTACGCTTCGCTACCCAACCCCTTTCCCTTCCCACCGGTGCTACGCGACATTGTGAAGAGGGGGGGCTGCACACACCCCAAGGAGACGCGGCTGCTCCTCCGAAACCCCCTCTTAAACGGTGATACAATGGAAAACAAATACAGTTGACCCTTGACATATGACCGGCCTGACATACGAACAACTTGATTTACGACCAAAATTTTTGTTTTGATTTACGACCAACATCTTGCGTTACGACCTGAATGCGGTCACGTGTATCCGCTTGTGTGATTGTAAACAAACAGCCGAGAGCGTTCGTAAGCGTCAGCCCAGATACATGTGTTTGTGGACGTAATTTCGGTCAGTGCAGTGATTTATCTATATATATATATAGTTCACTAAGACCATGGCAAGCAAGAAGCATAATTGCAAAGGAAGGAAGAGAAGGTAACGAAGGTAAAGAAAGCGATTGTTAAGGGATGTTAGCTAGCGGACTGGCACGGCATATGATGATGTCATCAGGCTGAGTCAGCACCGGCGTGCTTTGGAGTGTATTATTACGGCAGTTCAAAACATGACCAGCTTTGGACTGAGTGCTCAACTACTGTCATTATAAACTTGAGAAACAGCGATCATAATCGAAACGAAGAAGGAGATTGTGCGGAAATATGAGAGTGGCGTTCGTGACCGATCTCGCTAATATGTACAGCATGTCGAAATCCACCATCTCGACAATTTTACAAAGAAAAGATTTGCATAAGGAGGCTCCTTCTAAACAATAACCACCTCCCGTTTCATTCTCCTCCTCCTCCCTTCCTGAAGCCCAAAGATGTCAAATTAAATGGTGAGTACAATATGAAATTGTTGTTTCTGGTAGGCTAGGCACTTTTTATAACTTTTTGGTTAGTACATTAGAAAAATTATTTTTGCACATTTGTAAATTATGCACATTATACAACTCTTTTTTATTATGAAAAGGTTAAGTAAGTGTTGCTGTGGGAGGTTCGGAGCGCATTATGGGTATTTCCATTATTTCTTATGGGAAAAATAGTCTTGACTTACAACCAACTTGAGTTAAAACCAGCCCTCGCGAACGAATTGAGTTCGTAAGTCAAGGGTCCACTGTAGTTTTTTTTTTTACCTCCTCTTTGCTCGATCAGCTGCTGGCTTGCTGCTGATACCATGCCACGTGATCTGCATCTCGCATAGAGCTTTGAACATTTCAAAGCCTGTACAGCAGCTGTCCTTTTGTCTCACTGCCTTGTCTCTATTCTCCCCCAGACATCCTCAAACACTATGTGATCTCTTTTTGCTGTTCTGTTATTTCACAAATTAATATTTTCCGTTTGTTTGCGCTAATGCAGCGTTTCTCAACCTTTAAGTATTTGTGACCCGAGTTTTCATAACAGTTTTAATCGCGCCCCCCATAACATTTTTTTAAAATGTAGATGCATATTTTATTATACCTACTTAACTTTTATCGACATTTATCTAACTCTGTATTTATTGTTCTAGTATCAGAATGTAGTTTAAGTTAATTTGTTTTGTTTTCAATAGATGTTATTTTCATATTTTTGATTCTTGTTTTCTTTTTTTCACATCTTTGCGCCCCCCTAGAGTGGCCCGCCCCACAGGTTGAGAACCACTGTGCTAATGTGATCTTTACTCTCATTTTCTTGAGACTTTCGAATTTTCCTACTTCCATTATCTCTAACCTGCTCTGCATGTGTATCATGGGACTTGCTTCCAAAGGTGGTAAGTATGACGTGACTTGTCCGTCTCGCGGGACGTGAAAGTGTCTCTCTGTCTCTCTTCAAAAGATCACATCTCGTCGCAGGAAAAGTCTTGTATCGCCGCAAGATTTTTTTATAATAGAGATATATACAGTATATGTAGTGGTAAAATCAACCCCGACATAGACAGACATGCAGACTCACAAGTCCCAAAGCACACACTGTTTATTTTTCTTCTTATTTCCAGCTCCGCATACAATACCTTCAATGCTCTTACAAATAATACTGACTACTTTTCTCTTTCTCTATTCTTCTCTTCTGCCACCTCCACTCCTCTCCACTTCTCTCCTCTCCTTGCAAGCTCTGTTCTCCACGTCTCCACTTCGGCTCCTCAAATGGAGTGAGGCGGCCCCTTTTATGTTGCACACGGATGTGCTCTAGGTGCACCCTGACGACTTTCTGGCAGCACTTCCTGGTATGGCGGAAGTGCTGAAGTCCAGGGTTTAATAAATGTCAACGGGACCCCACAGGGTTAAGCTTCCAAGCTCTGTTCCCGTGGTCCAGATTCCAACCAGGGAGGCTGCTCTCTCATGTCCCGGAGGAGATATGGTTTTTCTCCTGCTCCTTCCCTTCTTCAGGTGTCCCGGCTAGATAAGGGTCCCAGCTGTCTGCCACATTATATATATATATATATATATATATGTTGCATAGAGTGGTAGCACTTATGCCTCATAAGTGGGAGACCTGGGTTCGCTTCCCGGGTCGTCCCTGTGTGGAATTTGCATGTTCTCCCCATGTCTGGGTGGGTTTCCTCTCACAGTCCAAAGACATGCAGGTTAGGTGTATTGGCGATTCTAAATTGTCCCTGGTGTGTATGTGTGCCCTGCGGTGGGCTGGCACCTTGCCTGGGGTTTATTTCCTGCCTTGCGCCCTGTGCTGGCTGGGATTGGCTCCAGCAGACCCCCATGACCATGTAGTTAGGATATAGCACGTCGGATAATGGATGGATGGATATATATATATATTTGCAGCTGGAGATCCACAAAGGGAGAAAATGAATCACGTATCATAAACTAGTTTTTATTCCTGAGCTTTCAGCTCCTGCTAGGGGCCTTCATCAGAGGATAATGCTTAGACTTACAAGAATCAAAGGCATTATATAGAAAAAAATACATGGGGGGCAGGGAGGTTGGGGGCTAAGTTAGTCTGATCAGGATGGGGGGTATTGGTTGTAAAGTTTTATTTATTATGAACATGTTCTTCTTAAGTTTCAATAAGCTGGGTTTATGTCCAAGTGTCTGTTGCTGGCGTTCTCATTTGATAGCCAAGATTCGGCCAGCTCTCTGGCACATTTAGTACTGGTCTTAAATCTTACTTGTACATTGTCCCAGTTAAATGTATATCCTGTTGATTTAGTGTGTGTATAGATCAGTGATTGGGAGTTCTTTCTTCTGACGGCGTAGCGATGTTCATGTATACGTGTTGCGATTCTTTTTGAAGTTTGTCCTGTGTATACCACTGGGCATGAACTGCATGGAATGCTGTAAACTGAGTTTCGAGTTTCTGCTGTCGATTTCTTGTTTTTAGCATTAAAGAGGACCGTGCGCAGATTGTTCGTGGGTTTGTGTGCTATTCTGATGCCTGACATGGCCAGGATGCGTGCTGCACCTTCAGACACCTTGTGGTGATAAGGAAGTGATGAAGGCTGCTGCCAGGGGCTGAAAGCTCAGGAATAAAAACTACTTTATGACACGTGATTCGTTTTCTCCCTTTGTGGATCTCCAGCTGCAAATATGCAAACCGTATCACAGACCTTCTCCTCAATCTATATATATATATATATATATGTATATACACACACACATATATAGCGTGACCACAAAGGGGTGCTACAGAGCCCCAAACCCAAGACACATTACCACAGCACAAATTATTTGGATAAAATATCAGTCCAAAGACATGCAGGTTAGGTGCAATGGCGATCCTAAATTGTCCCTGGTATGGGTGTGCGTGTGCCCTGTGGTGGGCTGGCACCCTGCCTGAGGTTTGTTCCTGCCTTATGCCCTGTGTTGGCTGGGATTGGCTCCAGCAGACCCCCGTGACCCTGTAGTTACAATATAGCAGGTTGGATAATGGATGGATGTTTCCATCTACTCATGGCTTTTTCTTGTTATAGATCTAAATAAATGAAAAGCTCTTTCTGGAACCTTCACGTGGAGGGCTCTTTTGGGAAGCAAGAATGGATCCCCCTATGGCAGGGGTGGGCAGGGTTGCAGTGGCTGCAGGTTTTCATTCCAACCCAATTGCTTAATTAGAAACCAATCCTTGCCAATCTCAGACCTTATTTAGTTTTATGGCTTGTTAGTCTGCAATGTCAGGTTCTTATATCGTAGATTTTGTTTTCCCTTCCAAAGATATCATCCAAATGATATGAAGCCTAAAATTGATACTTTTTAGTCTGTCATATTTTTCTATTAAGTCTTTTATTAAATCAGACAGTACATGATGAACACACACAGGTATAAATGGAAACAAGCTAGATGGAGCACTGCTGACTGCTTTGTCATTCACATTTTATTGCTAATAAGGAGCCATTAAAACAGTGAATGCAGCTATTTATGAGTGAAATAAGCAATTAAGGGAGGGGAACCTTAACAAGTGAGACCACCAAAATGAAGGATCATAATGTCACTTGAGCAATAAGGGCTTCATCAGCAATAACTGACTTCTCATTAAGAAAAAGGGTCCACTACGGCTCTCCAGGAACAACATTGCCACACCTAACCCTAAGAGTGATGATGGAGATGGCAAGTGGGGCAACCACCCCAGGGCCCTGTGCCTGAGGGGACCCCGCTTTTGAGGTCCGCGTGTCCCGTTTGAGCAGATTTGTCAAGTTATATTCTCCAGTATATATGTATTTGAGGTACTTCTAAGAGGAACCCTTTCCAAGGCCGCAAAAAATCCCTCTTCAAGGTCAAATTCCATACATGTGCTCTTTCAAAACATTCCATAGTCCACCTTCATCGCCCAAAAAGGGTCGCCAGTATGATCCCTTCCTAAAATAGGTATAACCCATTAGTTGGCTTCTCCCATCTATAGAAAAAGACATTGCATCCAGATTAGACTACGAAGATGTCAACAAAGACTTTTTCAATCGGAAGGTAACAAACATGGATTTTCGTCTCTGAACCTGGAAAGCGGTAAGAGATTTCATGATGATACCTCTACGTTAATTTCACACTTCCTGTCGAAACACTGAAACTCACATTTTACTTGTAGGCCATAAACATTAATTATTAATGAACAGACACATGATAACCGTCTGACATGACGTTAACGTGAGTTATGGCTATGACATCCTGCATATCGAGACTCGGAGTACACTTGTAATTTGGGTCCTTTTCTAGAAGAGGCCCTGCTAATTTCCGCATGTCGACGCATCGCATTTTGCTCTGTCGTGGTACTGTCATGAATTATGAATTACACTTTTCAAATAGATTATATCTTTTTTTTTTGATAAAGTCCACGTGATATCTTGCAAAAATGTAACTGAATACTGTAATGAGAAAATCCGGTGTATGTTAACATTATTTTTATTAAATTCGCTCTTACGTTTATACAGTTCACACATAACAGCCCCGCACACCCCAAAGGCCGCCTCTGCCTCACCCTATAGCAACGCTCAGAAGAACCGCTCCGGTCCCTTAAGTTTTAAGAGTGCACGAAGGACGTGTACTAAATCTGCATCCAGGGCCGGCGGCACCGAAGTAGGCATTCGCCAAGGGGGGGGGCAAGCCACACGGGTAAGCTACCCAACAGTCGGTTGGCGCACTAATAAGCTTGGCCTAGGGCGCAGAATAACCTAGCACCGATACTGTCTGCAGCAGTTCAGCAGTAGACACTAAACATGCCTTTCCTACTGTAATTAGATTGACGTTTTAGTATTTACATGTTTCTGTTAAACATAATAACATTCTTCCTTGTTGAAAAAATGGCAGCGTTTATTGCTCATCTTTCCGGGTAAATAATACAGCGCTAAGGAGGCCCCACACAGGCTCATTGCCTTCATGCAGAGTCTCAAACCGTTTTGCATAAGCGTTCAGCTGGGAATGGAACTGAATTTAATAAAGTTCAAATGCGGGGTCTTCGCGTGCTTTTATCCACACGACGCTTCGTCTCACCTGAGCGGAGCGGCACAGCGAGGGCGCGTCCGTGCGAGTGCGTGCACGCCGCCGTTACCAGGGATCCGCTATGAGGCGCGGCCGCGCATACCTGTGCGCTTTGGTCACGCTGGCATGTGGACGCTGCACGGACGCTTTCAAAGCGCATCACCACAACACGCGGCGTTGCCGGCAAACACAAACACACACACACACACACACACATAAACAGTAACGGCACACCATCGCGTCTCTCTAAACATCACGCAGACCCGTGCACCGCCTTGGTTACGGCCGCCTGACACGTGCGCTGGCCAGGGATTCGGTTACACAACCGCGCAGAGCGATCGGGACGCTGGAGGTATAAACAAACATTTGGAGTGCTGGTGATGCGGAGAAAAACACACCTGCATCCCAGTCAAACCGCGACTTGGGGTCGGGGGACACGTTTGTACTCATCCACTGGAGGGGATTTCCCTTTGCCTTTGACTTTAATCAGCACTCCTCCAGAAGATGAATGTTAGCAGACGACAACAATCAAAATATTACTGTGCCTTCACGGAAAAGCTCAATTCTTGGGAATGTCCCCGCACGTTATTTTCCTCTGGGTATTTTTTTTCATTCGGGTTGTATGTTAAAAACAATACATGTTAATCTTTTGTTTATTCATCTGATTTACATAATCATTCATTCATTTAATAGACACGGAATTAATGAAAATGAAAAACAGGTCAAAGTGAACAGAGCGTGGTGGGCACAGCTGGCATCTCCCACACTCTTAAAAGTAATAACTCATCAATGGCGGATCAGGCACTGACATTCTTCCCTCTCTCTCATGATCAAGCAACAGAAAAAAAATATAAAACTATACAGTTTTATAAAACTATATATAAAAACAACTGTAAAAAAACTGCTGTGCAAAGAAACCCACTTCTACAATCCTTATTGCGATGTTGAGCTGTGTATTGGGTGACTGTTTCGAAACATATCACACAATACTGGCTCTTTAATGGCACTTCGTGGTTCTTTACTGGGTTGTGTGGTTCCTTGTTTCATAAAGTACCACTTCATTCTGGTGAGGGATCTTTGCCTATATGTCTGAGCGATCTTAACATATGGGCACAATGGGCATTGGCTGGGGAGCATAGTGGCCCACGATGTTCCTGATGCCTATGTATGTTTCAAAGCAGGGGTCCCGGTGCACTACTGTGGGGGGGCTAGTGGGCTATGATGCTGTTAAGACAGCCCTACGGACATTAAGTTGGTTCTTTATGATTTAAAAGTCTTCCTAATATGTAAAAAAGCTGAAATGTTTAATGTATGGTAGGCTAGCAGAACACTTGCAAATTAAGAGAACCCAAACTTAGCCTGTGTGATTCTGTTCAGCAAGAAACCTTTTAAAATCATCAATCACAAATCTGTTAACACCTACACTGTAAAAAAATTCCAGTCAAAATACATTAAATTAACCGTATACTTTCACAGTTAAAAAACTACAATAAATCATATTAAACAGATAAATCAATGAAAATTTACATTGAAGCAGTGTTTTATCTGTCAGTATTAATTAATTCTTTCAATGTGCAGATTATTTTGTGAATGATTTTTATATTGCCAATCCAGTCATTGTAAAAAATCCTCACATTGTTCCACTGTGGTGCCACCCGTTGCGTGGCTACACTCGGGTCCCAATCCAGATGGCTCGTCCTGTGGTGGGTGTGGCAACACTCTAATCAGCATACACTCCTCCTCCTCCTCCTAAACCCAGAATGGTACTGATTGTAAATTTGCATAAAGTTGAGAAATTTGCATAAGGAGACACAAAGCTGCACATTCTCCCTCTAACCCCCATACTTATGCACGGTGAGAGGGTTACCAAAATACCTTTTCAGTGTGTTCTGGATGTTTCTTATGGTTATGTAAGCTGCTGAGTTATTTTGGATATACTGGTGAAAGCGTAGCACACCCTACATCACAAAAGCAACATTTCCTTCTCCAATGGACAACATGAATTCAATTATTTTCAGGATTACTTTGTCCTGAACAGATCTGGGTAGGGGGCAGCATAAGGGAGCAAGGCAGGAACAAACTGTAGACAGGGTGCCTGGCATCGAAGAGCACAGACACACACTAACCACACACTAGTGCCAATTTAGTGTTGCCAAATCCACCTAACTTGCATTTGTTTGGATTATGGGGGGAAAACCGGAGCACCCGGAGGAAACTCCCGCAGAACCCTGGACGTGAAGGCGCCACCATGCCGCCCACAGCATGAAGTGCGTTTTTTAATCGTTGGTTCACATCCAATGATGTTGACATTTTTTTTTTAATTAACTAGGGGGCTTTGCCCCCTTCTCGCTTAGCTCACCAACCCCACGCAATCCCTCGCCCTCCCACTGGCCTGCGCTACACGCCACTCACTTTGCGTCTCTGCCGCTCGTGTTGTGAAGGCAAGTGAACTATGGCACTTAGCGTGATGAGAGAAGTCGCAAAATTAACCGGAATGTTCAAGCAAATTCTAGAAGAAAACAGATCTAAATCTGTTAAGTAGTTCTCTCTTGAAATGCGGACAGACAGACGTTGGATTTTATATATAGAGATGATGATAAAGTTATAATTGTTGACTTCATTAATTGTACAGAGGTAAACCATACACTGATCTACACTCCTGACTGACTGGGTGGTGACACGATTGGCAGCTCAGCTGCATTATTTTCAGTATATTTATGGTTATTTACTGTATGGAGCCTGTTACACCTCTAAACCAACTAATGGCTCTTTCTGGAACCTTCATGAGGAGCGGTCTTTTGGGAGCCAAAAATGGTCCCCCTATGGCATCGCTCACATTAGCCACCCTGTTACCTTAATTATTTTATATTATGAGTGTCCTGAATTCAAGTCCTGTGCCCGTTTTACTTCTCTGCAGTTTTCACGTTCTTCCTGTTTCCGCACAGCCATTTCTCTGGGTACTCCAGTGTTCCTCCCACATCCCCAAAGGTGTCCTTGGCTAGTGTGATTGATGATTTTAAAATGACCATGCGTCAATGTGATGGACTGCTGCCTTGTCCAGGCCTGTTAGCCGCTGTGTTCTCCTGGGAAGGGATCTGCTCATGGTGACACTGAGTGGAATGGATTGGTTTAAGAATCTTATGTTACGTTAGTAGGTGAAGACAAATACAAGAACAATGGTGCAAATACTGACCAATAGTGCATAGGAAGTGAAATAAAAATGTCAAGAAAATCGACAGATGAGACGAGACCGTTCAGTCTATGAAGCAGTTTGTTTAGCTAATCACTAAGCTTTCCCAACATCTCATCTGGATTCTTCTTAAAGGTTGTCAAGGTTTCTGCTTCATCTCCATGTCTTGGTAATTTGTTCTCCATTCCCACATCTAAGTGCTTCCTGGCTTCAGTTTTAAATGCACTTCTAACCATTTTCTGGGCCCACTTTTTTCCATTCCCTATCGAGGCCTGGTGCCAATCCCAGCAGCACTGACAGCACAGCAGGATGCCAATCTGTCGCATGTCACACTCACACATACATACCACCATGGGGGCAAAAGTCTCAGAAATCGAAAACCTTGTTTACCCTGCAACTCTGCTGAGGATTATGCATAGAAATGGGTATGGTATGATATCTTATTTATTAAGATGCAATTATATCAATTTAAAAATACAGCCAATACATTATTAATGTTGCACATGATTACTGCTTGAAATTACTAGTTTTAAATATGACTGCAAAGCTCCATTTTCAGCAGCCATTCCTTCAGTGTTCTAATGGTCAACTTCCTTTGGTCATCCTTAATCAGTTGTTTTTACACACTAATTGGTTATTAGAGAAACCTTTGTAATTACATTAGCACCGCCGATAGCAGCAATGACACCTGTTATTCCATTCTCTTGTGTTGCAAGGCCCTGACATTCCTAAAGTTCAATCCTGGGTTCAAAAACGACCAAAATGAAACAGCTTTCTCAAGAAACACGTCCGGCTGTTATTTTAATTTTTTTTTTCAGAATGAAGGTTAATCCACGTGACAGATTGCCAAGAAACTGAACATTTCACACAAAAGTGTCTTGAGAGAAGGGGGCAAACTGAATATAACTTGGATAGAAAAAGAAAGAGAACGTACAGAATTACAACTACATAAGACGATGAGAACATCAGAGTGTTGGTGCGGTGCTTGAAGTGCAAAAACCTTACTGGAGGTAGTCTGTTTATAAATAGATAGATAGATAGATATGAAAGGCACTACATAGATAGATAGATATGAAAGGCACTATATGATAGATAGATAGATAGATAGATAGATAGATAGATAGATAGATAGATAGATGTGAGATGTACTATATACAGTAAAAAATGATAGATAGATATGAAAGGCACTATATGGTATTTGGATTCAAAAGCACTATATCTCTGTATGATAGACAGAAAAGATGCTATACAAATAGATATGAAAGGCAATATATAATCTATAGGAAAAGACACTACACAGTATACAGTACATACATAAATGCATAGACGATGAAAGGCACTATATAATGACAGAGAGATATGAAAGATACAATATGGTCAATAGATACAAAACTACATGATAGACATAAAACGATATGAAAGAATCGATAGATAGACTGGTTATCTTCTTACAAGTATCATCCTCTTCCACATGACTCCAGCTCACTTGGATGTGGTCAAGCATATTATTTGCATGTTGCACCCAGGAGTATTTCTGGTACCATATCACTGAACAGCAGAAGTACCCCCGGGTCACACAGGAGTCCCCCAAAACAGGGAGCTCGTGACAGCACACTCTGGTAGCACCCAAGGAGCAGGATAGGGTTGTACTTCAGGATTATGAGTACCATGGATCCCTAGTGATATCCATACTGGGTCCATACCAGAAGAGCATTGCCATCTTTCGTACTAGGGAAGGGACTCCTATTGACATACAGTCTCCCCCACATCATCCATTAATCTTCTATGCTGGGTGGAATAATACTCAAGAACCATCCTGGCTGGGTTATGCCCTCAAGAATAATGTCCATCCAATATGGCCTCCTTTCTGGGTCACACATCTCCCATTATCAAGGTGGGGTGCCAGTCCATCCCTTAAGGGCACGTATAATAGAAGTGCAAGTGACAACATCAAGGTTCCTCTTACCTTCAGTCCACCCTACTGAAGGCAATAAAGAGGAAGATAGATAGATAGATAGATGCACGTGCAAAATCTGCATTATTCACGTTCCTCCAAGCCAATTTATTTGTATGCAATCCGTCCTGGATGATCTATGTGTTCTGTATTTAAGATGGACATTACGGACTTGGCAAACTTTTAGTTGATCCATTAACCAAACTGTCCATCTAGCCATCTATTTTCAGACCAACTAGTTCAGGTCAGGGTAGCAGATTCTAAATTCAAAGGTTCTCAAGTGAGAGGGCTGCCCATAACCTTTCGGATCAGTGAAGGTGAAGGAGGACTGGCCCGAGGGACTCGGCTGCTCTAAAAATTCAAATCATGGCTGTGAGAGGAGGCAGTGAGAGCCAAGATGAAGTTTCACACGGGCTTCTGGCCACCATGCACTCTCTCAATTCGGAGATAGGAATTAAAATTCAGGCCCCGCTTTCCTGCAGCGATGATTCATCTATGCCCTCCTGGCACAGTGTGGAGGTCCGCTCTTTTTAGAATAATGCCATCAGCTGACTCAATTCACAATGAAACACTTTGCTGAATTATTTACTAGCTTGTCTTTTCCTGCTCCCTTCTCCTCTCTTCTCTTCTCTCTCTTTCTCTCTGTGCAGCTCACTCGGAGGCTACATCCTGTTGGCACATTTTGTAGTCGGGCAGACATTTCAATTAAAAGCTGGCATTTCTGTCAGCAGCTTGAAAGCTTCCTAGCAAAACAACCGCATCTGAGGCTACTGGCAGCCAACAGAGGAAACCAGATCCTCTGCACTTTCATCTCCATTGTCGGACTATTTTTAAACAGAGCCGGCTTTGAAACGCTCCAGTCATAACAAAAAATCTCGTGGCCGCTCCATCCTACACGGCCGAGCCTAGCAAGTGTTACTGAGGCAGTGCAGCTCAGCCGGATGGATACAAACCCCCCATCGGATCAATGACCACTATTTAAATTCTACTTAGTGCCCCAAGGTAATTTAAACGAAAAAAATCATCGAAAGCTAATCCAGAATTCCTTTCGTGTTACGGGCACAGCTATACAGCAGGCAAGAATGGGGCATACTGATAGATAAAGGAAGCCATCTGCGCCACCACTCCTCTTCCCAGGAGACCCTATTCCATCTTTAGTCTCTAGCGTGCCCCTCGACTGTTTTACTGATGACACGCCTTTTGCACACGCACACGCACACACACACACACACGTGGGCATTCAACGTGGTCTTCCACCATTCAAAATCTATGCCTTGGTCTCAAGCGGGTGACCCGCTCGAACATGAAAATAGAGAAATGAACACGGGTGCCCTCTGTGCCACACTGATAAGCGGCTGAGCGCAGTGAGACCCTGCTGATAGTTCAATCTCACTTCCAACGACAGCGCGGGAAGCGTGAGGAATTAGCCTGCGCTGCCACCTCCTCCCGCTTGCCAGCTACTGTTGTCATGACAACGGGGCTCCGCTGCGCGGGGATCCTCAGTTTGGAGAAGGCAGTGTGAGTGGCCACACGCAGGTGAGCGTGCTGGATCGGTTCATTTGAGGAGAAAAGATTTTAGTGGTGGTGGGAGGCGTGAGGTTTCCTCCATTGACTGGCTGGATTCTTGCTCTTGCCTTGACCAACAGACTTAGAGTCCTGCACGTTCAGGCGCTGTTCAGCTTATGCCTGCCAGGCGTTAGTTTCACTCAGTGGACACTTAATAGAAATTATAGGCGTACAGACGTGGCCAGAAATATTGGAAGCCGTACACTATTTATTCATATAACTCGTGAATCTGTACTGTAATAAAATTAAAACGGCAAGTCAAACGATAATGGAATGTTGATACTTCTTATGCTTCCTAAATAGTTACTTCTTCGAGTTCCTCCAGAAGTCTTCTTATATAATACGCTGCCGAGGCTGTCCGTTCCTCTGTCCAGGATTTTAAATCACACAAACCGTTTGACTACTATTGATCTGAAATTTGGTACACAAATACTCCGTGACGTCTACTATCCACTTTCGGGGTGACGATTGACCTCCAAGGTTATTCCTCTTTTTATTTTTATTTTATTTTATTGTAATGTCAACACTCTGCAGCAGCCATGTGCGGCGCATGCGTACGGGCGCTGTTTTCATCCCTACCCCCTTCGCCGTCACTTCCCATACTTCTTCATATCTTAAATCATTCTTCAGGCAGATTGAAGAAAAATTAAGGAAAACGTACTAAGTAATTGTAACACAAACACTGACTCAATCAGTTTTAACGCGAAAAGATGCCGACGAAAGAAGAGAAGACGCAGGCCGCTAGGGTGGAGAAAAGAAGAGCTGCTCAGGAAGCAGCAAGCACATCAACCTCTGAGCAAGCGAATGCTAAACGTACAGAGAAAGAGGATTAAAACTATAAGTCAAGTGTTAACGTGTGTTGTTAGGCCTACTGGTTATAATGTATTTCATTACTTGTGGAAGCTTATTTAGGGCAAGTTGAACGTTTCTATTTTGGCAACTAAAGCAGGCGTCCAGGAGGCATCATAATCAGATGCCAGAACCACCACCACTGGCTCCGTTCACTGCACAGGAGCAGCAGTTCAACTTTGAGCTCCACCTAAATGTTTGTGCTCCTTGCCCTGTCGCTAAGGCTGAGCCCAGACACCCTGTGAAGGAAGCTCATGTCTGCCGCTTGTATCTTCAGTCTGATTCTTTTGGTCACTAATCACTAGTGAGAGTAGGAAGGTGGACTGACCAGTAAATCGAGAGCTTGACTTTTCAGCTCAGTTTCTCATCCTATTTGTCAGGCTAAGCCCACACACCTTATGAAAGGAACTCATTTCTGCTGCTTGTATCCGTGATCTCGTTCTTTTGGTCAATACCCACAGCTCACATCCATACACTCTTAAAAATAAAGATGTCAGTGTAGTTCTTCAGAGTGATGCCATATGGGAACCGTTTTTGGTTTCCAAAACACTCATCAACATGAATTTTCCAGAAAGATTTATCTATTTAGATCTACGACAGGCTCCATACAGTAAATAACCAAGAACAGATGGTAACACATTTGTGAAATACAGTATGGGTTATGATTTTGAAAGGACTCTTGCCGCATGCGTCCAGTAACACAAGCTAAGTCCAGGTTTTGCACTTAGTGTCCTGCAGCGTACCATACATTAAAATTTTTTTCTAAATATTAGGATGTTTTTTAAAACACATATAAATAACTTTGTATGCAAAGTGCCCATCCCAGAATGAAACGGTGCTTAATTAAGCAATGGCTCTACATGACACCACACAACCCCAGTAAAGAACCAACAACAACAACAACAACAACATTTATTTATATAGCACATTTTCATACAAACATTAGCTCAAAGTGCTTTACATAATAAAGAATAGAAAAATAAAAGACACAATAAGAAAACAAAATAAATCAACATTAATTAACATCGAATAAGAGTAAGGTCCAATGGCCAGGGGGGACAGAAAAAACAAAAAAACTCCAGACGACTGGAGAAAAAATAAAATCTGTAGGGATTCCAGACCATGAGACCACCCAGTCCCCTCTGGGCAATGCAAGTCCACTAAAGAATCAGAATTTTTAAGAGTACAGGTGAGAGTAGAAACGTAGATGAACCGGCAAATCGAGAGCTTCGTCTTTCGGCTTAGGATCACTTTCAGACAATTATTATTATAACTTCTAAAGCAATGATTCTTAACCTTTTTTTGAGTTACGGACCTCTTTAATAATCTAGTGAAAGCTATGGACCCCCTTCCCCAGAAATATTCACATAAGACAACTTTGCATGCAATGAATATAATGTACTTTATTTATCGAGATTTGATTGTCTCATACATATATGACATACACAAAGTATTATTAAACTTTAAAGTAAACAATCTAAAAAAAAACACACTCCATTTTATTCAAAAAGTAATGGCCACTCATTATAATCATGAAATACAATCCTCTTGTGCAATTTAAACAGATCTACTACTACTACGTTTTCTCCTACCATTACTGCTACTACTACTACTATCTACTCTCTTGTTATCTACTTTATTTCAATGAGAAGGTTGCTCTTGTTTGCTTTGAATAAGAATATGAAACTGTGCAGTGGCCATCGCCATGGTGACACACATATCTTCTTTGACGTATAATCTATTTCGAAATCTGTTTCTATTTAGAAAAATAACGGCAAGAGACGTAACACGGGAGAAAAATCACATGAGACAAATCAACAATACCGGGCTGTATAGTGAATATACATGTTAATTTTTATCTGACCGTCACAAACCCCCTGAAGCCCATCCATGGACCCCCCAGGGCAGGGGTCACCAACTCCGGTCCTGGAGGACCACCGTGGCCGCAGGTTTTCATTCTAACTCTTTTTTTAATGAGCGACCTGTTTTTGCTGCTAATTAACTTCTTTTGAACTCATTTTATTTGACTTGCTCTTGAAGACTCAGACCCCTTAATTGTTTCCTTTTCCTTAATTAGCAGCTAAACAATAATGAGATACGAAATGAGCCAAAACAGGACCAGCAAACCGTGTCCATCATACAATATCTGAAAATAAAGAAAGGTGAAGGTCTCAGGAATGCTGATCTGCTCAGGTCCCCTAAACATTTTACCAGAGCTCTTAGAAATGAGGTCCTGCTGTGGGCTGGTGCCCTGCCCAGGGTTTGTTCCCTGCCTTGCGCCCTGTGTGGGATTGGCACCAGCAGACCCCCGTGACCCTATAGTTAGGATATAGCGGGATGATAAAGGATGGATGGATCTTAGGTTCTCTTAAGACAGGGGTGGGCAAAGTCATTCCTGGAGGGCCGCAGTGGCTGCAGGTTTTTGTTCCAACCCAGTTGCTTAATAAGAAGCACTTATTGCTCTAGAAACATTCTGCTTCATTTTAGTTGTTTCCCTCATTAAGATTTTGAACCCTTATTGCTTATTTAAGTCTTAAAAAACTGCATTCTCGGTTTTTAATTGCTCCTTATTAGTAATAAGATGCAAATGACAAAAGAAACCATTTTGTTTGTTACCCTTTACACCTGTGTGTATTTATCGTGCACTATTTGGTTTAATTAAATACTTGGAAGGAAAGAGAAGAGAAAGAAAGTGAAGGATTGAGAATTACCATCCGTTTTACACTTCAAAGTATTTGGATGATATCCTTAGAATGGACAAAAAATCTAGGATATGAGAATGGCTTGACATAGCAGAGTTAAAGCACTAACAAGCCATGATATGTAATTATTGGCAAGGATTGTTTTCTAATTAAGCAACTGGGTTGGAACAAATACCCGCAGCCACTGTGGCCCTCCAGGAATGACTTTGCCCACCCCTGTCTTAAGAGAAAATCAACAATTTCAGAAATGTCTGCCATTGGGCAATGAGAGCAGCAACAAGCCATGGAATTAAAGAACGAGTTTAATTAACGATCAAGAATCAGCGCCTAATGAAGCAAATGGTTGGAGTTTGAGGCCCTGACTTAGTTGGTCTTCTGTTGGCTCCCTCACTTCACATTTCATTTCTGTTTGGCTGCCATTTAAGGAAAGAAATGAAGCAATTCAGAGGAACGATGAAGACATTCAGGGGAGCAAATCTTAAAAAAAACAAGTCAATTAAAATTAATTCACAAGAACTTAATTAGCAGCACAAACAGGGCACTCATTAAAAAAAGGGTCAGAATGAAAACCTGCAGCCACGGTGGTCCTCCAGGACCGGACTTGGCGACCCCTGCCCTAGGGCACCACAAACCTCAGGTTAAGATCCCCCGTTCTAAAGGGTTCCAATAATTTCATTTGGAATGTCTGTATGGAATACACAAGAATTGAGTCCGATAGCGTTTTTAAAGTTGTGTTCCACTGCAAACCAAAGAAATGCACGTACACTTCTAAAATTACTCGTCCTCTAATGGCCCTTTACTGACTTGTGTGGTTCCTCAAAGAGCTATTGCTTGGCCTGAGAACCATTTCATTCTGAGAAAGGTGCTTTGCATATGAAATCAATTCTTTGGACTTTGAAAGGGTTCTTAATATGCGAAAAAAAAAAAAAAAGCTTTGATCTGTAGCAGAGGAACTAGCAGGACACTAACAGGACAAGAAAACCTGTGTTATTGTTAAGATCGGGCCGTCACTGGTATTTTACAAATCTATTAACACCCATTCATGGTTATTTATGGAGGCTCGATCTTAAACATAACAGTTCTCTAACAGCACTGTATGGCTCTTTACCATGTTGTGTGGTTCCTCATCACTTCATTGCTTGACCGTGAACCATTTTATTTGGGTTCTTGGCATATGAAGTTGGTTCTGTGTGCTTTGAAAAACTTTACAACATGTAGAAAAAACAAAATGTTTAATGTATGGTGGGCTGCAGGACACTAACAGATTAAGAAAACCTGGACTTGCTTGTGGTACAGGAGATATGTAGCAAGAGTCCTTCTGAAATCACGACCCATTGGTATTTCACAAATCTGTTACCATCCATTCGTAGTTCTTCACCGTACAGAGACCTAAATACATAAATGGGTCTTTCTGGCAGTCTTTCCCAAATGGCATCACTCTAAAGAACTGCTCTGTCACCTTTATTTTTAAGTGTGCTGCTACAGCTCAAAATAAATAAAGGTTCCTTCTGGAACATTCATGCAGAATCCAAAAATGGTCCCCTTTTGGCAAGGATGGGCCAGAGGTTTCTATACATACATGGCTGCTGCCTTTATCCAAGGTGACTAATAACATTTATAATATGCTTGGTTTCCATTTCTTTTGGGAGGTGAAGGGTCTTGTCAGGGGCTCACAGTGTCAGTCGTAGGATTTGAACCCACAATCTCAGGGTTTGAAGTCCAAAGCCTTAACCACTACACCACACTGCCTGCACTTGCTGTTTGCTTATTATTTCATTTCATGACTTGTTAGTCTGCGGTGGGCTGGCACCCTGCCCGGGGTTTGTTTCCTGCCTTGCGCCCTGTGTTGGCTGGGATTGGCTCCAGCAGACCCCCGTGCCCCTGTAGTTAGGATATAGCGGATTGGATAATGGATGGATGGATGGACTTGTTAGTGTTTTAACTGTGCTATGTCAGGTCATTCCTCTATCGTAAATATTCTCCTTTCTAAGGATGGCATCCAAATTATCTGAAACCTTGGGCCTTGTTCAGAAAGCGAACACCACTTGAGACGGCCTTCCCCTCGCCCAAACACTAACCTTAAGGTCAATAAAATAGGTCCCTGATGTTAAGTCACTATTTAAAATGAAAACAGAAATGTGAAACCTACTTATATACCTAATCTTAATTATTGTGAAACAACCAAGTGGTGTCCGCTTTCTGAACAAGAGCCGAAACCTAAAATGGAGGAGTAATATTCAGTTCTTCATTCTTTTCTCTTCAGTTACCTTCTAAGTAAACCAAATAGTTCACGATGAGGGTGTAAATGGAGACAAGTGAGACGGGGAACTGCTGGTTCCTTTGTCATTTGCATCTTATTATAGCTAATAAGGCACAACCAAAACAGTGAATGCAGCTGTTTAAGACTAAAATAAGCAATTAAGGTGTCAAAAATCTTAACAATCGAGGCCACTAAAAAGAAGCAGGAAAATGTCACTTGAGCAATCAGTGCCTCATCAGCCATAAATGACTTTTCATGGAGCAACTGGGTTGGACTGAAAACCTGCAGCCTGCACTAAGGGCCCACCAGGTCCAATGCTGCTGCCACCCCACTCCCCCCTCAATTTAAAGAGTCTGAGACATAAATAGCAAATCAATTAAATGAAGTTAATTAGTAGCAAAAACTAGTCCCTAATTAAGAAAATGGTTAGAATGAAAACACAAGATCACGGAGGCCCACCAGGATCGGAGTTGGGCATCCCGGATGTAAAGGGTCTGAGGTTTAAGCAGATCGATTAAATTAAGTTAATTAGCAGCAAACTCGGATCACTAATTAAGAAAATGGTTAGAATGAAAACCTGTGGCCGTCCAGTATCCCAGTTGGGCACTATGGCATCACTCCGAAGACACAATCTGGCACCTTTCATTTCTAAGAGTGTATGGATGACAAAAGATATTTTAATTAATTTCAATGCTTTTCAGGAAGATGGTGCATTATTAGAATAAAGTGCAAGGCTACTAATAGTTTTGGCCGTGTCTTTTTCAGAAGTCTGTTGAATGCCTCGAAATGGCCCGATGGGTCGGCGCCCCCTATTGACAAAGGGGCGCACGTGAAAGCGATTAGTTTAGCGGCAGCGCGGGAGCTGCACCCACAGGGAGGTTCGGGTTGGTGGGGGGAGTGTCGGACGAGACAAGGTCGATCGGCTTAACGGCAGCACACATTCCTCACTGCGACTTTGCTGCCCCCAAAATGGAAATTAGAGCTGATGGGCCGACGTGAATACGTGCACTGAAGCGCCATAGCCATCTCTATTATTCCGCGCTGCGTCTTCATTCATAAAAAAAAGGAAAACTTCAGAAGCCGCCCGCCCAGCCTCCAGTAATTGCTCTTGACTGGTCTCATTTTCCCTAAGTGGCGCTGTGTGACCTGAGCTGCACCAGTGACCCCCGGGGCCCTGGGAAGGTCCAGGATGCCAGACTCCTCGAGGGGCCTTACGAGCGTTTGATCTCTTTCTGAGAAGTCCTCGTGAAGGAATGCTGCACGGAGGGGGAGAAGGAGGAGGAGGAGGAGAGGGGTTTATGCGCCCACCCAGCATGGCTCACACAACTCGAGCGGGACGGGGCTGAATGGGGGAGGAGTGGGGGGCTATGTGAGGTCACACCCTAGGAAGTGACCTGGGAAGTTTAACTTTCTATTCACACTCCGCGGCTGCGGAGACACTGGTGATTTAGTGCCACTGCACCCTGTGTGTTTAGGTACCCACTTGAAGTGACTTTGAAATGAGTCTACCGACCCTAAAAAAATAATAAAAGGGGGCAAAAATAAATAACTAAAAAAAAAGCTTTAATAATTGATAAAGCTGCAGCCGGAGGCAGCATTACGCACAGTGCAGACATCTCGAAGCAGAGCAGAACAAAAGTAAAAGCCGACGCACATCTGGAAAGCTGACAGCGCGTCACCCGCTCCTCCGTCGGCCTGCTTCTCATTAGCGCCACTTTAGCGTTTTTATTTCATTTTTTTTTTCTTGACGGTTCAGAGAAAGAAAAGAAAAAAGGAATGCTATGTCTTTGACCTGAACTTTTACATTTCATTACATTTGATGTGCAAAATGGCCGGAGAAAGTGAACCAAGAATTTTGGCTTAATTGAGTTCTTTGTGTAAAGTGTCCTTCACTTCTTGGGTAAAGGGCATCAGGGATTGGCCCTGAAAGAGATGCCAGTCCGTTATGAGGCCACTGGGCAGTTCACATTAACGTGTATGGACCGTCCACGTGCACACACAGGAAAACCGTCAAGAGCTGGGGTGTCAAACTGAGATCTTGGAGGGTGGCAGTGGGTGCAGGTTATTGTTCCCACCAATTTCTCCATAAGTAACCACGTTTACAAATCTAAAGCCGATGTCACATTACGTGATGTTTTGTAACGTAGTAAGTCAAATTCAATTTAACTTAAATGACTGAAAGTCTCTTCCCAAGTCACATTTGATGATTGAGGGTCCTTCTTGTGACAGCCAATAGCGTGCTGCCTGAGGAAGCTCCTGCTCTGAGAAGGGTTAATAGGTACGGGGAGCTCAGCCAGGGTCTCAGCTCTTTTTGTTTTTATTTTCTTTTTTTTCCATTCTGTTTTGGTAATTAAGACACGAGACATCAGGAAGACGAGCCTCTCTTCTGTTTGTCAGGTCCAAAGCACTCTTGTTCCTTATTCCACATTACTACATTCTGTGCATTGCTCTTCTGGATAAGCATTCGTTGGTTGCCGGCTCTCAAACACACACAAAGCTACCCCTCTGACTAAAGACAGGTTTGATTATGTCAGGGTGAGTCGCGGACTTTTGGCCATACTGCATACTGTATGTGTATCTGTCTTGTATTGCTTGATTTCCAGCCAGAAGTTATTTTAATTTTGAACCTCAGACCAGCTTTCCCCTCTGTGTCTTTTTATAGGATGTAACACTGATTTCAGACAGCGTGATGGTTCAGTGTTTTGTGCTCCTGCTTCACAGCACCCTGAACACTGAGTCTGAATCCCGTATCATCTTACTGCCTGTTCCCTCCACATCGGTTTTCATGTTGTCAAAAGGAATCAAAGCCACAAAAAGGTTTGGGGTAGCCATCCCGTATATTGTAGTTATTTGCTGGGCAAATAACCACAGGGCACACACTAGGATCGCCAATGCACCTAACCTACATGTCTCTGGGGGGAAACCCACACAGACACGGGGAGAACATGTAAACTCCATACAGGGAGGACCCAGGAAGCGAACCCAGGTCTCCAAACTGCAAGGCAGCAGCGCTCCCAACTGCGCCACCATGCCGCCCCTCATTATGACCAAAACTAAAAACACAAAATTTAAAATTTAGACAAAGCAATTGTAGTCAAAGAGAAAAAGCAGTCTTAAAAGAGATGAGTTTTAAGTTTAGATCTGAAAAGTGAGAATGAATCAATGTTTCTAAGCTCAGAAGGTAATGAGTTCCAGAGCTGGGGTGCAGATCAACTGAATGCTCTGCTCCCCATGGTGGTTAGACAGACGAAGGGGACAGTCAAGTGGATGGAGGAAGAGGATCTAAGGGTACGAGAGGGAATGGAAACATGGAGGAGGTCAGACAGATATGGAGGGGTGAGGTTGTGGAATTTGGAATTGAATGTGGAACTTAATTGGAAGCCAGTGAAGCTGCTGCAAGACGGGAGTGATATGGTGAATAGAGGAGGTTCTAATAATGATGCGGGCAGCTGAATTCTGGACCAGTTGAAGCTTATCAAGAGATTTGCAAGAAAGACCAAAAAAAAAGGGAATTGCAATAATCGAGATGAGAAATGACAAGGCTATGAACAAGGGTAGCAGTGGTGTGGGAAGTGAGGGAGGGGCGAATACGATTAATGTTACCCAAGTGGAAATATGTAGACCGGGAGATGTTATTGATGTGGGACTGAAAAGATAAAGAACTGTCAAGGATGACACCCAGACTCTTAACCTGTGGGGAAGGGGAGACAGAGAAATTATCAATAACAAAGGAAACATGATCAGTTTTGGATAATGTTCATTTTGTACCAATGAGGAGAACCTCAGTTTTGTCACTATGTAATTTAAGAAAATTCGAAGAAAACCAGGATTTGATTTCTGCTATGCAATCAATAAGCGAAGAGAGTGGAAAGGAAAAAAGTAGGTTTGCTAGTGAGGTAGAGCTGGGTGTCATCAGCATAAAAGTGGAAGCTAATGTTATATTTACGAAAGATATTACCGAGAGGAAGGAGGTAAACAATGAAAAGGAGGGTCCCAGGACAGAGCCCTGGGGCAAACCTGAAGTAACAGCGGTGGGTTGGGTTGTGAAAGTTTGAAGCTGAATGAACTGAGTGCGGCCTGAGAGTTGGATCTGAACCAATCTAGTGGAGTGTGGGTAATGCCAATCGAAGATAATCTATTGAGAAGAGTAGTGTGACAAATAGTATGAAAAGCTGCGCTCAGATCAAGAAGGATAATTAATCCAGAATCAGCTGCCATAAGGAGGTCATTAGTAATTTTGATAAGTGCCATTTCTGTACTATGGAGGGGTCGAAAACCAGACTGGAACTGTTCATATAGATGTTGAATAGCCACTATTTTTTCAACAACTTTCAAGAAGTGATGTCATTGGGCCCAGAACCGGAAGTGATGTCATCGATGCCAGGCAGGAGTTTCCCGTAACTAGTCTGCAGGAACAAAAGAGAAAGCGTTAATGCATTCCACCCTTCTCTGGTCTGGCGTGGAATTACTCCTCTTTCGATGTGAGTGACAATGTTCATTTGACTTTGGCCTCAATTAGACTCATGGTGCTGCTCTGTGGGTGTTCAGACTACCCATAAGCCATCACAAACGTGTTGTATTGCATTGGCTGCTATCCATCGTGGCTACTGTGTGATTTTCAAATTGCCCTTACTTTTTGATTTACCCTCGTTTAATCAGACTGAACAAGAGTACCAAGAGTGTGGTATGGGGTACCAGCTGGGTGAACCTCGTTTAACAGACATGCCTATTACATAGATAGATAGATACTGTAGATAGATACTTTATTAATCCCAAGGGGAAATTCATAATTAAATTATTATTAAATAATACGAAACAAAATTAGAAGTATAGCAATTGTTACTTTTTAAGTTTGTCGTCTTCTCACAGAGGTAGCTGCAGGAGAATGTCGTCTTCTCACAGTTGCGAGTTCCTAACTGAACGCTGACTTGCAGGTGTTGCTGTTCTTATATGGAGGCCAAGGTGGCAGAGACGACAGCTTCGTGATATCTAAGGCAGTGATGCTATAATTCCTCCTGTCAGCTGTCATCTACTCTGAATGCTTAAAGGGAAGAAGGAGTTAGTGACAGCATCAGCCCGTGGTCCAGAGGCAAATTAAACTTTATTTCCAAGCTTGGAAGTTGTATGTGTCTGACAGCATCAAGTTGGTGACTCTAAATTGGTGTGGTATGAATGAAAATGCCATGTAAAGTACTGGCGTGCAATCCAGGGTTGACTCTTACCTTAAATCAATGCTTTTGGTATCTGATTATGGCGGTTGGTGAGTCGTTGTTCCAGAGCTGGTGATTCTTACTTCCCCTATTACTGCGATGGAGATTTTCCGGCTTGAAAGTTCCATGATGATAATTTCTTTTTGACCAGCATGATGGCCTAATTGCACATTCCATGCAGCGATGCAGAATTTCCAATTTTGCCATGAGTGGTTTTTTTTTTTGTCCAATAGCCAACTTTACACCAACACCCTGGTATTGGTACATCGGCTGCCCTGGAGGCATGACTCACGTTTGAATTCGTTCCAATTTCCAAAGTTTCTAGGCTACTTTCCCCAGTTTCCTGGTTCTGGCCACTTCTCCAGAGCAACCATCTTCCTCCTTTTTCAATTGGACTTAGGATCATTCTTGGCAGAGTTGGGACCGTCCTTCTCTTACCATGGTTTAGTCATGTTTGTCGAATGAATGGCAGGCGTCTACCATGCAAAATCCTCTGGCAGCAAAAACCCAGCCATTGGAAAATCCAGTGTACATTTCCCAAGGAAACATGGTCCAAACAAATCATGGAAGACCTGAAGAACTCAAGACTCAGCATCAACAAAGCCAAAGACATTGCTAAGGATTGCCTGGCATGGAAGTGACTTGTGTCTGAAATCCGAGATCCAGCAGCATACTGGCTCTGAGGATGCCCTCGGCTGGACGCCAGCGGGGGACCAAAAAAAATTACTTCCAAAACAAACTCCATCTCCTCTCTTCTTCTTCTTCTTCTTCTTTTGGCTTCTCCTGTTATGGGTTGCCACAGCGGATCATCTTCTTCCATAGCATCCTGTCTGTGGGCTATAATGTTTGCTGATGACATTGTGATCTGTAGCGAGAGTAGGGAGCAGGTTGAGGAGACCTTGGAGAGGTGGAAATATGAGTAGAGAGGAATGAAGGTCAGTAAGAACAAGACAGAATACATGTGTGTGAATGAGAGGGAGGTCAGTGGAATGATGAGGATGCAAGAAGTAGAGTTGGCGAAGGTGGATGAGTTTAAATACTTGGGATCAACAGTACAGAGTAATGGGGATTGTGGAAGAGAAGTGAAAAAGAGAGTGCAGGCAGGGTGGAGTGGGTGGAGAAGAGTGTCAGTTGTGATTTGTGACAGACGGGTATCAGCAAGAGTGAAAGGGAAGGTCTACAGGATGGTAGTGAGACCAGCTATGTTATATGGGTTGGAGACGGTAGCACTGACCAGAAACCAGGAGGCAGAGCTGGAGGTGGCAGAGTTAAAGATGTTAAGATTTGCATTGGGTGTGATGAGGATGGACAGGATTAGAAATGAGGACATTAGAGGGTCAGCTCAGGTTGGACGGTTGGACCCTGTCATATGCTTTCTTCAGGTCCACAAAGATGCAGTGCAACTCCTTCTAGGCTTTTCAATACTTCCCCATCAACACCCTCAGAGCACTTTTTAAATTTTAAATTATACAGTTTTGTAAAGTGTCATCTCCTCCTGACTCCTTCAATTTAAAAGCTTGGCTTGGTAGACAAGTCCAGTGGATAACATTAGACTTATGTCCACTGAAAGTGTGGAACATACAGTATCTCTGACCTGAAACATGGATTTTCATAAAATTCTGAAGCCAGTCCAGCACCCTACCTTGGCTTCATTTGTTATCTTAGAGCCCCGGGTTCATCATTCGAGGTCTTTTCTACTCAGATGATTGATGACCTGAAAGTAAAAGCCTTAATGCAACACATGACCTTGGGATGGTCACACAAGGGACTGCGCAGGTAAGGCCATTTCTGATCTCCTGTAATGCATCTCGACCTCCAGGACCCCCCTAGTATTTCATTCTTCTCTTAGCGATGGTCCTTCCGACTGTCCTCACACTGACTCAGCTGTGCTGTCTCGTCTCCGGTGAGTAATTTGTGGATTGTTGTGTCTGCTGATCTGATGCCAAAGCATTTGCAGGCGTGCAATTCAGACAGGAAGATGGTTCATTTGCATGGCTCCTTCAGGTGGGAGGAGTTTGGAGTTCTCTCTGTCAAGGTAATTAACAGTGGGCGTGGCTTAACACTGCATTGGCGAGCCCAGGTTTGGTGGGCGGGGCTTAATCCAATTTACGGATCACAGGAAGCCACAGCCTATCTTGGTAGTCACAAGCTGAGGAGAAGACACAAAGGCAGGACTTGGTTTTGGGACGTGCACTGTCATTTCTGAACGCTTATTTTCACAGGGATCAGCCAAAATTAAGAGTTAGAGATGGCTGTTCGTTTAAACTGGTAAAGCCACCCGCATTGTGCTCCACCACTTAATATTTCTGTTTTTTATCTTACTTTTGGTCAATTTTGTCAGTCTAGTTTATGAATTCTAAAGTCTATCTCGTCATCTGTCATGGCTTTGTATTGTATTGGTATTGTTTTACACAGTTTTGTTCACTTTGTAAGGTATCATGTAATATATACTGTATTTAGCTTGATTGATTGTTTAGCAGCAGACAGATTTCTATCCATTCAGTCTGCTTAATAAAATGATCCATTGATTAATAATGCTGTGGTGGGTTGGCACCCTGCCCAGGATTGGTTCCTGCCTTGTGCCCTGTGTTGGCTGGGATTGGCTCCAGCAGACCCCCGTGACCCTGTTTGGATTCAGCGGGCTGGATAATGGATGGATGGATGGATGATTAATAATGCGGGGGCGCCACTGTGGCACAGGGGTAGCGTGGCTGCCTTGCAGTATGGAGAAGGTGACCCAGGTGTGCCCATTTCACCTTCTCTGTGTGTTCACATGGGTTTCTCTTTAGGTGCCCTGAATCCCTCCAACAGTCCAAAGGCATGAAGGTTAGGTCAATTAGCAACACTCAACGGGACCCCCGATGTGAGTTTGGGTGTCTGTGTGTGTTCACCCTGTGACCAGGTGCTGTTCCTGCCTTGCAGCCAATGCTTACTGGAATTGGCCTCGGCTTCCCTGTGTGCCTGGTCAGGATGAGCGGGTTTGAAAATGGATGGCTGATTACGAAAGGAAGACCACCCTGTTTAATCCTTCTTCTGATTCATGGGTATATGAGTGTCTGTGCTTAAAGTCTAAAGCTGCTGAAACTCGTTTCTCTTGGACCCTCCGAGCATTCTTTGCTCAAATCAAATCGATAGTCATGCAATGAAGCAGTTTACAGCAGTTTTTGACATATAAAAAAACATAGGCCTGTCTTGTAATATCCACTCGCTGATTGTCTAGCTTGCTTAGTACAGTTCAGAGCCAAGGGCCAATTCCAAGAGCACTGGGTACAAAGACAAGAGCCCACTCTGGACTGGGCAAGTGCCAGTGCACAAGGAACACTCACGGCACACCCACTGTCACCCACACAGAGCCAATTTAGAGGCACAAATTAACCCAGCATGGAATATACTGTATTAAGGAAATTGGAAATAAAAAAGAAAAGGAAATAAAGTGAATGGGTCTCTGTGGCTAAGGATCTACGCTGGCAACTGGAGGGTTGCCAGGTCAAAACCCGTTACTTGTCAAAAGGGATCCTACTCCGTTGGGCCCTAAACTTGAACTTCCCTCCAGGGGTGATGTAACATGCTGACCCTGCACTCTGATCCCCACTAAAGTCATGCAAAAAGACAATTTCCCCTGGGGGTTTAATAAAGTTTATCAAAAAATTTGAGTGAGGAGAACATACCAACTCTACTCAGCTGATGAACCCCAGCTCTGTTTGACAGCAGTGCTAACCACTACACCAGTATGTGAGCTCATTTGCTCCAGTCAGCCATCTTACCCATTTACTAAACATTGCTAAAATAGCTTAGTGATTCACAAATTTTCAAACTTGGCATTTGTCTGGATGACTTCTAAACCAATCATCACTGAAAGGGTGCCATTAAGTATCCGTTTACAAGCAGAAGTCTGCCGTACTGTAGATGCACAGCACATTAGCTCTGTCACGTCTCCACATGCACTTCTTGTCTTGTTCAACTAACTTCTTCATTCTTTAGGACAAGAAGCTTTTTATTTTTCCAGGCTGCACCGCTTCCTTATCCTCATCATCACAGATGAACCTGCGACCACGTAAAGCCTCTTTAAGTAGAGAAAAGTTGTGATAGTCGCATGATGCTACATCACGGCTCTAAGGGGGATGTGGAGGACACTCAAACCGCAGCTGTTGTGGCTGCTACTTGGGAAAATGCTTTGTCATGGAGCACCAAGACTGTTTGTGACAGCATTCCTCTTCCTTTGCTGCAAATTACAGATTTCAGTTTCTCTCTAAGCATAGCACAGTACGTTACACTGCTCACTGATCGTCCATGTTCCTGAAAATGTGCCAGGATAGGACCCTTCATGACCCAAAAGAAGGTCAGGATGATTTTCATGGCAGGGGGCTATCGTTTAAATTTCTTCTTTACTGGAGAAGACGGGTGTTTCCACTGCGTATTTTGCCTCCTATGTTCTGGTTCACAGTGATGGACCCGTGTCTCACTTCTGGTGACAATTCGCTCCAAAACACTCTGATCTTCTTCATAACATTTCATTGGGTTGCAACCTCCATGTACTGTTGCTTGTGCAGATCAGTAAGCTCGTTGGATACAAATCTTGTGCAAACTTTACAGTACCCCAAGTCATCAAGCACTATGACACATGCAGGTCCATCGTTGATAACCAAAAGGGCAGCAACTTCGGACAACACAGTCGGCATTCACTGATGAAGGAATTCGACATATCGATGTGGGGCTGTGTGCGAGATTTTGATGGTCGACCAGATTGAGCTCCATTGGTTACACTTGAAACCTTTCCAGCCATTCATAAACTTTTCATTGAGGCTGTCTGTCTTCGTTTCCACCCTGAGCCAACATCCTTTGGTGAATTTCAGCAGGTTTCACTCCGTCTGCCCAGCAAAATCTCACTGTGATGTGTTGTTCAACAATGGTGCGATCCCGCAATCGGGCGTCTAAGTTCATTTGACCTTGGCTTCAACTAGACCAACAGCAGAGTGCTGCGCTGTGTGTGTTTGAAATACCCATAAGCCATTGTGAACATGTGGTATGGCATTAGATAGATAGATAGATAGATAGATAGATAGATAGATAGATAGATAGATAGATAGATAATGTGAAAGGCACTATATAACTAATAGATAGATAGATATGAAGGGCACTATATAATAGATAGATAGATAGATAGATAGATAGATAGATAGATAGATAGATAGATAGATAGATAATGTGAAAGGCACTATATAACTAATAGATAGATATGAAGGGCACTATATAATAGATAGATAGATAGATAGATAGATAGATAGATAGATAGATAGATAGATAGATAGATAGATAGAAGGCACTATATAACTAATAGATAGATAGAT
>JANRMT010027041.1:26839450-26861240 GCA_026402145.1 Polypterus bichir lapradei
AGGTTATCCATCCATCCATTATCCACCCCGCTATATCCTAACTACAGGGTCACAGGGGTCTGCCAGAGCCAATCCCAGCCAAAACAGGGCACAAGGCAGGAAACAAACCCTGGGCAGGGTGCCAGCCCACCTAAGGGCATACCCCCACACACCCACACACCAAGCACACACTAGGGACAATTTAGGATCGCCAATGCACCCTACCTGCATGTCTTTAGACTGTGGGAGGAAACTGGAGCACCCGGAGGAAACCCACGCAGACACAGGGAGAACATGCAAACTCCACGGGAAGCGAACCCGGGTCTCCTAACTGTGAGGCAGCAGGACTTGCAGGTTATGATTATTACAATTGCTTTATTAACTCCATAGTTTTATTAACTTTATTAACTCAAAAGAATGTCACACTGGCACAGTGTGCTTAGGTACAGTCTTGAAAGAGCTCAGATTGCCAGCCCCACATACTCACAACTGAAAACCTACTTTTGCCCAGCCCTGTATATAAATACGCAGAAAAATAAATAAATGTACACACACTCGATGGTCTGAACAAAAACTAGAATGATTAAGAAGGAAGAAAATTAAAAAGAAAGAAAACTTCTGACTTGGCAGTCCCACCCCAGTGATGCATTATGCTGTTTGTATTTCTGTTGGTATAGAGGAGCCCCCTTAGTGTTTCTTAACACACTTCTGATGCATGATTTGTTGGCTGAAAGTCCTCAGTGTTGGTGTGTCACAGAGAGGATGTGCCACACTGTTCATAAGGGCACTTAGTTTTGATTTAATTCTTGTCTCCTCTTCTACCTCCAGGGGTTCCAGAGTGCATCTTAACTGAGCCCACCATTTTAATTAGTTTATTGATATGGTGGGTCTCTCTTGAAGTGATGTTAACAACTCAGTTCACAAAAGATCATGCTGGCCCATCACAGGATGTCACTTCCCACATTAAAGGAATGCAGTGTCATAAGGAAGAAGAGCCTGCTCTGCCCTTTCTTCTATAGCTCCTCTGTGTTCCAACCTATCACTCACATGGACCATCAAGTACTTATACTGTAGGAGTGGACCACCTCAACATCCACTCCCTGAACAGAAACCAGACATGGCAGTGAAAGTCAATAACCAGTTCTTTGATTTTGCTCATGTTAAGTTGCACACAGTTCTCTTTGCACCAAGAAACAAAGTTCTCCACCCGACTCCTATACTTCTCCCTCTTATCAATACACCCCATAAGCGTAGAAGCATTTGAGAACTGCTACAAGTGATTTGTAGTTGGAAGTGTACAGAGTGAAGAGCAGACAGGCCTGTTCCTTGTGGTGCTCCACTGTTGCTCACATAGTCTTTGAGTCTCACAGATGGTGGTCTCCCTGACAGATCGTTTGTTATCCAGGGCACCACACGCTCATTCACCAGCATAGCTCTGAGTTTACCCCTTAACAGGGATGGCTGGATGGCTTTAAGAGGTGCTTCACAATGCAAGCAAGAATTCAATCTAATTTCTCACAATTGGTCTTTATTTCAAATTGTGACTTTCGGAGTGACTGCCATCACACCGTCACAAGTGCTTTACAAAACAAATAATGAGATAATGGAGGTGGCATTTAAAATCTAATTTGTGGAGCAGCCCGGCTGCAGTGACAGTCACACACTTAGCTGTAGAATGCAGGAAGGGGGCAGAAAAGAGACTCAGCTCAGGACCCTCAAGTCCTTGTGGTCTGCTGATTTCTGCATTAGCAGTGAGTAACTCTGACTGGCAGATGCATCACTGTAGGTGGGCTGCGGTGAGCGGCATATTCTTGAGAGTGAGTCAGCTATGAGTGTGTCTTTCATTCCGCTCTGCGGACAAGCATATCCTTCTAACGACCTGCTTGTCAGTTCCTAGCAGAGATAACAGCAGACTTCAACCAGGCTTCTCTGACTCATATTTGGATGTCTGTTCCAATCCAGGTGATGCGTCTTACTCGACTGCCCTGCTGGTGGCTGCACTTTGAACAATCAATTTCTTTTATTTGGAGTCAAGGCCCGTGACTCCCTAAAGCTCCTGAAGGCTGCGATTCATCTGTGTCAGATGTTAAAAGTATAGGAGAGAATGGAAAATATGTCAGTGGCGTTGGTGGTCCTGGAGGTGGGCTCCTAATTCCTTTGACTGCTTGTCATCTCAAAGACCATGTTGTGCACTTTTTGAACTGTTTTCTTGTAAACCAGATGGGCCAACCTCAGCATTCCAGTCCAAGTCTGGACTAGCACTCTGATTGCCACTACTCTCATCTTGCAGGATATCCCAGCAGCCCTTCCAGCACTCACTCTGTGCCATGAAACTGCATCTCAGAGGGAATGGGGTGGAATTCCTCAGTTTCTTCATGATGCACTCACTGGAAAAAATATGAGGAATGCCTGAAGATCTTTTTATCCATGCAATTATTTAATCAGCCAATCACATAGCAGCAGTGCAATATGTAAAGTCATCCAGATACAGGTCAGGGGTTTCAGTTAATGTTCAAATCAAACACCAGAATGGGGAAAAATGGAATCTCAGTGATTTTGATTGTGGCATGACTGTTGGTGCCAGATGGGTTCTTGTGAGTATTCCTGGAATTGCTGATCTCCTGGGATCTGCAGTCTCTAGAGTTTTTTCAGAATGCTGCGAAGAACAACAACAACAAAAAAACAGACAGTGAGTGGACATTCTATGGAGAGAAACGCCTTGTTGATGAGAGTGGTCAGAGGAGAATGGCCATACTGGTGTGATCTAACAAGAACAGTAACTCAGATGACCACTCTGTACAAGTGGTGAGCAGAAAAGTTTCTCAAAATGCATAACATTATTGAACATTGATGCAGGTGGGCTACAACAGCAGAAGACCTTTAGAACATTAGAACACTCTAGATGAGAACAGGCCATTCAGCCCAACAAAGCTTGCCAGTCCTATGCAGTCAATTCTTCTAAAGTAACATCAAGTCGAGTTTTGAAAGTCCCTAACGTCTTACTGTCTACCACACTACTTGGTAGCTTATTCCAAGTGTCTATCATTCTTTGTGTAAAGAAAAACTTCCTAATGTTTGTGTGAAATTTACCCTTAACAAGTTTCCAACTCTGTCCCCGTGTTCTTGATGAACCTATTTTAAAATAACAGTCTCGATCCACTGGACTGATTCCCTTCATGATTTTAAACACCTCTTAATCTTCTTTTGCTTAAACATTTGCTTTTTCTTAGACCATGTTGGGCCTGCTGTTAGCCAAGAACAGAAAGCTGGATACTTGGAGACCACCAACCATACCACCAACGCTTCAGAGCAGGTCATCCATCTGAAGCTAAGCATCTTTGGGCCCAGCCAGGACTTGGATGAGTAACCATCTAGGAACACCTTGGGGATCTTTTGGAAGAGGTGTTGGTGTGGCTATCAGGGCTGGTGTGTACCCTGTGGTCTGTGTGTAGATTTCAAAGACTCAATGCAGTGACCAGGGATACTCTTTTAAATAATGGTGTCATCCTTTGAATGAGATGTAAAACCGAGGTCCGGACTCTCTGCACTCATTAAAGGTCCTTGGGCATCTTTCGAAAAAAGTAGAGTTCATCCCAATGTTCTGGTTAAAGATGCCCACCATGACCTTCTCCATTCTGGTCACCTAAATATTTCCTGTCTCTGATTGTCTATGTCTCTCACCCCTTCACCTCCTCAAATATAATGTTTGGTACACAAATGACTGCCATTACATCATCCAGGTGGGCGCTACATATTGGTGGTGGTTGAAGTGGCTACCCTTTGTCCATGTAAAGTGCTTTGAGTAGGGAGATAAGAACTATATAAATGTAATTAATTATTAATATAAAAATTTAGCCTGGTCTGATGAGTCTTGATTTCTGCTGAGACACACAGATGGTAGGGTCAGAATTTGGTGCCAACAGCATGAAAGCATGGATCCATCCTGCCTTGTATCAACAGCTCAGGCTGTAGGTGATGGTGCTGTAATTGTGTGGGGGATATTTTCTTAGCACACTTTGGTTCCATTAATACAAATCAATCATCCCTTGAAATCCACGGCCTATCTTAGTGTTACTGACCATGTGCATCCCTTCATGGCCACAATTTCCCCATCTTCTAATGGCTAATTCCAGCATGATAATGCCCCATGTCACAATGCAAAAGACTGGTTTCATGAACATGACAATGAGTTCAGTGGTCTTCCCAGTCACCAGATCTGAATCCAATAGATCATCTTTAGCTTGTGGTAGGACAGGAGGTTTGCAGCATGGATGTGCAGCTGATAAATCAACAGAAATTACGTGATGCATATCAAAGGAATGCCTCCAACAACTTGAGGAAACCACACTATGAGGAACTGAAGCTGTTTTGAGAGCAAAAGGAGGCCCTCCTCAGTATTAGTATAGCAGTCTGAAGAATTTGCTCTGCGAGTGTATAAAAGGCACTATCTATCAGAGTCACTGTAGTACCTGTGTGGATGAGAGAGGGCGCTCTTGAGTTGGCCTCATACCCAAAATGAAGGCTTAAGAGTTGAAGTATATTATACAAGATGTTTCACTTATAAATAAACCATACAAGGGAGTTGAATTACACTAATTATACCAGACGTGGAACACAGCAATGCAAATCTTTCAACCTCTCTGGGCCTTCTTACACACTATGCTGATCCCCAGGGTTGGCTTTTCCACTTTCCACTAATGTACAACACATAAGCACTCCTCCCTCACCTGCTCTTCCTTGCTCGACTCTGCACCTTCTTCCAGTTGAACCTTTGTCCTGCCCGACTCCTGACCTCCACTTTAAATAAAGTCAAACTGGAAAGGCTCATTCAGGAAGTACTTCCAAGGATACAAGTACTGGAATCAGGAATAGGCTTTGGAACTTCTGGGAATGTCCCATTAGTACCGCCCCCAAACCCAAATGACTTCAGGTGTCACTGCAATTGCTAACCCCAGGGGCAGTCATGTGTAACATTAGGTTGACCACATGGAAGTTATTGACGTTTTCAACATATTTGAATAGGCAAACAGTGCCTGCAGATAAAACTGATATACTTGTCAAGGAAAACTGACCTTTTCAATCATTTATTCAACAAAAATATCAATAGATGTATTGGTCTACTGGGGAAACAGTAAGTCCACCTTTGGCCTTAGAAGCTGGTATTGTCCTCTTCAGTAGAAATGCCTTCTTGTAGGTGTTTTGCATATCTGCCCACCAGTCTCTGACTTGGTGGAATTTCTGACCTCTCCTCCATGTGAAATTCCTTCATTTGCAAGAAGTTTGTGGGATTTCTTGCATGACCTGCCTGTTCAGACCCCACCACAACATCTCACTGCAATTCAAATCAGGGCCTTGACTGGGACACTCCATAACCCTCATCAAAGATGAGACAAAGAGCCACAAAAAGGTTTGGGGCAGCCACGCATATAATTGTTCCCAGCTGAAAAATTATTGAAATTAATGTACAATTGTGAACAGGTTCGAGTCCAAAACAGAACTGTCTTGATGAGGCAAAGATAGCAGTTTTAAGGGGGAGTAGAGGAAGTGACGTCATCGAGATCAGGCGGGATTTTCCTGTAAGCGGTCTGCAGTGGAAAGAGAGAAGGGATCAGCATACTCCGCCACCCCCTGGTCTGACATGGAATTACCCTCATTCAGGCTCTTTAGCTGCCTCCCATGCGCATGTGTGTGACACCCTGCATTCCTTCTTTTTCATCCATTCCTTGGTGGATTTGCTATTGTGCTTTGGATCGTTATTGTGTTGAAAGGTTCATTTCCATTTTTGTGAGAGGGAGTGAAACCTGTTGAAATCAGCCTCATCATCAACTCGTGCTGTATATGCTTGGGGACCTCCCAAAAGACTCAGGTAAGCTGAGCAATACCACCACCAGACAGGAAGAGGGCACTGTTGAGATCCATGTCTCCATAACACACAGCCATAGCAAGGAGAGGATTCCTCATGTCGCCCCCGCTGGGTGTTCAAAACCCTGCCCTTTCCAGGAGTGGACCCATATAATGGGGGAGACGAGGCATGGAGGTCATCTTATGACATGAGCAACAGAAGGAGACAGAGCTCTCTGTCGTCGTTAACTATTTACTTTGCTTTGTGACCTATGCAGTGTTTCTCAATCTTTCTGGTGTCGTAACCCACTTTTTCCCCATGTAAGTGTCTTCATGACCCACGAGCACGATTTTCAAAGTGTGGGAGGGATCGAGGTGGATCATCGGAGCGACCCACTTAGCAAACCACCATGACCCCCTACCATTATAAATAATAGCAACATGTGACCCAATGGTTGAGAATCTCCATCTTAAGGGACTCTTTTCTGTTATTTAAACTGTCAGTTATTAAGGGTTGGCACCCCAAATGTTGTCCCGTGTCCAGCAGTTTTTGTCAGTGGACTCCCTATACACACTCCTCGCAAAAAACACAGTCTTGGCACAAACTTCTGGGGCGATAGTTGTACTTTTTTTTTTCTGACTGCAGCACCGCATCCTGAGATAAAGTGCCAATCATGGTGTAATTGTAAAGAAGACACGCACATGGCTCTCAGATTCCCAAGCTTGTCATGCCCGGGTGCCGCTCATTCTTCAGCAGCTGTCCGTCTGTTTCATGGCAGGCACCTTCTGTCAGTCGCCGTTCTTGCACATTTATCCCGTTTGTTGATCTGCTGAAAGCACTCGCCATAGTACCCTCTGGGAGCCATTAAGACAAAAAGCTCCCTGGAAGCCAAAGCGGTGACGACGTCTCCCTGGGAGGGGCGTTTGTTCTCCGTCTTAACAGATGCATCCATCTCTTTTAGGCCCCGGTGGGCTTACCCTCTCCTACTGTATTTGGGCTGCATTTGCATCTCGCCAGTTTGCGAAGGTGCCCAGTTTAATAAAGAAGATGAGCCTGGCATGTCATCAAAGAAGTCTCATATTTCTTTCTCTGAGAGGAGCTCATCAGATTACCAGCAGAGTGGATTTTGTTATGGCGGGCTGAGCAGGGTGAAATGCAAGACATCTTACTAAGATTATCCTGGCTGAAAGCAGCAAGGGATGATGTTGGCATCCACCCATGTTTTCCATTTTGCCTTGTTTGTTCAGGACCTGAAAGTTTCCACAATGAGACCATTTTTGTTCTGGCTGTCAAAATTAAAATGGACGGCCTTTAAGTTAGCAGACGTGCAGTTCTTACTCCCAAGTAGACTTAGAAAGTGATTTTCCTGTCCTATATTGCATTGCCAGAGTGATGCCTCCCTCTTTATCTTTGGCACTAAAACTAAAGGTTGCTCATCTGACGGTGCCTGGAAGTGAACTTGTCTTAGGATGATAGACATTGCTAGGGTGTCCCCATGAGACTCCATGTGTTCTACACTGGACTGGCACACCATTCAGGGTTGGGCCTTGCTTTCCTCCTAAAGCTTCCTCAATAGGCATCCAACATCGATGAAGAAGTCCGACAGCATCACTCCAGGAATATGATAATGGTCTTATATTAATCCACACCAATTGTGAAGAAGCCGATTTAAGAAGCATCATTAGGCAGTTAAAGCAATGAGCTTACACGCCTGGTGTGGAAGTCCAGCTTGTTACTATAAAAATCGAGCATTTCATGCATGATAACTATGCCAAGTCAATACATAATGAACAGCTGACAGTTGAATCACTAATATTGAAGTAAGCCATCCCCGTGGCCATCTACACTATTCTGCAGCTAATGGCTGCCTATATCATTCAGCCTCCGATAGCCACCTACTGTACACCATTTATCCAAATATGGCCTCCTGTAGGCACCAAAACCATTCAGTAGCTTATGACACCTAAGCCAGTCCATCTACTTTGATTTACTCTTGATTTAAACAGTGTCTTCAGATAGAGGTGGTGTTCTCACATTACCTTCAAGTACCCTCTGGTACAGAGAAGAATTCATACTGGATTCGGTGATGGTGAGCTGTCCAGACCCTTATGCAGCAAAACAAAACCATAACATTTCCACCATCATGTTTTACAGCTGATATCAGGTTCTTCTGGTCAACTGCAGTTTTTGGTTTCTACCAAACTTGTCTTTTGGTGTTGCAACCAAATGTAAAATGAAAAGATTTGCCCTTTCTGTGTGTGCAAGAAGTAAGTTCCCCCTTGGCTGTAATAGCTGATATTGCCTCCTCAAATCGATGTTTCCCATTACTGTCTATCAGTACCTGCATGGAGAAGTGGGTGAACGTTTTTCCCACTCCTCCATGCATAATTCTCTTAGCTGTGTGACATTTGAGGGGTGTCTTTAGTGCTCAGCATGTTTCAGATCCCCTCACAACATCTCAATGGGATTCAGATCCAGGCTTGACAATTCCAGAGCCTTCAATTTCATTCTTTTCAGTATGGTGAAATTACTGTTATGTTTAGTGTCATTGTCTTCTTTCAAGGTTCACGTTTGGTTGACTTTCAGTCTTCTGACAGGTGGTACCACATTATCCTCAACTGGATTCTGTGATGGTGAGCTGCCTAGGCCCTGATACAGCACAACAGCTCCAAACCAAAACATTTCCACCACCATTATTTAGGCTGGTATCAGGTTCTTCTGGTCAAATAATGTCTTTGGTTTTCATCAAACATGTCTTCTGGAACGAAGGACAAATAACTTAATCTTTGTCTCATCTTTCCAGAGCACATTGTTCCAGGAATGTTATTCTATCTGGATAACAAAGGCTTCCACCTAACACAACCTCCAATGTATATTTAATTTGCATAACCTCTTTCTAACGGTAGACTTAAGTACTTTGACATCAACAGTGGAAAGAGCTACCCGTGGGTCCAGTGATGAAATTCTAGGATGCTTAGACACTTCTTTCAGCATCTGGCATTCTGATCTGGGACTGAACTTGCTGGAAATGCTTAACCTGAACAAATTGGCAGTTATGTGAAATCTTCTCCACTTGTAGATGACATTTGGGATAGTGGAATAGTTGCTTTCCAATTGTCTGAAGATCTTTTGAAATCTCTTCCCAGACACATAGGCATCTATAACCTTCTTTCTAAAAGCATCAGGGAGTTCATTTGATCTAAGCTTTTCATTTGGACATTAAACTGGGTGTCCTGTGGACCCAAAGTTCTTTTCTTTCTGCGTTCTATTTGTTTACAATGGCGTAGTTGGCAGGATTTGTTTGGAAAGAGGGCCAAGTATCTGGACCACCAAACCATTATGCAGCAAAGGAAACAAGTCACAAATTAACGAAACAACTTTGAGGTGGGAGCAGCAAGAAGTACTACAGACAAGATGAGAGGTGCAAGCAGGGATATGTTACACCTAATTGTTCTTGCTTAACCCAATGTCACATTAAGTGACGTTTTCTTGTGGAGTATATCACCTTTGCCAATTGCATTCACTGATCTCATTGCTAACCCATGACAAATCACACGACTGAAAATCACAATCTATGTCACACTTACCGACTGAGCGCCAGTCTTCCAGCACAGTCATGCTTGTCCCTTTTTCTGATAGTCAATACTGTGCTGGTTGATGGAGCTGGCACTATACCAGAGCTGTAGGAAAGGTTAATAGCTGTCATGCATTCAGACACAGTCTCTGTTCTTTTTTTTTTCTTTTTTTGGTTCTGTTTCATTACATAAAAATGACACATCAGAGAGACATACTTTTCTTCTATTTGTGAGGTTCAAAACATACATGTTAGTTATTCCTCTTTACTACATTCTGTGCATTGTACCTCTGGCTGAATGCTCCTTGGTTCTCAACTCTCACAACCCTCAAAGCAAAGAAAAATCAAACCTGTTTGATTTTACCCTAGCCAATCACAGAATAGTCATTGGGCATGTCATATTAGACGATCAGATTCATGGTGACTGGCTAAGAATATGCAAATGAAGGCTACAAAAATCAGTGTAAAAGTCATCAAATGTGAGATAGTTAGACAAACACATGGAGTGTGGTGGACATAAATGGTACTGTGGAGTGCTGGTGTCTAACCTTTTTTTCTAACCCTTGTACAGGTGTTGCATTTATCAGTGAACTCTCTCTAATTGCTTCAGTATTAACCAGGGAGCCCAGCCTTCTGACATTATTGCATGAGATAGTGATGTGGTCAATACCATACCAGGAGTAACTTCCCTACAATCGCGTAACATTATCACTGACCCTAGTGTAATTATAAGGAAGCCTACCTGATTTCCAAAGCTACATGGAATGAGTTTGGGCTGGGAATCAAAAGATGCTAGAAATTAGTGTTATATAGAAGCCTTTAATCAAGTCCCGTTATACTTGTACCCAAGCCTGATGGGAATTGTTGGATTTGCAGTGATTTCTGCTAACTTATCCAAGTGTCTTACCTTGAAGCCTACCCAATGCCCCAGTTCAATGATTTATTAGAGAGACTGGAAAATTTGCATTACCTCAAGATGTTTGATATGACCTAAAGGGTATTAAGAAACTCCACTAGCCTTGATTTATATTCATTTATATAAGCTTTAACTTCTCTCGGCCTCCACCTGTGCTCCTGTGTCCTTGCTGAAGAACCAGTTTGAAAGTAACAGCTGGCATCCTCCTCATTTATTCCCTTCATCACTCCCTTTACTTCTTCATCTCTTCCTTTACTCAGTTGAGTAGACAGCATGGCCTTGGGCTTCTGTAGTGGTCATTGAATCTCAAATGAAGCCCCAGTACCCCCTTAGGAATCCTTTCAATGTCAATTTTTGATTCATTTCTGAAAGTGGAAAGTTACTTCCGAGACAAATACCTGCCTGACTTCTAAGCCTCACTAACCTAATCTCTACAGCAGGGCACATTGGCAATCTTAAAAAATGTAATTCTGCTAGAAGTTTGATATGTGGAAATCTACTATTTCCAGATTAACTCCTTCTTCAGGGCTGGAAAATATCTCCTGCCAGGTGTTCCGGGAGATCCATTTTGAATGATGAATAATCCCCAAGGTTAAACACAATGAAGTTAATCTGGAAAGCAAGAAGATGCTAGAACTGGGTGTTATAGGAGCCCATGGTCAAGTACCATTGTACTGGTACCCAAGCCCGATGGGAGTTGATGGTTTTGCATTAGTTTCCACCAACTTAGCCAACTCTCTCTCTGGTCAACCATTGGCCCTCACTGAAAGCAATTCACTCCAGGGGTATCCTCCAGTGAGACCCTGAAATCACCCTGATATTTTTTGTGGATTTTTAGAATTGTGACAAAACTAATTGCATGGTTCTTCTTCTATCTGCCCTCATGCATTCTTATGACGTGTGGGTCACTTTGAATCAAAGTTCTAAATGAAATGTATTATAATGCAAGACACTATATTGTATATAATAAAGATTAAAGAACGGCAGATGTTCATCGTTCCTATCTTGACCCCCTGATTTTCAGCATTTGAACCTACTGACCAGACTACCCACCTAGAGTTACTGAAGTCTGGCTGTCTGGCACCTGCCAGCCTGTCAGTAGCTCCTCTGCTGTCTCAATGGGGGGGCTTAGTCATCATGCTTCAGATGAAGGACGCTTTTGATGTAGTGCCACCTGAGCGCCTCCCCTACCATAATCAGAGCAGCACCTGATCCATCTCAGACAGAGACACAGAGACCCTGGCACTCCCTCCTGTTTAACAAACGGTAAAATCTAATTACGAAGCTTTCAGGCAGAGAGGAGAGCCGCAGCAAACATTTCCTTGTGAGAGAGCACATTTTAATCATTCCAATAAGAACTCGGTGAACGTTGCAGGTCCCTGATTGTTAATGATGGGCAGGTTTTTATGCTGCTTTCCAAGAAGGCTTGTGTTGCAGATCTTACAGTACTGAGTGTTAATTTGCATGTTGTGCCCGAGGGATTTCCACAAATCATAGTGGCAAAGCTCCTGAGGATCTGCTCGCTGAGTAAATGACTCTTGTGCTTCGAAGAAGATTTTGCCAATGAGATCTGTGTGGATAAAGAGGTTAAAGAGGACAAAGAGGATCAGGATGGTGACACCCTTTAAAACATAACGACTTCTGTGTGTGTGAGAGGAAGAGGGGGTTCAGAGAGCAGTGGTGGGCATGTTATCCTACAGTATACCCTGGTGCTTCTCTTCTGGGGCTCATGAAGCTTGTGCAGCCCACTCACAGTTTCCATTTCACCTGCTAATGTGAAGAGGTTCACAGGTTGGGGACTTTGGGCTGAGTGTTTACCCTCATTGGAGGCAGATTAAAGTTGGGGGGCCAGCTACGGTGAGACCTTGGTGGCCTAGCTCTTTATGATACTGTCCTGGCATTTAATTGGGTGTTCTAAGAGGGGGCATCTCAGAACTGCTCAAGTCACTGCGTCATCAGAAAGAAGGATTGAAACAAGAGAGTTTGTTAGAGGGGTAAGTAAGGTAGCTGCCCCCAGTTTAGAAGTGGTATCTGTCAAGGTCTGCGCTGTTCTATATATATGTGATGGAGCAGCTACAAGGCTGCCAGTACCAGGGCATGTCCACTGGACCTTTAGGGCACCACCAGTGCATATTCATGTTGTGACCAGTAGAGGGCATTACAGCACCCCAAACCCCATACAGAACCTCACAGACACAAGTCCCAGTTTGAGTTAAAGGTTTATTCTCACAGATCGCCTCATACAAAGGCTGCTAAACTGGCATAAACCAAACACAATACAATTCTCTCTTTCTCTCTCTCCTCCATACCTCCCAGGTGAGCTTTGTCCTCCTTCCACCCAACTCCAACCCACCAGGATTCTGGTCGAGTGGTCTCTTTTATCTTGGAGTCCCACAAAGTATGGATCACATATCTCTGAAGCACCCCGTGACAGCACCCACTGAACCCGACAATGCTGCTCTATTGAACTTCAGTTTCCAACATGCCTTGCAGGTGTCCTTACTGGTAGTGTTGCCCAGGAAGGTTGCCTTCTGCCATGTTGAGGGAGCAAGTAGCCTTGCCAGGTTGTCACACCCATTCCTTACAGTATACTGGCCTCCCAACTGGGTAAGGATCCCTGTTCAGTCCCGGCCAGGATGCCAGTCTCTGCATGCCTTCCACTGCAGTGCCTAACCATAAAGGGCCAAGCACCAGATGTTCCACCTGTAGCTACAGGGCACCACCAGTGGCAATACATACAGTTCTGTGTGGAAGTAGCTACAAGGATGCCAGTAGCAGGACATGGCGACTGTACCTCTAGCACACCACAAGTACCAATGTGCGTTTGGGTTTAGCCATAAGGTGCCAAGCACTAGATGTGCTGCTTGCAATTGGGCAACACCGGTAGCAATCCATAGTGTGATTAAGGTGGCCTGAACTCAGGTGTGTTGAGTGATCCTCTAGGACACTACAAGTACCAGGGTGTATATAACCACAAGGTACCAACTACCAGATGTACAGCCTGTACCTGTAGAGTACCACCAGTGGCATTCCATGTAGATGTGCATACAGTGATTAAGGTGCCCAGCACACCAGGTGTGTTGTCTGCACCTCTAGGGTGCTGCCAGTGCCAGTGTGTGCACAACTATACAGTACCACGCATTAGATGTGCTACCCGTACCTGTAGAGCTCCACCAGTACCAACGTGTGTATATAAACACAAGGTACCAATTACCAGATGTATAGAGATTGTCACGCATGCGCGACTAGGAGACCGCGGATGGATCCTAAAACACATCGAAGGACGTTCGCCGGCGGGGAATGGCGGGGTACTAACCTTGTTTCTTTGTTTTCCAGGACTAAAGACGCTCCGCCATAAGACCATGCCTGCAGTACGTTCACTTCCGCCCTTCCTCCGCCATCTTCCCTGACGTCAGCAGTCCCATCATCCATCACGCCTCCTTCCCAGCATTCCTGCACTTCCGGCTCCTCCCATATAAAAATGGCCGCCGACGCCTAGTATGGCGTCGCGCATGAATGTATTATATTTGTGTTTTGACCCTGCATATTTTTTTGTTGAAAGTGGAGTGTCGACAATATAAGGGGCCGGAAAACCCCAAACCTTTTTGCTGTCTGCTGTTGAGTCTTTTACAAGATGTATAGCCTGAATCTATAGGGTACCACCAGTGGCCATATGTGGGCGTGTATAATTACTAAGGTGGTCAGCACCCAGAAGTGTTGCCTGCCCCTCTAGGGCATCATAAGTAGCACTATGTGTTTGTGTTTAGCTATAAGGTGCCAAGCCTCACATGTGCTACCAGTACCTGTAGGGTACCACCAGTGGCAATGCATATCAGCCAGCACCAGGATGCATCGACTGTACCTCTAGGACATTGATGACAGCAGTGTGTGTTTGTATGTAGCTATACAATGCCAAGCATCATATGTGCTGCCCATATCTATAGGGCACCAAGAGTGGCAGTGAATACAGTGATTAAGGTGTGTCAGTTGTACCTTTATGGCCCCACCGGTGCGAGTGTGTGTTTACGTAAAACTATTAGGTGTGAAGCACCAAATGTGCCACCTGATCCCATAGGACACCACCAGTATTCCTGTGTGTTTGTGTTTAACTACAACGTGTCAAGCACCAGACATGCCACCCATAACTATCAGTCACCACCAGTGGCAGGGCATATTTGTGTGATGTGCCAACTGTGCCTATAGTGCATTTTGATTAAGGTGCCCAGCACCCAGGTATATCAGCTCTCTACATCACTGCCAGTACCAGTGTGTATTTGTTTACAATAAATAAATAAATAAATAAATAAATAAATAAAATTGAACTGATTAAAATACCAGATGCCTGCTCTAAGTCACCACCACTGGCAGACCATACAGTTATTAAGGTATGTACCTCTAGTGCACCATCAGTACCAGTGGTGCCCAGTTCCAGATGCTCCCATTGTTTTGATAGGACACCACCAGTGGCATTGTGTTTTTGTGTTCATGTGCGTGTGTGCCAATGCAGTGCTTACAGTGCCTGGCACTGAGTTGTGTCAACTCTGCCTCTACAACACCACCAATACCAGTGTGTGTTTGTATATAATAATTAATAAGTGCCTGGTACCAGAAGTACCACCTGCTACAGGGCACTGACAGCGACAGACCATGCAGTTATTAAAATGTTTGGCCCATGAGCATGCTGCCTGTACATCTAGGTTACCATCAGTACCCGTGTGTGTAACGATAAGGTACCAAGTGCCATCTGTGCCAATTGTATCAATAGGGCACCACTAGCAACAGCATGCACGTGTGGAAGTATGCAAGTACACCCAGTTATTAAGGTGGCCAGTTATTAGGGTGTGTCGCCTGTACCTTTAGGGCACTGCCACTACCAGTCTGTGCTTGTGTATAAGTATTAGGTGCCAAGTACCAGGGTGTGTAGACTGTGCCTCTGTGATACTGCCTGTACTCTTGCATGCATATCCGTGTGTTCACATTTACTGTACTGCAGGTCTGAAGTGACCAGCACTCAGGTTTGACCCCTAAATCCCTATAGTACCACCTGTGCAAATGTATAAGGCTGTCAGTACCCGCACCGGGGTGTCGTAACTGTGCCTCTAAGGCACCACTTGCACATTAGTGTGTACTGCTATTAGGTGTCCGTACCTAGGGTGTGTCTGCTATACCTCTGGGGCACTGTCAGTGATGATGTTTGTATGAGGGTGTGCCCACTGTGTCTCTATGGTGCTGCCTGTGCCCTTGTTTGTATGTGTGCAAGTACCTATAGGCATGGGATGAGGTGATCAAAATCACAGTGTGAAAACAGAGTCTGTTTGTGTATCTGGTTGAGTTTACCATTATAAGGCTGCCAGTGGCAGGGTGTCACGACTGTACCACTAGGGCACCTTAGTGTTTGTGTGCAAGTAAGAATATTAAATGGCCAGAGTGAGTCAAGTGTTCCTCTAGGGCACTGCCAGTACCATCATGTGTTTGTCTATATGTTACTATGATGTATCACCAGCACATTTAGGGCACCACCAGAGTCCACAACTAATAAGCATGAGGGTGTGCCAACTGCAGTTTTTGCGTCTCCTGACATGACAGTCTGTGAGCAGAACACAAGTGCCATCGATAAGCTGACCAACAATGGGGTGAGAGAACCTCATGGGACCTGCAAGTGCCAAAAGTGCATGTTTGATTGGTACTTGATGTGCATTTGACCAATGTACAAAGTCAGAACACACCTCAATGGTTCATAGGTGGGTTTCCCAGTTCAAGCACAGGCAGCTTCACTTGTGGTCACAGAGTAAGGTGAGAACTGAACTGGCAGCCTTGGGACTCAAGAGCCACCATACCATTCTGCCTGCCCATGTGAGTTGGCAACTATAAGGAATGCCAGCACCCAGGAATAACAACAGTGCCTCTAAGGCCCCACCTGTACCAGTGTGCATATATATGGCAACAGGGTGGCAAGAATCAGGCAAGGGTGCCAAGCTGTAGGCTTTTCTTCCAGCAGTTTATGCCTGTGTACTAAGGCGAATGGCGCTGCCCATGGTGTCTTGATTTTAATCGACATTTTTTGTTCATAATTCACAGAAAACGCTTAACATTAAAACACAATTTCACATGTCAAATGCATATATAAAATGTCTGTGAAGAAATAACTTTGAATTGAAAAATACCAGAGTTTTCCTTTAAATAAATCTCTTCATTTATAAGGATTTTCTATTTGCCAGAGGTTTTATGGGTTCCTCTCCCTTGTGAGGCATTTTTGTATATTTTTGAATACTTTGGGACGTTTTATGATTTTTTTTTGTAATTTGGATTCTTTTTAAAATTTGATCTCATTATACTGAACTTTTTTCAAAATTTTTTTATTTTCCATTGTCATTTTTAGGAGTGCCAATCCCATTTTTTTTCCAGTTTATCCGATGCCTGTTTACTTTTTCATGGGCAGTGCCACTTTATAAATTCTTTGTATGCTGTTGCTAGGGTGCTTGTCACCAAAGGATGACCAGTTGTTGTATCCTTTGATGTAATCTGGTCATCAGTATAAAGGTTGTCCCCAAGCACTTCCTGGTTACCTCAGATTGCGTATTCCAATGACGACTTTTTTGTGTGATTTCCCGGTTTGGATCATTTTGCTTTGTTTATTTTTTTTTTTAATGTTTTAAGTTTATTGTTTTTGCTTCATTTTTTGGTTTAATTTCAATTTCTGGCTTGAAATTTGGCTTTCATGTTCTGATCCCAAATCAAATCCAAAGTGCTTCCTGGTGTAGCTAGTCAGGACAAATATATAATGCACTTTTGAAATCAGGTCCCCTTTTTGGGCCTGTGCCTGTAAAATGGTGGAACGTGAATGGCTGTAGGTGACCCAACAGTTTCCCTTTGGGATGTGCGTGTGTGTAAACAGCTTTAATCAGCATGTGTGCAGATGTGTTTGACTGTCCACACTCATGGTCACTTCTTCACATAGTGACAAGTTGTGTCACTGAGACCCCTTAAGCCATGTCCAGTGGCTCAGCTCCATTGCCCAATAAGGGAAAGCAGATCACATTGCTATCTTTACCTGCACGCCAGGGCTGCTGGCATGTGACTGATTGTGGTTCAGCGGGGATGATATGAACCACCATTGGGGGTCACCGAGGGCCACCTCACATATCTAGTGGTTGCACTTGAGGATGTGCAACTTTCATCTTAATGTTCACAAATATCTGAGGGCACTGATAGAATGTTCAATTGGGGGATCTTGGCATGGGGTAGATGCCAAGTTGACCACTGAGATCACATGCTTGTAGCAAGATGCCCTCACCTGTCCTGGTGATTTCACTTTTCCCTAATGCTGGCTTGTGCCAAGTATACATGGCTGAGTCTCCACACTGGAACTCCAAGTAGGCAAAGTTGAGTCCAATGAGTGGCAATACAGGTGCTGGTCATAAAATTAGAATATCATGACAAAGTTGATTTATTTCAGTAATTCCATTTAAAAAGTGAAACTTGTATATTAGATTCATTCATTACACACAGACTGATGTGTTTTAAATGTTTATTTCTTTTAATTTTAATGATAATAACTGACAACTAATGAAAGTCCCAAATTCAGTATCTCGGAAAATTAGAATATCAATTAAGACCAATGCAAAAAAAGGATTTTTAGAAATGTTGGCCAACTGAAAGGTATGAACATAAAGAATATGAGCATGTACAGCACTCAATATCTAGTTGGGGCTCCTTTGGCCTGGATTACTGCAGCAATGCAGCGTGGCATGGAGTCGATCAGTCTGTGGCACTGCTCAGGTGTTATGAGAGCCCATGTTGCTCTGATAGTGGCCTTCAGCTCTTCTGAATTGTTGGGTCTGGTGTATTGCATCTTCCTCTTCACAATACCCCATAGATTTTCTATGGGGTTAAGGTCAGGCGAGTTTGCTGGCCAATCAAGAACAAGGGATACCATGGTCCTTAAACCAGGTACTGGTAGCTTTGGCACTGTGTGCAGGTGCCAGGTCTTGTTGGAAAATGAAATCTGCATCTCCATAAAGTTCGTCAGCAGCAGGAACCATGAAGTGCTCTAAAACTTCCTGGGAGATGGCTGCATTGACCTTGGACCTCAGAAAACACAATGGACCAACACCAGCAGATGACATGGCACCCCAAACCATCACTGACTGTGGAAACTTTACATTGGACCTCAAGCAACGTGGATTCTGTGCCTCTCCTCTCTTCCTCCAGACTCTGGGACCTTGATTTCCAAAGGAAATGCAAACTTTACTTTCATCAGAGAACATAACTTTGGACCACTCAGCAGCAGTCCAGTTGAGACGCTTCTGACGCCGTCTCTTGTTCAAGAGTGGCTTGACACAAGGAATGCGACAGCTGAAACCCATGTCTTGCATACGTCTGTGCGTGGTGGTTCTTGAAGCACTGACTCCAGCTGCAGTCCACTCTTTGTGAATCTCCCCCACAGTTTTGAATGGGTTTTGTTTCACAATCCTCTCCAGGGTGCGGTTATCCCTATTGCTTGTACACTTTTTTTCTACCACATCTTGTCCTTCCCTTCGCCTCTCTATTAATGTGCTTGGACACAGAGCTCTGTGAAAAGCCAGCCTCTTTAGCAATGACCTTTTGTGTCTTGCCCTCCTTGTGCAAGGTGTCAATGGTCGTCTTTTGGACAACTGTCAAGTCAGCTGTCTTCCCCATGATTGTGTAGCCTACAGAACTAGACTGAGAGACCATTTAAAGGCTTTTGTAGGTGTTTTGAGTTAATTAGCTGATTAGATTGTGGCACCAGGTGTCTTCAATATTGAACCTTTCAACAATATTCTAAGTTTCCGAGATACTAAATTTGGGACTTTTATTAGTTGTCAGTTATAATCATCAAAATTAAAAGAAATAAACATTTGAAATACATCAGTCTGTGTGTAATGAATGAATCTGATATACAAGTTTCACTTTTTAAATGGAATTACTGAAATAAATCAACTTTGTCATGATATTCTAATTTTATGACCGGCACCTGTAGTGTAGCTACAGACCTCCATAGTTACACTGTGATTGATATTAGGCAGTGTTATCTGACTCGGATAATGTGACTGTCCCTCAAGTCAACATCGGACACTTGGAGCTCCAGGGTGGAGAGATACCAGCCTCGTTTGTGCTGCTCAAGACGTGGAGGGAAGCGCTGGACCCTCCAAGACGTCTGCCGCCCGCCAGGGTGCTGCTCCGCCCGCAGCAGCTTCATTGATCTGACGCAGCCCCTGCTGATGCAGCGCATCTTCACGTGGGGGGCTCAAGTGACTGGAATGCTGATGAGGAGAGCCGCGACGTGCAGGCAGGCAGGCAGTTCAGGGGCTGCGCACGCCATCGTGTAATTACAGTAATTTAGCACAGCGCACTCGATCTGATGTCTAATGGCCAGGAGAAGGAATTCTTCAGGTTTCAATCCCTTTCCTTCCGCGCGCTGCGCCCTTGCCATCTGCCCGATATTCACTTGCAGCTAATTACAGAAAGGCGGAGAGAGAAACGCGAGGCCAGGATGTTGGAGGGGAATTCAATTTTGTCTTCGTTCTGAGTGTTGTCCAAATTGCCTGCTGTGTAGAAACGTCAGGAAAATCAAAGCTTTCAATTTGGGTTTAAATCAGCGATTAGCGGCAAATTCCCGCCTACTCCAACATTTTTATTATCGAAGACGAGCGGAAGTACCTGGATTGGCAAGGAGCTTAGCGCGCCTGCGTCACCAGCTGAGAACACGAGATGCAGATCTCAATGTGTGGAGATGATACGGCATCATCGTCACTGGATCTGTCATCACACTTTGGGGCGATGATCGCAAACGGGGCTTTCCATATACGAGAAAAATAAATAAATAAATAAATAAATAAATAACAGGAAAAGTTTGAGTTTTCATCGACAGTGCAGGCACTCAATCACAGGAATCAAAAATTCAGCAAACACCACTATCCACAACGATACTTACATTTGGAAACCTTCCCAATCCGACCTAAATAAATAAATAAATAAATAAATAAGGACGGCAGGGTGGCGCAGTGGTAGCACTGCTGCCTCACAGTAAGGAGACCCAGGTTCACTTCCCGAGTCCTCCCTGCGTGGAGTTTGCATGTTCTCCCCGTGTCTGGGTGGGTTTCCTACACCGGGTGCTCCGGTTTCCTCCCACAGTCCACAGACATGCAGGTTAGTGCATTGGCGATTCTAAATTGTCCCGAGTGTGTGATTGGTGTGTGTGTGTGTGCGCGCCCTGCCCAGGGTTTGTTTCCTGCGTTGCTCCCTGTGTTGGCTTGGATTGGCTCCAGCAGACCCCCGTGACCCTGTAGTTAGGATCTAGCGGATAATGGATGGATAATTAAATAAATAACAGGAACAGTCTGAGTTTTCATCGACAGTGCAGGCACTCAATCACAGGAATCAAAAATTTAGCATACACAACTATCCACAAAGATGCTTACATTAGAAAACCTGCCCAATCCGACCTAAATAAATAAGTAAATTAAATTTTAAACGAAAAATACGTCCAGGTTGACTGACATGGATAAGGCACTATTACAGAAGGTGTCTAATAGACCACTTTTACAAGATGGGACATTTGATTTGTTACCGGTGATGTAAACGAGATAAAGTCTACATAGATGGTCATTCGAAATGAGATCACAGCGGTGTAGCAGAAACAAAAAGTAAGAAGATAAAAGCAAAAGACCCTGTTTTGCCAGGGCCGCCTCAGGCATTTATGCTGCCCTATAGGCAAAGCTGCAAATGGTGTCCCGTTCCCTCTTTTTGCTTTGAGTGGAATCATCACTGCCAGACATGTATAAAAATCTGGAGGGACGACTTCCATCTGTGTGCCTCAGTAGAAACTGAGATTCATCAGACCAGGCTTTGTTTTTCCAGTCTTCATATGTCCAGTTGTGGCAAGTCGGCGCCCACTGCAGCCTCAGCTTTCTGTTCTTGGCTGACAGGAGTGAAACCCAATGTGGTCGTTTGCGGTTTAAGCCCATCCACCTCAAGGTTTGATGTGTTGTGCACTCTGAGATGCTGTTCTGCTCATCATAGTTGTACAGAGTGGTCATCTGAATTAGCGTAGCCTCTCTGTTAGCTTGAACCAGCCTGGCCATCCTCCTCTGACCTCTCTCACCAACAAAGCGTTTCTGTCCACAAAACTGCCACTTACTGAATGCTTGTTGTTTTCTTGTCCTATTCTGAGTAAATGCTGGAGACTGTTGTGTGAGGTCAGCAGTTACAGAAACACACAAACCAGCACCAACATTCCCTGGCTGACATCATTGAGGTCAAATTTCTTTCCCCATTCTGGTGTTTGTTGTGAACATTAACTGATGCTCCTGACCTGACTCTGAATGACTGTGTGCACTGCAGTGCTGTCACACGATTGGCTGATTGGGAAGAAAGTGTACAGGTGTTTGTAATATATTGCACAGTAAGTGAATAATAATAATAATAATAATAATAATAATAATAATAATAATAATAA
>JANRMT010027041.1:26891679-26904265 GCA_026402145.1 Polypterus bichir lapradei
GCCTTTCATATCTGTCTGTCTGTCTGTCTGTTAGGGTTGTGGGGAGCCAGTTAGAAAATGAATCGTTTCTTAGACATTAAACGTGTCACTATACAGAAGGCCATTGCCAGGGCCAGCACACAGTGTCAGACGGATTCTCTGAAAGCATATCAGCCACATGCCGTCATGTCTAAAGGGGCACAGAGTGTGGGAAAGGCACTCCGAAGACATGTCTGAACACAGAGGTAAGGTAATCATGGACTCTCCGTATGACAGGAGAGAGAAGGGAGACAAAAAATAAAGCATTAATTAAATGGATTGAGTGAAGAAGGGGAGAAACATCTGTTGTGCTTTTACTGCTCGCAGCTGTAAAGCACCGTGGGAAATGAGAATGTCGGGTCCAGAAGCTTGGTCCTCACTCGGCTCCCTGTGTTTCCTGAAGGCATTTTTCTGTCTTGTTTCGACTGAGAGGTCCTGGAGGCTGGCATCTTTCAATGTGCTGCCAGGTGCCGGAGCCATCAAAACCCCAGCTGCAGTGACACTTTAATCATCTTAGGGCATCTTATCTACTGGTGGTTCCTGTCTCAGCAACTCCAGAGCCAGGACCCCAGCCTGTGGTGTTACACAGTTTAATGCTGGGTCATCCACCCAGAAAAATAAGCCAGCAGAGCAAAGGGAAGGGGGCTGAATGAACAACTGGACTCCATTGAATCCCCCCAAAAAATAACCATCCATCTACTAGATCTGATAGATTTTCCAAGTTGGGGATGGGAGGTCACAGTAAATAAGAGTCAACCTGCAGGAACAAATCTTGGTTTGGAACCATCGTGTGAAAATGGAGTTGTGGGAAGGTGAGCAACAATTGGGCAGCGACAGCCACCTAGAGGTGCCACACTCCAGCATTGCCATCTTTAATATGTTTGTTTGAACGTTGGGAACCAGTAGGGAGGATCAGAGTGGGATGACAGAGCTGTGAGTGAGTCTCTACTTGGGGGTTTATGAAAAGATCAACCAGTCGATAAATCACTGAATCAATCTTTATATATTTTAGCATTAGCATGAGAGCACGGAAACCTGAGAATTATGATGACAGTACTGTGTGTGAGTGTATGAGACATGATCAATCAATCAATCAATCAATCAATCAATCAATCAATCAGTCTCTATTTAATAGATTTCAATAAGAGTATTAGATCAGGAACAAATTTATAGCACACAATCAACACACCAACCAATCACTATAAAACACAGATGCCATAAATACAGTCGTGCACTGACGTACCGCTCTATTTGGGACCTGACGTTTGGCCATATGTCAGCTTGGCCTTGTGTCAGTCACAAAGTGTGCAGGTCACTGCAGCTGAGGCTCTGCGAGTCTGGGGTTGGTCCCCGGTATGGATACTCTATCTGCCAGTACAGGGCAGCACGCCATATACGTGAAAGGCAGGGTTTCTCAACCACGGGACTGTGACGCCGGTGAGTGGCAGGTTGCCGTCATTGATTCATGAGTGAGTCACGGTGGGTCGACTCAGCCAGCGATTCTCAACCACTGGGTTGCCTCTGGTCATGTATGGGCATTTGTGGGTCCCAGTGTGTCCCTTAAATGATTGGCAGTACTCTGTGATATGTTTGCTTGCTTCTAAGTGAACTTGTTTCACCAAGGGGGACCCCAGGTCGTGCTCGGTAACCCTAGGGAGCAGTTTACAGGGCTGCTCGAGGGATGTCAATGTATTTAAAAAAAAAAACAGTTGTGCAGAACCATAAAGGTTGAGAAACAGTGGCGTAAGGAAGGCGATGGGGGACGAAAACGGAAGAATTAGCCTTGGGGAGAAACTCTAATCAAATCAAATCTTAAAGTGTCCTGCAAAAGTCAGAAAACATGGGACCCTGTGACATCATAATACTACTACTACTACTGTAGTGGGGATATGTAATAATAAATATTTGTTTTTGTCTGTGCTGTGTCCCCATAGGCAAAGAGGGGAAGGATGATGGAGAGAGAGACCGCAGCCCTGAGACGGAAATTGCCTGTTAAACTCACCAGATACATCCGGGACATTCTGTATTTAAAAAAGAGGAACGAAAGGCAAAAAAGAGAAGAGAGGAAAAGTAGAGGAGAGAAATCGAGAAGAGAAAGGAGACAGTTTACCCGATCATTTACAAACTCATCACTGCCGTTCATTGCCTTATTCCACTGTTTGCTTTTTCAACATCCGATTCATCATCACGACAGCCAGTGCCAAGAAACCCTAGGGATCGGATTCATACCAGCCATTGCCAGGACTTTCATGGTGAGGCTGTTTTGTGTTCGGGAAGGAGCACAATAACACTACAACCAGTATCAGTACCGCCAGACTTTATTAACTTTGGACTCATTAATCACCACATTTCAACTGCCGTGTATAACTAATCTGTGCTTCTGTTCCGTGTTTCTATTAATTGTTTAGGGGCAAGGGAGGGTTCTTTGTAAATATTTTTATAGTTGTGTCCTATATAATAATTAGTCACTGGTGTCATTTGGGATAGTGGTGTTTTGAGCACACATATGTATATTATTGAATATTTGTTTGTCTTTTCCCTTTACAATATATCCGTGTTTGATTTTACATATCTGTTATTGTTTTCTGGTCATTTCGTCGTGTTGGGAAAAGTAAATCAACTTGTAAGGAGTACGGCTTGTTATTAGAGCAAGAAGCCTCAGATGATCCAAGGAATAGACTTGACGCTGTAGTGGCCGGTCTGGGTAAGGGGTCAGCCGTTACACTACTACTACTACTACTACTACTACTACTACTACTACTACTACTACTACTACTACTAATAATAATAATAATAATAATAATAATAATAATCGCTAGTGGCGCAGTGGGTAGCACTGCTGCTTCACAGTTAGGTGATCGGGTTCACTTCCCAGGTCCTCCCTTTGTGGAGTTTGCATGTTCTCCCCGTGTCTGTGTGGGTTTCCTCCGGTACTCTGGTTTCCTCCTACAGTCCAAAGACATGCAGGTTAGGTGCATTGCCGATCCTAAATTCTCCCTAGTGTGTTGTGGGTGTGTGTGTCCTGCGGTGAGCTGGCGCCCTGCCCAGGGTTTGTTCCTGCCATGAACCCTGTGTTGGCTGGGATTGGCTCCAGCAGACCCCCAGTGACCCTGTAGTTAGGATATAGCGGGTTGGATAATGGATGGATGGATAATGATTGCTGTCGCTGGTGTTTGGCAATTTCTAGGACATCATTACCCTATTGATTTCCTCAGCTGTACATATGAATCGCCCCGACTCAGTTGGTATATCGGTACAACATCGTGGGCACCGAGGTGAAGGGGACGTGTGTATTGTGGCCTCTAAAATTCTCAAAGGCACCATACAGTCGATCTAGCTGAATTCTTTTGATTAAAAAATGAATCCCGTACTTGAGAACACCTAGTGGAGACTAAAAGAAGTGCAATTAAGACTGAAGTTAGGCAGCACTAGTTGTGGGTGTCATAATAAATATTGGGCAACAGTTTAGTTTACGCACTGCAAAAAGGACTCCATTACTCATTTGCTTTTATTTAACAACACTTTAACAGAAGCTTCTTTTGGCCTTCATAACCCCTCCGTAGCTGGGTCATTCATGTCTGTGCTGTGTGGCATATTGACATACCAGTAAAATGACTTGTTAATGTGAAGAACTCACAGATCTTATACTAAAGATGAAATATTAAAAGAAATGGGTCCCAGTTAAGCCACCTCAGACCCCCTAAAGTGACATTTGCAGAGATGACTAAACACTTTACTGACGCTTTCTAAGTGTTACAAAGACCCAAACAAGTGTTTGTTAAGGTCTTGTTACATAAGATAAAATGAGTAATAGGTGAACTTTTGCAATACCTAAACTACAGTGTTACCAAATGTTCTTTATATGTATGTGTTTGTGCGCTTTCAGGCTTTGACCTGTAAAGATTTAGCTTATTTAACGTCTGGAGTTAAGGCTGATGTCCTTTATTTACATGACGCCGTTTTGAAGATCATGTGACTACCATGGCTGTCTTAACAGCATTATAGGCACTGGGGCCCCTACCTACGCAACTTCTCACAGGAATAAAAATGTAAATGGTCGATAAAATGAAACATATATTGATTGTATTGGTACTTCCAACATCAGTGAGGACCTCACTTGGACATTTAACACCACACAGCTCTTTAAGAGGGCTCAACAGCGGCTGTACTTTCTGAGGAGGCTGAGGAGGTTTGGTATATCGACTAAGATCCTCGGCAACTTCTACAGCTGCATTGTTGAGAGCATCTTGACCAGCTGAAATACCGTGTGGTACGGCAACACTACTGCTATGGACCGCAAACGCCTGCAGAGAGTGGTAAAGACCTCTGAGAAGATCACCAGGACCCCACTGCAGAACATCTACAACTGCCTCGATCCTCAGGGACCCCAAACCCCCAGCACGAACTGTTCACACTTCTACCCTCAGGCAGGAGGTATAGGAGTATGAAATGCAGGACTTCCAGGCTAAAGAACTCTTTCTTTCCCAAGGCCATTAGACTCCTAAATAACTGACTGGAGTTTATAACCGTGGTGCACCTCATTTTATCGACCTCACACAGCGGTATTTGACTTGTCCATCACACACCTACCTGCACATTACACTTTATACTTCTATTCTAATCTTATACTTTATGCTGCCTCTGTTACTTATTATCTGTCTGCTACTTATTATTTATGGTTATCTTTATACGTTGCTTTTGTCATTTGGTGTGGACAGCAAAGAAAGAATTTCATTGTACAGGGAAACGTGTTTCCTTACTGTGCACATGACAATAAACTTTGAACTTTGAACTGGAACTTAAAAAACATGCTGTACAGCAAAGATTAATTCACATAAACGTTTGAACAATATAACATGAGCCATGAAAAACACAAAAATCTCAACATATAAAAGATACTTAATTGGCAAACCATACAGCATGGGGTCACTATGCTCGTGGGGCCCCCGGGCAACTGGCCAGCATGCACATGCGTTAAGACCGCCCTGGTGACTATGATTGTCGTGCAAATAAAATAACAGGAGTGACAGCATAAATACAACGACTATCACACTCTGTGTTATCGTTCCATCGATAAACCTCTTCTCAAACTCCCAAGTGCCAGTTAGCTTATTTTTCATGTGAACCCTAATGGTGGGATTGTGTGTCTTGGTTTTGACTTCACGTTGCCTTGACTGTTGAATTTTATTTTGTACTTTTGATTCCTAGCTCCCAGGTTTGGTTTGATTTTATTATATCAGCTTAGCTTTGTCTCTCGTTTTTTGTATCGCCTTATGGTGATGTCAAATGCTCACAAATGTTCCTCCATTGTATCCATACCAGTGGGAATCTGGAACAAACGGCCGAGTTATGGACTTCAACTGGAAACCCGGCCAACTTTAATAAATCGTATGGGTGAGATATTGGGTCAGCATAACCAAATGAGTGACTAATGGACTGAATGGTCTCCTCTCATTTGTGAAACGTTTCACGTTATGTAGAACACACCCCTTGAATGGCTCCATGGTGCCCCATTTCTGCCCACTTCTCCTTCTTTTCACTAGACGCTGTACCTTTGGTTGTCTCTTTGGGACACTGAGCCTTCTAATGGAGTTTCTGGTGGCCCCTCTGTAAATGGAATTTTGTGATAGCAGTGAAACTACAACAATTCTTCATTTCATGACCCCGTTGCTGTGCTTCCAGTCCTTGAGCTATACTCGGCCTGTTTGTCCACGTATTGTAAGTCTAAAGCAGGACCTTCACTTTAGATGTATAATGAGCCTTCAGTGACATTGAAAACCCGAGATGTGATGAAAAGAGACCAGCATGATGGATACGACACAAAGTTGACAGCAGACCCCTGTCCTCCTTGTATCAGTCCTCTCACGTCAGCGCTAGAAAAGGTCCAGAGAAGTCCGGAGAGGGGGTCCAGAGAAGAGCAACTGGGCTCATTCCAGGGCTACAGGGGATGAAGTATGAAGAAAGACTAAAAGAGCTGAGCCTTTACAGTTGAAACAAAAGAAGATTAAGAGGAGATATGACTGAAGTGTTTAAAATTATGAAGGGAATCAGTCTAGTGGATCGAGACCGTGACTTTAAAATGAGTTCATCAAGAACACGTGGACTCAGTTGGAAACTTGTTAAGGGTAAATTTCACACAAACATTGGAATGTTTTTCCTTACACAGAGAACCACAGACACTTGGAATAAGCTACCAAGTAGTGTGGTGGACAGTAGGACTTTAGGGACTTTCAAAACTCAACTTGATGTTATTCTGGAAGAATTAAGTGGACAGGACTGGCAAGTTTTTTTGGGCTGAATGGCCAATTCTCGTCTGATTGTTCTAATGTTCACTAAAGCCAGAAAGACATCTAAACTGGAGGGAGACCCTCCTGGGTCTCCCATAGCTCCGACACAGACATCCAGCGGTTTCCATTTTCACCTCAGAAGCCAGCACTGTGTTTCTGTCAGCTAAACCAGCATGGCCCCCTGAGGCTCCACACCAGTGTTTGTTTTCCTGGGAGCTGCATTAGCGTGCACATTGGGAACAATGCCTTGTGTGCCCAGTTCACTTTTTTAAAAGGGAACCTGGGAAAGTTTGGAGTTTCCAAAGGTAGCACGATTGTTTCTGTAGATTTAGGTACTTTCCATAATGTGTGTTAAATAAATGCAGACAAACATTCAAATCTTAAATTTTAAAATCATACTTATCACTAACAGCTGCTCTAAAGTCAATCAAATGTGACATAAAAGGCTGGCCACCACTGCTAGAGTTACCAAGTGGCATGAATAAGCAGAGCCCAATAATGACCAGCATATGGAACATCTCTAACTGACCTTCATTGTTAGAAAATCCGACTGGCCTCCATCACTAACTTATCTGCTACAATACAATTCCTAGCTGACCCACATTAGCTAAAGGACCTGCATCAGTAAAATCTAAGAACATCTGCACCACTAGAATTTGAAACTGACCATCTCAACTCCTAGAGCATTATACTGGCCTTCATCACTCACTGACCTAATGCAACAGAACTAATCTTCTTCTTCTTTTGGCTGCTCCCATTAGGGGTCACCACAGCAGATCATCTTTTTCCATCTCTTCCTCTCCTCACCATCTTGCTCTATCACACCCACCACCTGCATGTCCTCTCCTACCACATCCATAAGCCTTCTCTTAGGCCTTCCTCTTTTCCTTTTTGCTCTATCCATAACAACCTTTTCTCAATATACCCAGCGTCTCTCCTCTGCACATGTCCAAACCAATGCAATCTCACCTCTCTGACTTTGTCTCCAACCTGAGCTGACCCTCTAATGTACTCATTCCTAATCCTGTCCATTCTCATCATACCCAGTGCAAATCTTAACACCTTTAAGTTTGCCAGCAGAGTATCCTCCTGACATGAATGAGTCCGGTCTAAAACTAAATGACCTGCTGACAACTGAAGTCCTAAGTAACCCACAGCAGTAGAATCTCAAAACTGGCAGCCATTGCCAGAGTATCCAGCTGACTTGCATTAGCAGAGTCCATAAGACCTGTGCCACTAGAATTTCAAAACTGACCTCCATCACTTCTGTCTGAGAATGACTTCCATACCTTACTGACCTTCTAAAGTAGAATACCCAAGTGACCCACAACAGTAGAATCTTAAACCGACCTGCACCATTAGGGCATCCAGATCACCTCATAGTCTCAGACTGATCTCCATCTTTACAGGATTTGCTAGAATCTCTAAGAGACCTACACTAAACAATTATAAACTGACCTCCAGCTCCAGAGTATCCTGCTGACTTGAGTGAGTCTGGGCTCAGATTGACCTCCAATATTAACTTACCTGTTACAACAGAGTTTCTAACATACCCACACCAGTGGACGTCCAAACTGACCATCACTACTGGAGTATCCAGCTGGCCTGCATCAGCAGAGTCCATAATACCTACACCACTAGAATTTCAAACTGACCCCCATCACTCCTGAATGAGAATGACTTCCGTAACGTACTGACCTTCTAAAATAGAATATTCAAGTGCCACACAACAACAGAATCTTAAACCGATCTGCACCATTAGGGCATCCAGCTGACTTCTTAGTCTCAGACTGATCTCCATCATTATATGAGCTACTAGAATTTCTAAGAGACCTACACTAAAGAATCACAAACTGACCTCCAAAACTGGTGTATCCTGCTGACTTGAGTGAGTCTGGACTCTGATTGATCTCCATCATTAACTGATTAAACCTGCACCACTAGAATTTGAAAATAACCAGCACAATTCCTAGAGTACTGAACTCCTGTCCCAGGCTGACCTCCATCACTAACAGACCTGTTACAACTGAACACCTAAGTGACCCACATTGGTAGAATCTCAAACTGATCCTGCTAACCTCCATCAGTTTAGTCTCAGACTGACCTCCATCATTACCTGATCTGCTACAGTTCCTACCAGACTCATTCCAGAAAGATTTAAGCCTACAGCACTTGAGTATCCTACTGGTCTCAGACTGACCTCCATCATCCACAGAGCTTCTCCAACACAGTTCCTAATAGGTCCACAGCAGTAAAATCTCAAACTGACCTCCGTCTTTACCTAATCTGCTGCGATTAGACCCTCACACTCACATCAGCAGAATATCAGATAGGCAGCCATTACTAGAATATCCAGATGACCTTCATCAGCAGAATCCAAGACAACTTGTACCACTAGAATTTCAAACTGACCTGCACAACTACTTGAACATATAATTTGACATCCATCAACAGAGTAAGCCCAGTGACCTACATGACTTAAGGCTCAGGATGACCATCACCAATAGTGTCAAAAGATAAAATCTTAATTCTTAGAGTATCAAAATGATTTGCACCAGCAGAGCCCATGAGTGACTTCCACCAGAAGAACATCAGAGTGAACTTCACTACTATCAGAATCCAGGAATGACCCTCATGGGTAGAATCTCAGATTGATCTCCACTGTTATTACAGTATCCAACCTACCATCATCAGCCCTGCATCTCACTGATCTCCATCAACAGAGACACCAACTGACCTGCACCAGCAGATGATCAGACTAACCTTACATGCTACCACAGTTTGCAACAGATTTGAACTAGAGGTGTCCCAAGCTGGCCTGAACTAGGAGAGACTCAGGCTAGTCTTCAGCATTAGAGCATTCAACTGATCTGAATCCAAAGTGTGTCAAACTAACTTACTTGATAGGAAGTGTTCGTAATTTCCTCTTCTGATGGGCACTTATACCCTACCTTACCTTTGGGTTGATTTGAATGATTCCTCATTCTTAATGCAGATTTTTTGAAGAGGCAAGTGTGAGACATACAGTATTTATTGTACCGCACCTTGCTACATATACAGTACGACTCTGGGACGAGAGGGGGTGCTGTCACTAATAGTCTTGTCTCTTCCCTCTGCAGCTCTGAGAAGATTCCCTTTAAGGGCAAATGACCCCACTTTCCTTCCTCCAGGATGCCCCTGCCCCTTCCTTTCCGAACCATTATTCCCAGAATGTGCTGTCTCAGAGTCTCGACCCAATCCTACATCAGAATGGAGTGCCAGAGACACACTATTAGCGAAGAGCCACCAGAGGCTGCAATTTATATCTTTATTTTGTGTTTATGCCATTGAGTGCCTATGTATTTGTCTGCCAAAACTATTGCTTTGTTGTCGAGGTGGCTGGGTTGGCACCACAAATTTCCTTTGGTGTCAGGGTGGCTGGGTTGGCACCTTAAATTTCTTTTGGTGTTAGGGTGGCTGGGTTGGCACATCAAATGTCCTTTGGTGTCGGGGTGGCTGGGTTGGCACATCAAATTTCCTTTGGACTTTGTCTAGCCCTCATAACCTGAACTCATGGAAACGGCCAACGTCACACAACGGATGAAGTGATACATCAAGACAACTGGTCAGTCCAGTCCCAGTTTACAGAAGGTGTTTCAAAAGGAGTGGGGAAATACGCCAGTAAGAATCAGATATTTTCTTTTTAGGCATCTTTACATGTAATGAAAAAAGCCCCTATTATAACTGCCATATTTGTCCGTCTGTCCGTCCATCTGACTGTAATTAGACTTTCAGTGGACCAGTTTTGTTGAAAGGTGGCACGCTTACTTTTCAAAGATATTTGTTTGAAAACTTTTCATTGAGATACTTAAATACAGCGTGCTGTACAAAGTTTTGAATGTTCAAAATCTCGTTGAAATCCCCATGGAATGCGTAAACTCACCTCTCTTTAAACAGAGAACAGTTGCGGATTCATTTACTGCTCCAAATTTACCTGGACAGAAGTGTCTCTGCCTAGCTAATTCTAGTTTCTCTAGCCCCTCCCACCATGTGATTAACGTTACACGGCAACAGATTGATAGGAGGGGCCAAGGAGTGTCTGAGGGGGTGGAGCCTCAGCCAAATTCAAACAGCATCAGGCCTGACTGTTCAGAAAGTCCGCAGCTAATGAAGCTAATGAAGGTGTGGAGAATGATCTTCATTAGCTGCTCCTTGTCAGGTGACCTTTCTTGCACCTTCACTTCAGTGATTCAAATTTGCACTTAACTGTTTCATCAAAGCTGTGAAAAATAACAAGTCATGTAGGCATGCGTGTGCAAAGTAAAGGTCAGCCTGATGACAAGTAGAACAGACTGGAAGCTGATGAGGCGGCGCGCTTTGCTGGCATCTTAATTCTGAAGTTAATGAACCCTTCAAAAGCAGCACTCCCAGGCCCTCATTGCCCTTTTGAAATTACATAAACATATTAAGAATCAATTTTTTATGGTTCCTGTCTAATGAAATTTTGTTCTGGTCTGTTGATAAAATAAAACAACAAAGCTCTGATGGTGCAATTAAATATGGGAGGTGACTGTAGGATCAAGAAGCACTTGGTCACTGTCATGTTCAGATGGCACTACAACAGAATAACACCGAGTGTCTGATGAAATCTCGAAAGGATTGTATTTAATCTGATATTTTCAGCACTTTAGCCCCCTACTTCAATTAAATTAGGGTGAATATTATCCACGTCATGAAAGGAGAATGAAGCTTAAAGCAAAGTGGACAGCTGTTAGCCATTTTTTAGAGAGTCCATTAGTACAGAAGCCTGGGCAGCACAGAAGAAATTCCAAAGACTGGCAGCTGCTGTCATTCGAATGGAAGCTGGATTCTCTAGAGTTGGGCTCACTTGATGAATCAGGTCAGGATGGGGAGCATATACTGGTACAGCGTGTTGGCACACCTACCACACGATGAAACAGCTCATGATCTGAATTTCAACCCCTCAGGTAGACATGAAGTCCAGTCCCATGCCCTGGAAATTACCAGCCAGGTGTTATGTGGGCATCTCCTCGGCCTGGTCCAGCCATCCGGGTCCTCAACAGTGAGTATCCTCTGAACCGGATCACCCTTGGGGAATCGCGCCACATGGCATAACTGACACTCCCTCACAATGCAGGTAATGTGCCTCATTTGAGACTCCATAAGCAACCACTCATTAAACACAAAGTCAAACCAGCATAACCCAAGCAGACACCGTACCAAAGGAGTCCAGTCTTCATCTCAGGTCACTGGATAGCGTCCATGTCTTACAACCATATAGCAAGACAGGAAGCACCAGGACTCTAAAGACTTGGACCTTCGTCCTTTTGCATAGATATTGGGAGCGCCACACACCCCTTTCCAGTGACCTCGTGACTCCCCATGCTCTCCCAATCCGTCTACTGACTTCATAGGAAGAGTCACCAGAGATGTGAATGTCACTACCGAGGTAAGTAAACCTCTCAACTTGATGGATGAACTCATTAATTGTAGTTCAAGCAATGGAGATTGAAATTGCAGTTAAAAAAGAGAAAGACGACAGGAAGAAAATCTGGAACTGGAATTTCAGGAAGTTGAATTTAATTCAATGAATTTCTGTGGAATTGATTACTTTATATTAGCATTGTGGTCGGGTACAGCAATGACAGCACAGTCCCGCAGCAAGAAATTTTGGGGTGCCAAGTGGGTCATACCTTTTATTAGTCCAAAGACATAAAATAAAGAAAAAAGAGCTGAAAAGAGGGTTCAAATGCATGCATTCCTCCTGCAGGAATTCATAAAGAGGATTCTGGGAAGGTTCTGTCTGGTTTTAGTGGAGCTCTGTCTGGTGGGTTGCTCTGGCCAAAAGTGATGCCTTCATCCTGGACAGGACCGGAACGGGGCGGGGCTAAATGCCTTAACTGGGTGGCTTTTTGGCACTGTGGGAAAAGAAGGAGACGATAGTGATAGCAACAGCGCCCTCTCTCTTCTCAGCAGGTTATTATATACCTTGACTGAGCCAGCGAAGAGGTCCTCCGATGTACATACATAACACCACATATAAGAAAATAACAAATATGAGGAGACCCTTCAGCCTATCAGGTTCACTTGTTTAGCTAATATCTTAGCTGTCCCAATATCACATACTTCTTAAAGCTTGTCAAGGTTTCTCCTTCAACTCTATGTCTCGGTAGTTAGTTTTAGATTCCCACCACTCTTTGTGTAAATGTGAATTTCTCCTTGGGATTAATAAAATATCTATCTATCTATCTATCTATCTATCTATCTATCTATCTATCTAT
>JANRMT010027041.1:26925715-26941119 GCA_026402145.1 Polypterus bichir lapradei
TTATCCAACCCGCTATATCCTAACTACAGGGTCACGGGGGTCTGCAGGAGCCAATCTCAGCCAACACGGGGCGCAAAGCAGGAAACAAACCCTGGGCAGGGCGCCAGCCCACCGCAGGGCGCACACACACACCCCAAGCACACACTAGGGACAATTTAGGATCACCAATACACCTAACCTGCATGTCTTTGGACTGTGGGAGGAAACCGGAGCACCCGGAGGAAATCCACGCAGACACAGGGAGAACATGCAAACTCCACGCAGGGAGAACCCGGGAAGCAAACCCAGGTCTCCTAACTGTGAGGCACCGTGCCGCCCAGCTAATATTCATTCTATTCTATTGTCTTATATTCTTTGTATATGTCTTTGGGCTCAATAAAGTATATCTAACCCAATCTAATGTCTCCAGGTTAAACTGCATTCATTAACAATTCACTTCCAATCAACATATATGTGCATAAATAAACAAACATGGAGGATACATCCATTTATACAAAATCAAGTCCTTCTGCACCAGGGTTGGAAAAGTGAGCAGGATAACAGCAGCCGAGAGCAAAACAAAAGCCCCCCCCACCCCTCCAAAAGAGTCACCCGAGCTCCACCTTTCACATCTTCCAGTTGTAACACTGAGCCGACATGATGAGAAGCGGCACAATTAAAGGACAGTTCACCAGGATGAGCATCGCGGGGGTCTGAAAGCTGTGAAACCCAAGCCGAGGCTCGCTGGCCCAAGGCAAACAGGAAGTCGATTGATTATCCAGCTAAATTTAGCCCTCGTATCAGGCCGGACTCCAGTCTATTTTTAGGACAGGCGGGTGTTCTCGGCGAGAGAGACGCTCTGGCGGGCTCCATGCGCCAGAATGAGGACTCAGCCGGGGGGGGGGCCCCCCTTGTTTTCCTTTTGAACAATCTTATCGCCCTTGACCACTGCCATTGTCTGTGAAGCTCAGCTCTTTGTGCGGGGTGTCCGGTAGACGCCAGGATGGTCTCCGCTCTTCCTATCTGTCTCCAGACTCACTTTTCAGCACTTATTGTGTTTAGGAGGTGAGCTCATGTGCCCGGCATTTACAACATGCCCTGCTTGTTCGTTGTGTCACGTCGAGCCCTCGTCTTTCATTATGTTTAGTTTTATGAGCCCTGTATGTGTGTCGTCCGGACGTAGCTGCCACTTTATCCCAGTGGTTAGGCTCCAAGGGGTCTGAACTGAAGTCCACCACGGAAGGAACTCTGTGCTCTCTCTCACTGAGCATCATCAGACACAATGGGAGCCCTCCCAGAGTGTGTCCTCATCGTGTGCCATCATCTGAGGGAGACAACACAAGGCAGGGATGAGGAGCCTTCAGGGAGATTTAGATCTACAACCCCAATTGCAAGAAGTTGGGACAGAATGGAAAGTGCAAACTCAAGCAAAAAGGAGTTGTGTCGTTTTCTAAGCCTGCTAAATGCTGAGAGCAGGGGTCTCGGCTCGGGGAGAAGCTGGAGCCCATCCCAGCTAGCTCTAGGCAGGGTGCCAGTCCATCGGAGGGCAAACACACACCAAGGCCAGTTTAGCGTTGCCAATTCAACTAACCGGCCTGTTTTTGGACACTGGGAGAACATGCAAACTCCACACAGGGAGGACCCAGGACATGAGCCCTGCAGTACCGCTGCGCCACCCGCGAAAATAAAGAGAGATTTTAAATTTATTTTGATTTGTATTCAAACATAAAGCAAATAATTTCATGTTTAACTGTTTGTTGAAGACGCACGTCTGTTTGAGACATGTTGCAAAAAGTTGGGATGGATTAGTCAGGAGTAAGAAGTGCAAATACATACTGTGCAGATGCATGCTGGGAAACATTATTAGTGACGTTCCCTGGGGTCTTTGGGTGTCTCGGGTCTCATAACATCAGGAACTCAGGTGACCCACCCGGGATTGGTCAGTAGCTGGTGGACTACAGATCACCCCCTCTTTATCCAGAGCTATCTGGAGGATCTTTCTTTGGCTTCTGTGATACATCCAATGGCTCGCCTCTTTATGACCCCTGAGCAGAGTGAATGCTCTACAGAGCAAGCAACCAGCAAAGCCTCCTTGTCATATGGTAGCCACTCGACCTGCTTCCTGGCCAGGAGCCATGCTATTATCTGCATGGAGTAGAAGCTTCTAGTGCATGGAGGTTCTGGGCACCGTGGGGCGACTCTGCATCTTATCAGGGTTATTACCCGTGTGCTGAATACCCCTCTTCTGCTCCATGCATTTCTTTCTTTGTCTGAAGGATTTGTAGGCCATGCAAGTTCTTGCAGATCTTACTCATTAGTCATGTATCCATTTCCATGAGTTGTAACTTGGCCCGTTCATATAGGGTGCTCATTCTTCACCCTTCTTGGGCTCCCCTGGGTTTATATAGTTGAGGGACTCGTCGTAGTTTTCCTGTGGTCTTCCCCATAGAAGATGCAGGTTGGTCTGCTAAGATCATTCTTGCCCCTGGCGCCATGTTTCCAAGCTGTCAATTGTCTCTCCTGCAGTCCCCAAACTATTCTCAGTTGTCATCCAGTCATATCCTCTGTGTCACTGGCTCTTCCAGGCTTTACGATGTGGAGATGCAGTGGGATCTGAGAATGGTACGACATGCTGACATAACAAGACGAGGCAATTGTATTCTAATATACAGTGGTGCCTTGGTTTGCGAGCATAATTCGCTCCAGAAGAGTGCTTGTAAACCAAAGCACTCGTATATCAAAGCGAATTTCCCATAAGAAATAATGGAAACTCAGTTCATTCATTCTACACCCCAAAAATATTCATATAAAAATGATTAATACAAAATATAAAGTAAAAATACATAAAACAAATTAAACTGCGCTTTATCTTTGAAAAGAACTGTAGCTAGTGTGAGGGAGACAAGTGAGAGGAGAGGAAGAGGAGGGTTATTGTGTAGGATGACTTTCACTCTAACTAACGGAATCCCTGTTATCTGTTGGCTCACTGGAATCTTCTTCTTTTTTTGCAACTTTAACAAGGAATCTGTCCAATGACAGTTGCTTTTGTCTCCTTTTAAGGATTTCGCGGATATGTGACATTGCATTGCCTTTAAACTGATTCATCACTCACACACACGTGGTCACAATGCTACAGTAAATATTACACGCTCGTACGGATGTTGACTAAACGAGTGAGGCACACCGAAATGAGACTGCGCATGGGAGACAATTACCCACAATCCTGCAGTGAGAGAGAGAGTAGAACCATCAGCTCAGCTGTGATCACGTGGCGCTCAGCAGACAACGCATATATGTACTACTCGTATTGCAAGACTTCGCTCGTTTATCAAGTTAAAATTTATTAAAAATTTTTGCTTGTTTTGCAAAACACTCGCAGACTAAGTTACTCGCAATCCAAGGTTTTACTTTATAAGGAGCCCCCAAAAATAAGGCCTAGTTCTTGAAGAGCAATGATGGGTCGAGGACAACAGATGCACTTCGAGAACAAAATGCTGGATTAGTCCCCAAAAGACAAGTCGGTAGGTTTTTGGACATTTTATCTTCTACATTGCACATATAATTAAAAGATTCAAGGAATCTGGTCAAATTTCGATGTATAAATCACATGTGAATGCATGTGATCTCTGATCCCTCAGATGTCACTAACTTAAAAACCGTCAAGCATCTATAATGGGTATCAGAAATACTTCAGTAACTATCTGTCGGTCAACACCACATTCGCCTCTGGATCCAAGTTAAGGATTTACTATGCAAAGCACTGCCCAGAAGGGCCGTCAGCTTCTTTGGGCTTCATCTCATCTGCGATGGAAAGGAGCTCAGTGGAATCGTGTTTTGTGGTCCTAAGAGTCAACGTTTCATATCATTTTTGGAAAAAAACAGCCATCATGTTCTCCAGGCCAAAGAGGAAAAGGGCCATCCAAGCTCTTATCAGCATCTGCCATGGTAATGGGGGCAGCAGGCAAGCCAGTGCCCATGACATGGGTAACTTGCACATCTGTGAAAGTGCCATTAATGCAGAAAGAAATGTGGAAATGTTGGAGGAACACATTCTGCCATCCATGCACCATCTTATATAGGGTCATCCCTGCATTTTGCAGCAGGACCACAACAAACCACATTCTGGGCAGACGCAGAGGACCCAGGGCAGTGGTAAAAGTTACCTACTGTGCCACGCTGATGCCTCATTTTCAAACTTGCTCATTTTACTATAGAGTGGAAATGTTAGGGGCAATGAAAGAACCAAGGTTAGAGAAAAGAGGGTCCATTGCTAGAAACATACACTTACGAAGCAAGTTCCTATTTTCACAGTACTTATACTTATTAGAGCCTTCTTTTACTCCCAGAACAACCTCATGGCATGGACTCCTCAAGATGTTGGAATCGTTCCTTTGAAATTCTGGTCCATGTTGACATGATAGCAGCACACAGTTCCTGCAGATTTGTCACCTGCACATCCATGCTGCGACTCTCCCATTGTACCACATCTCAAGCGGTGTTCTACTGAATTCAGAGTGGGAAGGCCACTGAACTCATCGTCATGTTCATGAAACCACTTTGAGATGACATTTGCTTTGTGACACGGTGCATTGTCATGCTGGAAGTAGCCATTAGAAGATGGGGATACTTAAATACTTAAATAGGCCTTTGCATTCAAGTGAAGATTGATTGGTATTCAAGGGGCCCAAAATGTGCCCAGAAAACGTTTTCTCACACCATTATGATAACAGAACACGATAAGTCAAAAGAAGACATGAGAGGACAGGACAGGTAAGGACATAAAATATGAAATGGGTGGAAGGTATGGGCTGGCATCCCAGCCAGGCTGGTTCAAGATTCTTTATCTGGCGAGGAGGCTGGCCCACTAAATAGGCAGGGTAGTCTCTGCCGCAGCCAGGAGAGAGACAGAAATGGATACGCTAGCATCTCGGAAGGACTTGATCAAGAATCCTTAACTGGCTGGGCTGCCAGTGCAATGGAGGGAAAGAGGAAGGCAACTTGCCTGGGTTATTTACTCCCCCGAAACTCTACATGGGAACATCCCTGGGTTAGGATATCACTATAGATACCCAAGGGCATGATGGGAACTGTAAACCCCGTGGGAAAGCCCTGTTGGGTTCTGTAGTTGCCACTACGGGGCGCTGCAGGGATTAATGGTCCATACTTCATGGAACTTCAACCTAACCTGGAAGTGCTTCCTAGGGAGAGTGTCATACGTAACTCCCGGGTCCTGGATAAAGGAAGCATTTCTGCTTCAGTCTGTGGAGCTGGAGTCAGGAGAGGAGCTTGATGACGCCTACCGGGGGTGAAGTAAAGAAGAGAAGAGTTACCTTATGGTACCATGCTGTATTTTATAGAGGGAGAGAGACCTGTCAAAGGTAGTTTATAAAATAAACGTTTGTGTTTGAACCCAGAGCTGTGTCTGTTAGGTTCTGTTTGGGGTCTTGGAGGGGGTCATACATAACATAACAGGACTGGACAAGAGAGGACACGATGTGACATGACAGGACAGGATATTCTCAAACCTACTTAATCCAATTCAAGGTCTTGGGGGGCCTCAACCTATCCTTCAAGTACTGGGCACAAGGCTAGATGGGGTGCCAGTGTATCATGGGGCAGACACTCAGTCACCCTGCAAGCCTTTGAGGATGTGGGAAAAAATAAACCCAAAGGGGAATCAATACAGAGAAAGAGAGAACATGCAGACTCCAGAGACAATGACCAAGGCCAGGTTCAAACCTAGGATGTGGGGTCTCGGAGACAATAAGGCTTACCACTGTGTCTCGATGAGTTTGTTTTGTTTAATTCTCCTGATCTGTGTATGGCACTATGGTGGTGCGGGACTATCTCTTGGACCGCAATTGTGTTATGAGCAGGGGAGTCTTTTATGTGGACTGTACTGATGATCTTCTAAGTTTCTTCCTTCATACTAAAAATGAGAATTCAAAGTAGTTGATAAAACTAGAGAAGGTGGATGGGACAATTACGCTTAGCTGTGGACGTGAGTGTGCGATGGACGGATCTCCGTGCCTGATTCTGAGAGGACAGACAGCAACTCGTAATGGTGCTGCCCTTTAGAATGTGGCATCTCGATGCTTTCTTCAGCACACGTGGAGACCGTAGATCTGTATTAACATGTGCAACACCACCGAAACCCCCCTTTCTCTGTGCAGCTCCACTCTTGCTATTCCTAAAGCAGCTGTTGACAGCTGCTGCCCAGTCAGCATGAATTGATTCTGATAGTCACGCAAGGGCTGGGCCGGTCGGTGGAGACCAGTGTAGCAGGAGCTTAATCTGCGCAGACTTGCCAGGTTCAAAGTCGGCAGGCACTTGAAGGAGTGACGCGAGTGTCCACAGCCGGCACTCATTCTTATAAAAGAGCTAAATGGACGGCGAGGCGGGAAGACGGAGGGCCCTTTGCAGCCCCTCTGTCAGTGGAGAGGCGGGAAGCACCTCAGCGGCTAAAGCTGCCTTTGAAGTGTGGTGCTTTGTGAGGGGAGCGGACTCTCTGAGACGGGCCTTTTGTGTGTGCCCAGTAGGAGCTTATGGACCATTCATTTGCCTTTGAATTGGAGGAATGTGGATGGTGGGGGGCGGTGGGCAGTGAAGGGGGCAGTGGAATGACAGTATCGGGTGTGAAGTGATGGGAGAAACCCTTTAGGAGGAAAGTTCTTATTTACAAAGATCCAAGGTGGCAGATCTAGAAGCTGGCTCACTGCTCTCTGTATTTATATATCTGGGTATCTAATTAATTTCATGCCAATTTGTTCCATCTCATGTTGATGAGATATCTTGACGCCTTTAAATAGGGAGTCCCATTTTAGACATCTTTCTTCTTTCAAGTGGAGCCCAGTCAGGTGAATTGACTTGTTGAGGGACACATAGATGGTTAAAGGTTGGGATTAAACTGACAATCTCAACAGCTTCAGGCCCCTTAGCTGTTAGGCCACCTTGTCAATGATTATCCGTCCTTCTCCTCCTGTGTGCCCTCTTATCTACCCTGCCAGTGTCACAAAGTGCCCCCTCACATTTTCATTAGATAGCCAAGTTCTACTGCTCCTATTCTTCCCAATGTTCAGGTGCAGCCATCACCATTGCACTTCTGGTTAAATACTGGTACTCAGGGTGGGATACCAAGGGTGCCCCCCTTCTTGATCATTTTCTTTGCTCCTTATTCCTATATCATGGGGATGGGACAACCTTAATTTTTGCAATCAAAATACTGGAAGCTTTCAAGGTAAGCAATGACCTGCCCACCCAACTGTCTACTCTGGACGTCCAATGTCATGGCCCATTTCACTGCCCGTACAGCCCACCCTCTTGTCAACCCTTCCACTCCCTGCTCCTTTTAAATCTCCTTTGGCATGGCTGGTCTCATAATACCTCATTTCCAATCCCATTCACCCAACCACGCCAACTCTCTCCTGTCATGCTGTCCCCGCTTTCATATGTTCAAGAATCTCCATCATGGCTTCTAGGAGAATTTGATCAGAAGGTATGGAAGAGACCCCTTCCTCCTCTTCCTCTTCTGGGAAATGAGACGTCAAAGCGTGGCAACTCTCAGAAGTCGAACAGGTTCAGCGATGAGCCGTAATGTTGTTAGCTGGAGGAAGCAGCCAGTGACCTTGAAGGGAATGTAATGCTATTTATAGAGCGTGGTGCCCCTCGGGGGGCTCTCTGTCTCGTGCTCCCATTATCAGCATTGTTTCTGTGGTCGTACTAAATTATTTAGCAGTTGTTCCAAAAATTAATTTTTCAACAGTAAGGTAACGAGTGACAGCGAAACGCCAGCCATGAGTATCGGATCACCCGCGTAGTCCGGCCGCAGTGTGAGCTTGCGTTCCGAATGTCAGACAAACCTCGTTAATAATGAATCCCCTGCTTCACTCGCCATTAACCCCCGAGCTCAGACGGCTTCTCCTTACCCAGCGGGAGACCTTGAGGAGGAAAGTGATTTGATCAAATTAAGATGACAACAGCTGTGACAGGAGAGACCAGGCTGCACTCCTCGTCGGAAACTGAAAGCAGAGCCAGCGTCTGCCTCCCGGACCCCGCTGGGCACCAACAGTGTGTTGTCCTGATGGGGTGTCAGCTTGGGGTGCAAATAATAGAAATACAAGGCATCGGAGATGCGATTGGGGTAAGGGTGGCACAAAACTTCCTGTTCGCACCGTGATGGGCATTGGCCCTCTTGGCATCATCATGTGGCATTATGTCTACCTCTGCATGTCACAAGTGGTCCTGTGTCCCTGTTGGAAAAAGTACTCCTGTATTTCTCCTGAGTTACACATGCCACTGTGTCATAAGCCCTTTTCCATAAGATAAAGACTTTTACTATTGTATTGAGGTTGGCATATACTCTCCTCTACATGTCATGGGTGGCACAAGCCATCCTAAATGTGTCCCACCTGACATTTCCCATTCTTTTTGTATTGTGGCTGGCATTGGACCTCCATGGGAAAGCCCTGGTGGCATGTACATTTCTGTTTCATTCTTCTGACCACTCTGTATGCCCCAGACCTTCCTCTGGAAGCTCCATGTTTATACACTGTATACATATAGACAGATAAGAACATCAGAAATCTGACAACCGAGAGCAGACCATTCAGTCCATCCAGCAGCTTTGTGTAGCTAATAGCTAAGCTGTCCCAACATCTCACCCAGAAAACTTTTGAATGGCTGTCAAGGTTTCTGCTTCAATTACATGTTTGTTTCAGATTCCCACAGTGCTTCCTGGCTTCAGTCTGAAATGCGCTCGCCCTTAACATCCTCCGGTGTCTTCGAGTCCTCGACTATATATATGGTGCATAGTTCACTGTCAAATAATGCAAAGAGTACACGACACGTGTTTCGCCCTCAGTTGGACTCATCAGGTATACACACTCTACTGCTCCCCTCTCAGGGATCGAACCTCAGACGTCAGCGTTAGAGACGAAGCCCCTTTACACTGCGTATTGTGTACTCTTTGCATTATTTGCCAATAAATTATGCAGTATTCCATGATCTGCTTTTCGCAACTGAAGAGGGCACCGTTGCGGATGTTTGCCGAATGGCAGACCAACCATAAGCGTTACCTGATAGGTAACCACCCACACAATTCAGATCGGGACTCAGACTACGAATGCAATGAATATTTATATATACTGTATATATATACTGTGTGTATATATATATATATATATATACACACACATATATTGTAACTCATCATTCAAGGAAAACATATCAAGCAGGCTGTTTAAAATCCCAGTTAAGATGTTTAATCAATGCTGACATTCACTCTTTCAGCCACTATGGCCCCACCAACAATCCCTTTGTCTTGAATTAGTCTCCAGTCTGATCCTCCACTTCTCTATGGGCCTTATCCCACAACAGGCACTTTCAACACCCATTAAAGGGTGGAGTTCCTCAACAGCTGAATCAGAAGTGTTGAATGCTCTTGAAGTTCTACCATTTATGCAGATGTCCTGGTCAAATGTCACATGGCGGGAAAAGGTGGTCCTATCGGCTAATTCCCAGGACCTCACAAACAACAATGATGGGGAGCTTATATTAAAATTCCAATTGTTCCACATTAGCAGAGTTCTGACAAGGGTCAATCTGTAAGCAAATGAGGACAATTCACATGGACAGAACACCACGAGGTCACACCACAGACCTTCAGAGGATAAACAAAATAGAAAATACGTTTTAGTGGCAGATCAATTCAAACAGTAAAATGAATCAAGAATCTACGCTAGAGAACAATATGACAAGCAGGAGCCGCAGCAGCTCCAAGTGTGCACTACATTAATAAGTGGTGACCTTTGATGTAAATGCTAAGACCAATGGGGCTGCTGTAATTTTAGTAGGTAGATCAGTCTTCTCAGCCGCGCTGGTCCTTGCCACAATTACTTTATGTGCGGAGGACAGCCGTACTTTGGTGACCTTCAAACCTCAATTTGATGTTATTTTGGAGAAATTAGGTGAATAAGACTGGCATGCTTGTTGGGCTGAGCAGCCTGTTCTCATCCAAAGTGCCCTCCTATTGTGAGAAGAAGGATTTTAAAATCAGTCCTAAACTTAATTGGAAGCCAGTGATTTCGAATGATACAATTCAATACAATACAATTTATTTTTGTTTAGCCCAAAATCACACTGAGCCACTGGGGCCCTCCAGGACTGGAGTTTGAGAACCCTGAGGTAGGTCATATGCCAATCAAAATATACAGAGCAGGGCACACCTGGAGCAGCTATGTGTAATCTGCAGTGTGTCTTAAGCACATAAAAGAATGAAAGTAAAAATACTCTCAAAAATGATGAGCTGAAATGTTTATAAATCTCAAAGAATATGCAGTTAAAACAACACCCTTTCCCCTTTGGTCCACCGTCATACAGTTTTATAATTAAACTGTCCAGTTGTTTGTTCCAAGCACTTTTCCAGTTCTTCTTCAGACTTCGGCTGTTTTAGTTGCTTCTGCATCTCCAGGTAGCTCCAGATAGCCTAGATGATGCTGTTGAGATGAGGGCCCCCTGGACGCCATACCACCTGCCTGGCACCATCGCTCATCTACAGAACGAAGTTGGGACCAATTAGATGGAGGGTCTTGTGTGATGAAGGCGAATCTGCTTGCACTTCTCACCATTGAGGATTTCAATAATTCTGAGCCGATCACTAATTCCAATATGCAAAAGTGCAGACCAAAACCTCCATCGTGCTGCAGACCCTCATCCGTATGGCTCTCTGGAGCTCCACTGTGGACAAACATCTCCTGTTTGAGCCAAAAATATCAAATTTTGGTTTGTCAGTCCAGAGCACCTACTGACATTGTTCAGCACTCCAGTTCCTTGGGTTTTTGCATATAGGGAGGTCTCTTGGCTTTGTGTCCACTTCCACCAGATGGATGGTGTGAAGCTTGCGTGTTCTTCCCCAGTCTATGGAGGTTTGGTTTGGGTGCTCTCGATTCTTGCAGACATGTATGTTGAGTGGATTGGCGATACTAAAGCTGATCATGGTGTGTGTGTCTGTGAGTGAGTGTGTTCACCCTGTGATGGGCTGGTGCCCCGTCCAGGGATTACTCCTGCCTTTTGCTTAATGCTTGCTGGGATAAACACCAGCATCCATGGGGACCCTGCACTGGATAAGTGAGATTGGAAGGTGGATGGATGGATGGCTTTTTCACAGCAACACTTACATGAAGACCAGGAAGACATCATCGTCCTGTAGCGAGGTGTACTTGTGTGTCTTTCAATTTTGAACAGGTTTGGGGACATTAGAAGCAATTTCAGTAGGATACATTCAGTTTCCATGGCCAATAAACCACAGTGTGTTTGCTCCTCAGCCTTGCCAGTTTCCTCATACTTGTGCTGGATATCATATAGCCATTTGCCTATTATCAAACTACCTCTGTCCAGTACAGGACAATAGGGTGTGGAAGCCCATTCAAGCAGAATCGGGTAGAAGTCAGATCTGGATGGGTGGCGTCTTTTACTACTTAATAAATTAAGCGTGCACATAAAAAGTGAAAGCCTGCAGGCATTACATTCAAGCAATTCATAAATTAACTTTGTATATTTTAGGACTTGAGTGGCACAGTAGTGCAGGCTGCCATTTCAGAAGGCGAGGGATGCCACAATCGAACGGGCACAGATCCAGCGGCATTCTGCTCCTTCTGTTGTAGAAGAATGCAGATGAGCACAGAGGAACATGAGAGCCACACACAGGACACAGACACACACACGTGGCACAGGTGCAGGCCGTCAGGAGCTCAGCTTGTATGGCTGTGAGGGCACAGTGCCGGCAAGCAGCGATAATTAGAAGTGTTGTTACTCCAGTCCTGGAGCGCCATTCAGCAGGGGGGCTTCCCACCAGGACAGAGACAAACATGAAGCAGCCAGCTGGCAGCCTGGCTTACCTTGCTTTCCCCTCAGTGACTCGGATCATCAATAAATCTTGTCACCGAAGAAGGTGGCAGGGCGATGAGCAGCACCAACTGGCTACACATACTAGCACAGCACCAGGTGTTCAGGGGGCCAGGGTTTGCTGTATTGCCTCCAGTGTGGCCTTCAATCACCGCCATTTAACTGACTGGTTCATTACGGGTGACGTCAATGGAGATCCTGGCAAGAAGAACTTCTCCAAATGCTAGACTGGGATTTGCACTTGTAGTATTTGATCTGTGGTGACCATGAGTGCAGTTTTCTCTCAGTGACAGCGTCTTCCAATATCGCATGCCAGCTGTGCCCAGGCAGTAAGCTTCAACAGAAAGGGTTAGTCGGGGCCTGATTGCTCTTCACTGATCCTTATTGCTCTTCACTGGCTGACAGGTTTCCTTTCATCTTCCTGGCTTTCTGATGAACTTTACATTTGTCTCTAAAGAAAAAGGCAGCTCTCTGGGTCAGCGGTCACTAAAAAAGGGGACCAGCCTATTAGACGGACTCTGAATCAAATGTTGACTGATCTTTTGGTTGGCTTGATGACCCTTGAAAGAGTTGCTGATGACCTCTTCACTGTGTTCCTGGGATGTGGAAGTGATGACTAACTTGTTAAAGGAGCTAAGTACAGGTCTGGCTATTGGCCACTGACTCTCAGTGCCACCAAAAATGAGTCTCTGCAGCTCTAGTGTTAATGCCCAGTGTCACTCAGGGTCTCATAAGGGCCTTCTTTGGTTGTTTAGTGGATGACTGAGGAGGCCCAGTCTTGTACTACTGATGCTCAGTTTCACTCAGAGTCCCTTCCGGCCCTACTTTGCTAATGCCCAGTGTCACTCTGGGTCCTCTCAGGTCCTTTTTCAGTTGCTCATTGGATAACTGAGGATGCCAAGTCCCATACTGTTAATGCCCAGTGTCACTCAGGATCCCTTCTGGCCCATCTTTGCTAATGCCCAGGGTCACTGTGGGTTCCCTCAGGTCCTTTTCCACTTGTTCAGTGGATGACTGAGGAAGCCCAGTCCCATACTGTTAATGTCCAGTGTCACTCAAGGTCCCCTCGGGCCCTTCTTTGGTTTTTTAGGGGATGACTGAGGAGGCCCGGTCCTGTACCAATGATGTCAAGTTTCACTCAGGGACCCTCCTGGTCCTACTTTACTAATGCCCAGTGTCACTGTGGGTCCCCTCAAGTCCTTTGTCAGTTGTTCAGTGGATGACTGAAGAAGCCCAGTCTCATACTGTTAATGTCCAGTGTCACTCATTGTCCCCTCAGGCCCTCCTCTGTTTATGCCCATTGTCATTCAGGGCCCCCTCAGGTCCTTCTTTTGTTGTTTAATAGATGGCTAAGGAAGACCAGTTCCATCCCCTTAACTCCAGGTGTCACTCAGTACCCCCTAAGGTCCTTCTGTGGTTGTTCAGTGGATACCTGAGGAAACCCAGTCCCAAATGTCTTGTCAGTCAGTGACTCCCCTGTGGAGCCAAGGTTAGTCTCTGCTGCTCGTCTTATTGTCATTAAAAGGAATCAGGACAACACCAGGAGTGTTTTCTTCAATTCACATTCATGGTGCACCCTCTTTGAACCTTCATGAAGCTCATGTTAATGCTGAAAGCCCACCTTTTCTCACTCTATCCATCCATCTACTTTCTCTTGGTCAGAAGAAAGAAGGAGAAAGCAGGAACCAACCCCAGATGGGACAAGATCCACTTCCTTGCTCTGTTCTTGATGGTTGTGTTCCTTAAACTTATGTCAGGCACATGCTGCTAGAGAGCATTTCCTCAGGTAAATACAATGGGGTCTGAGAGTGATGGAGGAACTAACAACCTGCCCGACCACACAGAGAATATCTGGAGGACGAGTGACATTATCTCCCCTTCTATGTCAGAAGTTTTGCCTCTTCTGCTCTGTCCATTATTTTAGAAAAGAACAATCTGGAATCGGCTGGGGGCTGTCACCCTGCCCGGGGTTTGTTCCTGCCTTGCGCCCTGTGCTGGCTGGGATTGGCTCCAGCAGACCCCCTTGACCCTGTGTTAGGATATAGCAGGTTGGACAATGACTGACTGACTGGCAAGCTGGAATTGATGTTCATTAAGGAATTTGCCTTCGAAAGAGATGGATCACCATCCTCTGGAGCACATACTTGGGGTCGAAGAAGCCAAAGTTTTGACCTTAAGGTTGTTATATTTGCTTTATTTTGATTCTCAAATACATGGGGCTCCAACACGGACCCCAACACTTTACCTAAGTCACCCCCATTTGTTTTAAACTCCATACTGGACTGTCAATCACAATGATCATCTGCGTTAGAAAATCGGTTTATCAAAGTATCAATACTGAAAGGCACTGCATGATATAAATCTGTTATGTCACACCTTAGATACAGAGATCTGTAAGCCAAACAAGCATAAGCATATGGAGAAGAACATCTTAAAAGCAATCTTTGTTTTTTATAGCGCCTTTCTGAAATGAATCCCCCACCTGCCTTTACAAGTACAGAACAATAGCACCAATATTAACACTCCCGTGGCACTGACAGATGGCTGTTTAATGGCAATGACCAAACTTAAAGACTAGTGGCTGAGCCACCAAGTGTCACCACTTGTGCAGCCGCTTGTCACTAACTCTGAGTCTTCGAGCACCGGAGGATTTATACAAGAAATAGGGAGGGGCTGTGGATAACACTACACAACGCCCCCCCCCCCCCCCCCGGGGGCCCCGAACCCCGGCGGGGGGACATGTACAATTTGGTGACTGCCTGGCCACCTGCTGTCTCCTTACGTGACCACCCACCCCCTCCAATCACTGGCCACCCAAACGCTGTCATAAAAATCTCAATTTGGTCGATTGGTGTCAGCAGGTGCTAGCCCACTGTGCCATCTGTCCATCTGCTGTGCTGGGATCCCTGACATTCTGTTAGCGGGACAGAGATACCAAGTGGTTCTTCGATGAGATCTCCTCCACCAACGTGTGCCACCACTGCATGTGCCTTGGAGAAGACGGACTCCAGTTCTGGTGAAAACCGCTGCATGGCTGGAACTGAAGAGAGTGTCGTGTGTGAAGGCCACCTTACTGTGGGGACGCACTTTATGCAGGACAGAACGGGAAGTTAAAGGCACCATGAGATGTTTCTACTCTATATAGTGCCTTTCTTTTTCTTCCTTTTTAATAAACGGCTGTTATTTTAAACAGAGAAGTTTCTTTCTTTCCTTCTTTTTGAAGCACTTACAAAAAATCTGGATGTCAAAAGGTGCTATGCAATTTCATTTTGCTTTTATATAGTGCCTTTGTGTTTTTACATTAGCGTATTTGTTTTATACGTGGTCTTTCACATTCTTTCTTTATTTTCATTTTTTGAAGCACTTAGGATAGAGCATCAGGTCAAAGCCACAATACAGTTTATGATTTGTTATATAGTGCCTTTCTCTATCATGTTTTATATTGGCCTTCCCTTTAATTCATATATAGACTTTCTTTCTTTCTTTCTTTCTTTCTTTCTTTCTTTCTTTCTTTCTTTCTTTCT
>JANRMT010027041.1:26941129-26971601 GCA_026402145.1 Polypterus bichir lapradei
TCTTTCTTTCTTTCTTTCTTTCTTTCTTTCTTTCTTTCTTTCTTTCTATAAAACATTTAAGATGGAGACTGATATCATAAGCAATATATAATATAGTGCCCTTCTCTTTGATTCTTTACATTTGCCTGCCATTATTTTATACAAAGCTTCCTTTCGGACACACCTACAGATATGCTTGATGTCAGGCACAATAAAAATTCATATTTGATGTAGTGCCTTTAACTTTTAATATTTACATTAATCTGTCATTAGTTTATATGCAGTCTGTCTTATTCCTTGAGTCATTCTTTTTGAAGTACTTAACACAGAGCTTCATTTTAAAGGCAATATACAATTCTTTTATATAGTGCCTTTCTCTTTGATTGTTTGTACTTGTCTGCCCTCTTTCTTTCTTTCTTTCTTTCTTTCTTTCTTTCTGGACTTGACTTATTTTCACTAGCCAAAACATTGTTTTATATGCAGCCTTTCTTTCTTTCTTCAGAACATTATTTTATATGTAGTCTTTTTTCTTACCCTCAGAAAACTCTTAGAAGAGATCTTGATGTGAAAGGCACTATACAGTTTCTTTTCTCTTTTCTATAGTGCCTTTACAAAGTCCATCATTTTAATCCTGAGCCCTTTTTTCTTCTCTCCTAGTCATGACTAGCTATAGTTTCAGTAATGAGGTGTAAATTGCTTTAGAGATTTTGTGTCCGTGACTGTGTGTTTCTCTTCCGAGCGGAGGTGTTGGGTTCTGTGACGGCGCTCATCCTGGCACACGCGCTCCTGTCTGCTACTTCATGCCGCTTCCATTGCCCCCCCCCCGCCCCGCCGCCCCCCCATGCCTGCTCCAGCTCCGGTGCCCAGACATCCATAAAGCCATTTGCACTCAATTACCGCTCCATCGCTCAATTAAAGGGCCTGTCTTTTCAGGAGCAGATGCTCTCCAGGAACAACTCAGGTTGAGCGTCTCTCTCTATTGCTCTCTGTGAGCTCAACTCAGCTCCGCTCACACCTGCTTCTTTGGGCCACCGAGACTCAAACTGGAACTCCCCGAGTCCATCAGTGAAGTACACCGTAAAGTGCACTGAATCCTGCAGTAGAGCCTCAAGCAAGAGAGCACAGCACCGAGACACGTGATGGCTGTGTGTCTGAGTTCACAACAATCTCGGTGTATCTGAGTCCGCTCAGCTGGACAGTCTCCACGTCTCTATGTCCACCACCACTGGACAGCCTTCTTTGTGTCTGAGTGCACCGCAGCCGGACAGTCTCTATGTGTTTGACTCCACTAAGGCTCGTCAGTCCCTGTGTGTCTGAGTCTGCCTCAGCTGGTGGGTCTCTGGACGTCTGAGTCCATTAAAGTCACACAGTCCTTGTGTGTCTGAGTCCACCACAGCCGGTTAGTCTCCTAAATCTGGACTATCTGTGTGTCTGAGTCCAACGAAGCCAGCCATTCTTAGTCTTAGTGTGTCAGAGCCCATTAAAGCCAGACAGTCCCTGTGTGTCTGACTCCACTAAGGCTGGACAGTCTCTGGGAGTCCACCACACCACCCAGACATTATTAGCGTGTCTGAGTCCATTAAAGTCAGACAGTCCCTGTGTGTCTGAGTCCACCACAGCCGGTTAGTCTCCTAAATCTGGACTATCCGTGTGTCTGAGTCCACCACAGCTGGTGGACAAAGCATGACAAAGCTGGACAGTCCCAGTTTGTGTGTGTCCACCATAGCTAATTAGTCTCCTAAATCTGGACTATATGTGTGTCTGAGTGCACCAAAGGCAGACATTCTTAGTCTTAGTGTGTCAGAGCCCATTAAAGCCAGACAGTCCCTGTGTGTCTGACTCCACTAAGGCTGGACAGTCTCTGGGTGTCTGTGTCCACTACACCTGAATATTCTTAGTGTATCTGAGTCCATTAAAGCCAGAGAGTACCAGTTTGTCTGCGTCCACCACAGCTGGTGGACAAAGCTGGACAGGCCCTGGTGTCTGAGTCCACTACGTTCAGTTACTCTCCTCAATCTGGAATACCTGTGTGTCTGAGTGCACCAAAGGCAGACATTCTTAGTCTTTGCATATCTGAGTCCAATACTGCTGAACAGTCTTAGTGTATCTGAGTCCATTAAAACCAGACCTTCCCTGTGGGTCTGAGTCCACCACAGTAGGTGGACAAAGCAGGACAGTCCCTGTGAGTCCGCCACAGCCGGTCACTCTCCTACAGCGTCTGTGTGTCTTTGTCTGTGTCTCCTTCCGCTGGACCTTCCCTGTGTGCTGAGTCCACTACTATGCTGTATATTCTGAAATTGCCCATTGTGTTGGAGTCCACTGCAGCTTTATATTTCCAATGTCTGTGTCCACTATGGCTGGACATTACTTGTGGGCAGCTTTATACTTTTCTTGATTTCTGGTAATTCTTCCCCTCTTTTTCATAATCTTATGTCGACATGAAATGCCTTGCGGTTTATGGTGCTTTCCTAAATGGAGGCTGAATGGCCGAGTGCTATCACCTCCGTCTTTCCTACACTGGCTGCTCCCATGTGGCACCATCTCTTGCTCTGCTTCCGTCCACTCAGCCGGCCTCAGCTTCATTCCCATTAGACGTCCGCTCACAGGAGGTTTCCGGTGGCAAGTCCCAGCTGCACAGCTCATGTCCGCTTACATGCCTTTTAAATGATGCTCTTTATGGGCTTGTTGTTGGCATGGAAACAGATGTGAGTGGTCTGGCAGCCTCGTGGATTGGGCTGCTTTCTCAGAAAGTGGAAAGGGAGGAGAAAACGACGGCAAGAGGAAAACCCACAGGAGTCGGTGGCCTCATCGCACTGTAATGTGAAGACGGCGAGCAAAAGAGCAGAGCCTGAATGAGGCCTGGGCATCGGGGTGGAGCGGATGAGGTGGGCATGTTATCAGACTCTAAGAGCTGAGAGCTTGAACAGCGATGGCATGGAGGAAGGATGTGCTGTGGGCACCTCTGGACAAGGAGCAGATGCGTGTACACATCTGTATAAGGATACACTCTGGAAGTTACATGTGTGTGTTCACAGGTGTGATGGGATAATAATAATAAGTTATATTTATTGAGCGCTTTTCACAAACCCAAGGTCGCTTTACATACAGAGTTAAAAAAAAAATTACACAGAAGACAAAAGTTCGTCGAAGAGTAAAGTTTTGAGTTGAGATTTAAAGGTGGAGAAAGACGAGTAATCTTGGAGTGACTGAGGAAGAGCGTTCCAGAGTCGAGGGGCCATAACGCCTGCCAGGGTGGAGAGTCTGGTGTGGGGGACAGTAAGGTGATTGCTGCTCGAGAACCTGAGAGAGCGACGAGGAGTGTAAGGAGCTGGGAGCTGAGTGAGGTATAGCGGGGTGGGGGGGCAACGTTATGTAGTTCTATGAAGGTGAGAAGCAGACATCTTGAATTTAATCCTTGATAGAAACCGGTAACCAGTGAAGCTGGGAGAGAACTGGGGAGACGCTTTGTATGGGTGAGGCCTCTGGCTGCGGAGCTCTGAATGTACTGTAGCTCCTGTATAGATTTTGCAGAGGGAATTACAGTGATCGATACGAGACATTATGAAACAATGAACCAGTGTTTGAGCCTCGGGACACAAATGGACAGAGTGGAGCAATGTGATGGAGATGACAGAATGACATTTTGAAAAGAGCCCTAATGTTAAGTGATGAATCAAACAAAACACCAAGATTTCTGACAAGAGGAGCAGGTTTGACAAGTGTGCCATCCACAGAAACGGAGAAGGTGGGAGTTTGGGCCTACCTGTAACACTTCACTTTTATAGGCATTAAGTCTGAGAAAGTTCTTTTCCATCCATAGCTTAAGATCAGTGATGCAGTCAGTGAGTGTGCTGGGAGGCGAGTCTGTACTAAGAGAGAACTGTATCTGTGTCTGCATAGCAGTGGAAGTTAAGGATATGTGTGTTTATGGATTGTGGCTAATAGGGGACATCTCAGGTACCCAAACCCTCGAATCAACTACACAAACACCAGTCACATGTCCAATAGCCTTTAATTTAATGTTTGTATCTTCAATACGCACATCACAAGTCACAAATCTGTCCTTTTTCTCCTAAAGCTCCTCCAGCAAGTGTCATACTCCTCCAAACTCCAACTCCCAGAATCAGAAGAGGAGGCCACTTTAATGCCAGACACAAGAGTACTTCTGGTGCCACTCACCCTGGCAGCACCCACGAAACCCTAAAGGGCTGCCAACAAGACCACAGTTCTCAGTATGCCCTGGGGAGGTCTGTGCATTGGTGCACCAACTCAAAAACGATGCCACCTAGTTTCTGAAGTCTTTCTGCCCCCATCCGTCCATTTTATAGTCCATCCATCCTGGCTGGGACATCAATCCAGTGTCACTTCACATGAGCAGAGTATAAAGCAGCATACACAAGTGTGAGTGTGCAAAAGGAGCCACATGAGAGGTTGGGCATCAAACTAAAAGAAGTGGGAGTTCAGGGTGATGTTTTTAGATGGGAGCAGAACTGGCTCAGACACAGGAAGCAGAGGGTGATGGTGTGAGGAACCTCATCAGAATTGGTTGATGTTAAGCGTGGTGTTCATATACAGTATATATATATTTTTTAATATATATAAACTAGCTGTAGGCGGCATGGTGGCACAGTGGTAGCGCTGCTGCCTCGCTGTAAGGAGACCCAGGTTCGCTTCCTGGATACTCCCTGCGTGGAGTCTGCATGTTCTCCCCGTGTCTGCGTGGGTTTCCTCCCACAGTCCAAAGACATGCAGGTTAGGTGAGTTAGTGATCCTAAATTGTCTCTAGTGTGTGCTTGGTTTGTGTGTGTGTGTGTCCTGCGGATTTGTTTTGCCGATGTTCTTGCCTCGCTGTGTATTAAGTGGCTAAGCAAGCGTCTCTTTCTTCGAAGGTTTTGTTTTGCCGATGTGCTCACATCGCTTGTGTATTAGCGGCAGAAGGAAAAGCAAAAAGGATACAGTTTTGCCGATATCCTTGGCTCACTTGTGTTATTAGTGGTTAAAGGAGTTTCTGTTTCCCCGGAAGTGGATCCCTTACCCCGACTCCAAGCCAGACAGGCAGACACACACACTTCCATGCTTAGATGTTTATATATATATACAGTATGTGATTAAGATAGGAATATAAATAACAATCTGGTTAAGTTGAGTCCATCCTCTGATTAGCTGTGAACCACCCAATCTCACTAAGGTGGTCAACCAGCTGAGGGGGGAAAGGCAGCAGGGATCTGTGGTATCCGGGGTGAACTTCTCCAGGCTGGTGGTAAGGCTGTCCTCCTGGCATTGCAAGCAATCTTTGCTTCCATTTGGGAGACTGGCATCATCCCAACTGACTGGAAAACGGGACTTGTCGTCCCTATCTGGAAAGGGAAGGGTGATCGCCTGGATTGCAGCAACTACAGTGGGATAACACTGCTCTCGGTGCAGGGTAAGGTCCTTGCCATGGTCATCCTCAATAGGATCCATAATCACTTGCTCAACCTACCAGCGTCCTGAACAGTCTGGTTTTACGCCTAAGAAGTCTACCATCGACCCCATCTTGGCACTGAGGGTTCTCATACAGCACAAACGCGAATATCGGCAGAGTTTTTTTGCAGCCTTTGTTGATTTTCGCAAAGCGTTCGACTTCCTGAGACTTCATGGGATCCCCTCGAGGTTGCTGGATGTCATGGCCGGCCTGTACACTGCTACTGTGAGTGCTGTGCAGAGTGGAGGCAGGATCTCTGCGTTTCTCCCAGTTGGTTCTGGAGTTCATCAGGGGTGTGTTCTGGTCCTGCTCTGTTCAATGTTTGCACAGATTGGGTGTTGGGCAAGGTCGTGGGGTCCAGCGGCTGTGGGGCATCTGTTGGTGAAGAAAGATTCATGTATCTTGACTTTGCTGACGATGCTGTGATGTTCGCGGAGTCAATGGAGGCTCTGATTGTGGCGCTCAAGAGACTGAGTGAGGAGTCTGAGTGTCTGGGCTTGCGAGTGTCCTGATAAAAACTAAGATCCAGGCCTTTAATGACCTTTTGGACACAGCCATCAGCAGTGTGTCTGTCTGCGGAGAGAGTGTTGACTTTGTTTAGAGGTTTACTTACCTTGGCAGTGACATTCATGTCCCTGGTGACTCATACTATAAAGTCAGTGGACGGATTGGGAGAGCATGGGGGGTCATGAGGTCGCTACAAAGGGGTGTGTGGCGCTCCTGATATCTATGCAAAAGGATGAAGGTCCAAGTCTTTAGAGTCTTCCTGTCTTGCTATATGGTTGCGAGACATGGACGCTATCCAGTGACCTGAAAATGAAGACTGGACTCCTTTGGTAATGTGTCTCTCCAGAAAATCCTTGGGTACCGTTGGTTTGACTTTGTGTTGCTCATGGAGTCCCGAATGAGGCACATTACCTGCATTGTGAGGGAGCCTCAGTTACGGCACTACGGCCATGTGGTGCGTTTCCTAGAGGGTGATCCAGCTCATAAGATCCTCATTGTTGGGGACCCGAGTGGCTGGACCAGGCCAATGGGTCACCCATGTAACACCTGTGGCAGATGGAGGGTCATTTCCAGAGGGTAGGACTTGACCGCATGTCTGCCTTGGGGGTTTCCAGCTGGGATCCTGAGGTGTTTTGTCATGTGGTGGGAGCAGCAACGCACTGTACCAACTTGGCTTGACTTGACTTGTGCATGGCTGCACTCGGGTCCTAATCTGGGATCCTGAGGTGGTTTGTCATGTAGTGGATGCGGCAATGCACTGTATCAGCGTGTGCTCCCAACCTCTCTCTCTGATGATGATGGATGAGTCGTCTGAAACTGTTCGTAGACGGCAAGCACTGGTATTGTAGAGGATGAACATGAAGGGGGACAGGCCAGTTCAGACAGGCCTGAGGTGCTCCAGTATCCCAGTATCATGCATGTCCTGAGGCTCATTGTCCTGGCGCATGCATTTGCATGTTGGTTGAGTGTCTTAATGCACCTGCTCAATTGTTTCTACATCTACTTGAGGCCTTGTGGGTGTGTGTTTTACCCAACTGAATGACCCTGTGTCTATGCCCAGGTGTGTGCTTCTTTTAATTTGGCCTTAAACGAAGTGGAGGAAGCAGGGTCTTTGTGTGTACGTGAATGCATACTCGTGTGCAGTGAAGGGCGTTAGCCATGAGGTGGGAATCACAAATTCTAAGAAGTAAACGATAACAGATAAGGCACGGCTTCAGGCTCCAATGGCCTCGCAGACATTCAGCAGAAGCTAACGCCTAACGGAAAAAGCCACTTTCAGCTGAGGTGCCCTTCTGACAATTGGAGGCGGGGGGGGGGGGCTCTATTGATCCAGGATCTGAGGACCAGGGAGAAGCTCTCTGACTACGTGGCCTGTAAATAACGGTGACAGTTGTGCTGAAGCAGCCCAAGCGTGACACTGGCGGGAGAGCAAAACAGAAAGTGAGACCACTATGGCAGCATCTGTGACTGTACCACCACATCGGGAGGGGGGCTGTCTGTGCATTCAGATGTTAGCCTACCTTCAGATATCAATGGGGATCAGGAACTCCTGTGGACTGAGATGAAAAGGCAACACCATGGCCTAAGGTACCATTACTAGCATTAATCTGCTGTCCATGTCTGTCTCTTACATTTGGTATTATCAATGTCACAATCAGTTCATTAATTTCAATAAGATGGACTACTGTGATTTTTCCTGTGGTCCTGGGATCTGTAGTCACCTATTTGGGACAAAAACCTCCCTTCTGTCTGATGGGATGCTGTCAAAAGAATAAGCAGCGTTAAATAGCTGAGTGACGATCACTGACAACATTTCAGCTTTTGTCAAGAAAGCCCACCAACACTTCTTCTTCCTCAGAAGTCATGGGCAGCTTATATTACTGCATCTGTTCTCTTAAATGTGTACAACAATGTCTAATCTCACTGGCTGCATCATATCCTTGTATGGCACCTGCTTGGTTCAAGATCCTAAAGCCCTAGTGGGGAGGTCAGGTCAGGTTGGGGAGCATGCACTGGTACAGAATGTTGACATACCCACCATATGACGAAACAGCTCAGAATCCTGGTAGGCAACCCCTCAGGCAGACATGCAGTCCAGTCCCACCCTCCGGAAATGACCCTTTATCTGGCACAGCCAGGTGTTATGTGGGTGTCCCCTTGGCCTGGTCTGGCCGTTTGGGTCCACAGCAATGAGTATCTTGCAAGCCGGATCACCCTCGGGGAATCGCGTCACATGGCCGAAGTGCCGTAACTGACGATTCCTCACAATGCAGGTAATGCCTCATTCGGGACTCCATGAGAAACTTCTCATTCAATACAAAGTTAAACCAGCATAACCCAAGGAGACATAGTACCAAAGGAGTCCAGTCTTCATCTCAGGTCACTGGATAGCGTCCATGTCTCACAACCATATAGCAAGACAGGAAGCACCAGGACTCTGAAGACTTCATCTTTTTACTCAGATATCTGGAGCGCCACACACCCCTTTCCAGTGACCTCATGACCCCCCATGCTCTCTCAATCCGTCTACTGACTTCATAGGAAGAGTCACCAGAGACATAAATGTCGCTGCCAAGGTAAGTAAACCTCTCGATGAGGTCGACACTCTCTCCGCAGACAGACACACTGCTGATGGTTGTGCCCAGGAGGTCATTAAAGGCCTGGATCTTGGTTTTTATCAGGACACTCACAAGCCCAGACACTCAGATTCCTCACTCAGTCTCTCGAGAGCCCTGATCAGAGCCTCCATTGACTCTGCGAACAAGACAGCATCGTCAGCAAAGTCAAGATCCGTGAATCTTTCTTCACCAAAGGATGCCTGACAGCCGCTGGACCCCATGATCTTGCCAAACACCCAGTCCATAAAAGTATTGAACAGAGTAGGAGCAGAACACACCCCTGACAAACCCCAGAATCAACTGGGAAAAACACAGATATCCTGCCTCCACTCTGCACAGCACTCACAGTACCAGTGGACAGGCCGGCCATGATATCAAGCAACTTCAAGGGCATCCCGCAAATTCCCAGGATGTCCCACAGAGCAGTTCTATCAACTCAGTCGAACACTTTAGGAAAAGGCTACAAAGAAACTCTGCCCATATTCGCATTTGCACTCCATGAGAACCCTTAGTGCCAGGACATGGTCAATGGTAGACTGTTTTAGGTGTTAACTTTTTAGATTTTGAGGGTGGCATAGAATATGACTGACACCCAACTGCCTTCTGTTCATGACATCCACAACACTTACTGACTCAGAAATACATACAGGATTACTAAAGACCATAGCTATCAGTTACAGATGCTTCTCACATGGTACAGGGCCACTGGCAACCACACCAGTAGATTTAGGGATACTTTCTACCCACAAGTCGTAAAATCATTAAACAATCAATCATAAGAACAAATATTGTTAACATAACAAACAGTAGGTGTATATATACATAAATAAATCCTATTAACAAATAGTAGGAAATACACTCCACATTGAAAGTATTGTGCATATACACTCACCGGCCACTTTATTAGGTACAACTGTTTGTTAACACAAATATCTAATCAGCCAATCACATGGCACCAACTCAATCATTTAGGCACATAGATATTGTCGAGACGACCTGCTGAAGTTCAAACCGAGCATCAGAATGGGGTAGAAAGGAGAATGAAGTGACTTTGAATGTGCCATAGTTGTTGGTGGCAGACAGGCTGGTTTGAGTGTTTCAGAAATTGCTGATCTACTGGGATTTTCACACACAATCTTCTCTAGGGTTTACAGAGAGTGGTCCGAAAAAGGGAAAATAACCCAGTTGTTGATGCCAGAGGTCAGAGGAGAATGGCCAGACTGGTTCGAGCTGACAGAAAGGCAGCAGTAATTCAAATAATAACTCATAACAACCAAGGTATGCAGAAGGGCATCTCTAAATGCACAACTTGCCAAACCTTGAAGCAGATGGGCTACAGCAGCAAGAGACCACACCGGGTGAGCTAAGAACAGGAAACTGAGGCTACAATTCACATGGGGTCACCAGAATTTGGACAATAGAAGATTGGGAAACATTGCATTGTCTGATGAGTCTCTGTTTCTGCTGCGACATTTGGATGGTAGGGTCAGAATTTGGCATCAACAACATGAAAGCAGGAATCCATCCTGCCTTGTATCAATGGTTCAGGCTGCTGGTGCTGGTGGTGTAGTGGTGTTGGATATTTTCTTGGCACATATTGGACACCTCAGTACCAATTGAGCACTGTTTAAATGCCACAGCCTACCTGAATCTTATTGCTAACCATGTCCATCCCTTTATGACCACAGTGTACTCATCTTGTTATTACTCTTTCCAGCAGGATAATGCAACCATGTGACAAAGCTCAAATCATCTCAAACTGGTTTCTTGAAAATGATAAGGAGTTCGCTATACTCAAATGGCCTCCACAGTCCCCAGATCTCAAGCTAATGGAGCACCTCTGGGATGTGGTGGAACAGGAGTTTTGAATTGTGGATGTACAGCCAACAAATCTATAGCAACTGTGTGATCCTGTCATGTCAATATGGACCAGAATTCCTGAGGAATGTTTCCAGCACCTTGTTGAATTGATGCCACAAAGAATTAGGGCAGTTTTGAAGGTTAAAGGAGGTCCAACCCGGTGCTAGCCAGGTGTACCTAATAAAATGATTGGTGAGTGTATATTGCCATCATTTGTAAACCCTCTTTAGGCATATCTGAGCAGTCACCTGAGAAAGGACTGGAAAGTTGCAAATTTGACTCTGAGCTACAAGAGGGAGACAAGCTGGTGATTACAGACCAACACTTCTCACTTCTGTGTTATGCAAAATTATGGACGCTATAATAAGGAATAAATTGTAAAACTACATATGAATATAATATACTGTACTACTGTTCCGATCACTTCTTAATTACATTTGATTTAGTTCTGCCCATGCCAACGCACTCACAGATTAAAACAAAGACAGTGCGACATCTAGATTGTAATTCTGCTTCAGAATTTATAGATACCTTGAGTAAGTCGAGTGTAATTGTGGAAAACCATTTAGATCAGATAACATCAAATGTAAGCGTGGAAAACAATTTAGATCAGCTAACATCACATTATAATGTGACATTGAGAGATGCTCTGGACACAGTGGCTCCCCTTAAAACAAAAGTGATCAAAGCACATAGAAACTCTCCCTGGTTTAATGAAAATACTCAAGCTCTTAAATTAGAGTGTAGAAAACTGGAGCGTAGATGGAGAACAACAAAGCTACATGTCTTTCAAATTGCATGGACAGAGAGTGTTAATAAATATAAAAAAAGCCCTCTTTAAAGCTCGCTCAGAATACTATTCTAAATTAATAGATAGCAATAATAAAAATCCTCGGGTACTGTTTAGAACAGTGGCTAAATTAACAAATAGGAATTCAGATCAACAGTGCAAAATACCAACAGATATTAGCAGTACAGACTTTATGAACTTCTTCAATGAGAAAATTAAAAATATAAGATCCCAGATCTCAGCATCACAGTACAAACCAAATACTAGCTTAGCAGACCCTGCCGCACATTGCATTCAGCACTTTAGTAATTTTAATCCTGTAACTGAGCAGGAAGTCTTAACTTTAATTACTAAAATGAAGCCCACTACTTGTTCTCTAGATCCAGTGCCAACAAAACTAGTAAAAAGTGCCATGGATGTTCTTGCAGCACCTATTTTAACCATTATCAATAGTTCATTACTGCATGGCACCATACCTGATGCACTAAAAGTGTCAGTCATTAAACCTTTACTTAAAAAGTCAGACCTGGACCCACACATACTAAATAATTATAGGCCTGTTTCAAATTTACCATTTCTTTCTAAAGTACTAGAAAAAGTAGTCGCCAGTCAGCTTCAGTCACACCTTATGCATTACAATTTATTTGAGAAAATCCAGTCTGGTTTTCGCACTGGTCATAGTACAAAAACTGCACTAACACGGGTTGTAAATGACATTCTGATATCCTCTGATGAAGGAAACTCCACTGTAATTATGTTGTTAGATTTAAGTGCAGCATTTGACACCACTGACCATTCTATTTTACTGCACAGGCTAGAAAACGATGTTGGGCTAACAGGCCCTGTGCTCGCTTGGTTTAGTTCTTATTTATCAAATCGATTCCAATATGTACAGAAATGTGCTGACAGTACTCCATCATTATACACAGAAGTTCAATATGGTGTCCCGCAGGGCTCAGTACTGGGACCTTTACTGTTTTCACTTTACATGCTTCCATTGGGATCTCTCATTAGGAAACATAATGTTAATTTTCACTCGTATGCAGATGACACCCAGTTATACCTTTCATTTAAATCAAATGAAGTATCTCCGATGTTGTCTTTAATTAGTTGTGTTAGTGAATTAAAGGAGTGGATGAATGAGAACTACTTGTCATTAAATACAGATTAAACAGAGATGTTAATTGTTGGAGGGAATGACGCTGATCACAGCAATATTCTGTCATCGTTTAAATCAGTTGGAATCCCAATTCATTTTACTGAATTAGCCCACAATCTAGGAGTTATCTTTGATTCTAGCATGTCATTTAAAGCACATATTACAAAGTTGTCCAAAACATGTTTCTTCCATCTTAAAAATGTTAGGAAATTAAGGCGCTTCTAAATAAACAGGATTGTGAGAAATTAATTCATGCATTTATCTCTAGTAGGACTGACTACTGCAATGCGGTGTTCACTGGCTGTTCAAACTGTTCTTTATACAGCCTCCAGTTAATCCAAAATGCGGCTGCAAGAATTATTACAAGAACAAGAAAATATGAACACATAACTCCAGTTCTTAAATCCTTACACTGGCTCCCGGTTAATTTTAGGGCAGATTTCAAAATCCTCCTTTTAACATATAAAGCATTAAATGGCCAAGGTCTGGCTTACTTGTCTGAACTTATCATGACTTACAAACCTGAGCGCACATTAAGATCTCAAGATGCCGGTCTGCTTATGATTCCAAAGATTAATAAAATAACAGTGGGAGGTCGAGCTTTTAGTTACAGGGCCCCTAAACTGTGGAATGGTCTTCCTGCTTCTATAAGAGATGCCCCCTCGGTCTCAGCCTTTAAATCTCGGCTGAAGACTCACTACTTCAGTTTAGCATACCCTGAATAGAGCTGCTGATTAGCTGTATAGACTGCATCTCTGTTGTTAGTCATTAACACTAAAACATAAGTAACATGATTGTTATAATTTGTTACTAACTCTCACCTACTCTGTTTCTGTTCTCGGTACTCAAATGTGGCAATTGGTGCCACGACCCACCTGCCAAGTTGTTGCCTGCCGATGGTAAAGTCATCCCTGATGGACGATCACAGGAATCATGGGAAAAAGGGGTCCTTTCATCGGATTGGCTGGCCGAGCAACGTTTCAGCCGTGGAATAGCCAAATGGGGAGGCAGCTTGATGGATGAGGTCTCCAGGACTCTAAAAATATCCAAATCTTATTATGGGATATCATCTACAGTATAGTTAATAAACTTGTGAAATTCAAAGATGAAACTAAACTTGGAAGAATGGCAGACACTGAAGGGGCTGGAAAAGCAATTCAAAAAGACCCGGACAAGCAACAGAAGTGGGCAAACACTTGGAAGATGAAGTTTAATGTAGAAAAGTGCAAAGTGCTACACGTGGGCAAGTGGAACTTCAATTATAAATATAAGATGGGAGGCAACCTCTGAAAAGCATTCAGGGGTTTACATTGTACCTGTCCACTGGTACTGTGAGTGCTGCACAGAGTGGAGGCAGGACCTCTGTGTTTTTCCCAGTTGATTCTGGGGTTTGACAGCATTGTGTTTTTGCTCCTACTCTGTTCAATGCTTGTATGGATTGGATGTTTGGCAAGGTCATGGGGTCCAGCGACTGTGGGGCATCTGTTGGCGAAGAAAGATTCACGGATTTTGACTTTGCTGATGATGCTGTGATCTTTGCAGAGTCAATGGAGGCTCTGATCGGGGCGCTCGAGAGACTGAGTGAGGAGTCTGAGTGTCTGGGCTTGTAAGTGTCCTGACCAAAACCAAGATCCAGGCCTTTAATGACCTCCTGGGCATGGCCATCAGCAGTGTGTCTGTCTGTGGAGAGAGTGTCGACCGCGCTGAGAGGTCTACTTATCTTGGCAGTGACATTCATGTCTCTGGTGACTCTTCCTATGAAGTCAGTAGATTGATTAGGAGAGCATGGGAGGTCATGAGGTCGCTGGAAAGGGGTGTGTGGTGGTCCTGATATCTTTGCAATAGAACAAAGACCCAAGTCTGTAGAATCCTGGTGCTTCCTGTCTTGCTATATGGTTGTGAGACATGGACGCTATCCAGTGACTTGAGATGAAGACTGGACTCCTTTGGTACTGTGTCTCTCCAGAAAATCCTTAGGTACCGCTGGTTTGACTTTGTGTTGCTCATGGAGTCCCGAATGAGGCACATCACCTGCATTGTGAGGGAACGTCAGTTACGGCACTACAGCCATGTGGTGCGTTTCCCCGAGGGTGATCTGGCTCGTAAGGTCCTCATTGTTGGGGACCCGAGTGGCTGCATCAGGCCAGGGGGTCGCCAACATAACACCTGGCTGCGGCAGATAGAGGGTCATTTCGTGTCTGCCTGGAGGGTTGCTAACCGGGATCCCGAGTTGTTTCGTCTTGTGGTGGGTGCGGCAATGCACTGTACCAGTGCATGCTCCCCAACTTATCTTGACTTGACTTGACTGACACAACAGTTTCATCATCTAAGCAATGAGCACAAGTGAATAAAAAAGCAAATAAAATGTTGGATGTATTGTAAAAACTCGAACACAAATGAAGGGACAGTATCTGGAGTACTGTGTGCAGTTCTGGTCTCCACGGTACATAAAAGACATAGCAGAACTTGAAGCTGTGCAGAGGAGAGCAATCAAGTACATCCCAGGACTTAAGGACATGTCCTACTGTGACAGACCCGCAGAATTAAATCTGTTTAGAGAAGACTTAGTGGGAACCTCATCTAGGTCTTCAAAATCCTCAAAGGGCATTGATAAAGGAGATCCTGCAGAATTCATTCAAGTTAATGGTGTGAGTCAGGTACTCGAGGACACCAGTGGACATTAAGGGGAAGTACATTTAGGGCTGAAGCACTTCTTACCCAATGAGCTGTTGACTCTGAGCTCATGGTGTCTCAGACTCCTGCAGGGCTTCATGGGAGTTGGAGTTTGGTGCAACCCTGTTGGGATCTGCTGGCACCGCCAGGGGGTGCTGCAGCAGTAGCTGCTGACCTCTTATGGGCAATGTTTTCACCACACCCGGAAGTACAGTCGGAAGTGGGCAATCAAGCATCTGGAGCACTTCTGGGTGCCTTATAAACGGAGCCAGCAGCCACCACTCGAGGAGCCAGAGTTGGGAGGAAGGAGACAAAGCTGCTAGGGGGGTGAGTGGAGGATTTAAAGGAGAAGATTTGTGCTTTTGTGTGTTTGTGGGACATGGGGAAGACATGGCCCCCAGGTGAAGAAAAATAAAAAGTATTTATTTTACATGTGCCTCCGGTGTCAGTCTGTGTCAGGATGGCGCTCATATAGCGCCATCCCCATCTGCAGGTATTTACTAACCACATTGTGTAGAGAAGCTCCCGGTTGATGATCTCCATAATCGTATGCTGCATTTCTTCAGGTCATTAGCTCTTGAATGTGCTCTGAGGATGTCACTGTAGAAGTTGGATTATCGCCTCCTGTTGCTGCTTCTGTCACACCAGGCCTTGTCAACAATCATTCGACACAGCAGAGAATTAAGTCGTCATTTACATCGCCAGCTTCCGTCCAATCAATGAGGCAGTGAATCCCCTGCCTTACCAACTCCCCATTCCCCACCCTTGTGATTATCCCATCTGCTGACGCCTCCCGACCCATATTTTAAATCACTACATTCAGTTTTCACAGAATTAACGCGTAGTTTTGAATCAAAATGCGAGACCCTCGGAGCAGCCACTAACTTAAATGCTGATACGTTTGCATTGCTTTTAGTTGTGAAACACAAGCTATGGACAGGAATTAGAATGAAATACGTTTTTGTATTGCATACAAAAATTGTGTGCCGTAGTGAAAAACAATTGATCATTTGGTTTAATTACGACACCTAAACCTGTGCCAAAATATAGTGCACCACATTCATACGCATTGCATTGCAATGTGCAGTTCATTTTGGCACCAATAATCTTCCGTAATAAGGACCTTACTAGAATTTCAGTGTTATTATACTTAGAAAGCCATATTAGTATAGGTGGGGCACATCGGAACAATGTGTTCTCTAGAAATTCAATCCAAAGGCCATCAGTTTGCATTTTAATATGTCTTCAGTGATTCAATACACTCATTTTCATTTTCATTATTTCTTGCCACATTTTCCACTCGCTCATGAGCCACATACAAGTCAAGTGACCAGCAAATGCTACCTTAGAATCGAAGTCACTGCCCTAGCTGAGGATGGCATTTTGTGACACTTGGTGGCACGTCCTCCGGTACTTTGGAACTCCACGTCATTGGAATCTGAATAGCATCCCGCCCTGTGACGGAGGACAAGTTGTCGCGTGCAGCTTGAAATGAATGTGCCAGCTGGCTGCAGGGCGATTACTGAGCAAGTGCTTAATGTTCAGTGCCAGGCCCAATTAAAATGAAAAAGGTGAACCTGCCAGAAGGGAAAGGAAAACCCATGGTGGGGGGAGGGGAGGGGAGGGTTAGGGGGGAGTATTTCAAGTCGTGGCAATCAGCTGAGCTCCTTCATTTATGGGGGAGGATGGGCAGACGCCATGCGAGTCGGGGTCAAACCCCCAGTTGATGGCACCCGTCACGTCATCTGCAGCACATGCTGTCAGGTGGAGTGCTGTAGACAGACACATGCCTCTGTTGTTTTGTGCTTTTACACCCCTATACTCTCAACGACACACACACACACACGCAGGAATGTGCCCCCCTTGTACACTAACCCACACACGCACAGTTCCTTCAAGGAATCCTGAAGTGGGACAGCATTTGGAACGGGCCACTGGTCTGGCACAGGAGACAGCCGTGTGCTGAAGTGGCGATTTCTGGCCTTTCAAAGCGAGGGGAGTCGCTGGTGTCTCTGCTTTTTTTTTTGCTGACAATCCCGCTTTACCTCACTAATCAGTTATGTGCGAGACTCCCCTGCCATCAGAAAGCAAACACAGCTCTATCCATCAAGGCCCCCCCCCAACGTGAAAGATCAGCAAAGAGGAGGAGGCCCCGCCGCAAGCCAGTCAGGACACTGGCGCTCCCAGCTCCTCGCCTCACTTTTATGCTGGATTAGCAGGAAGCGGGGCATTAATAACTGAGCAGCTCCTCGTCGTCCTGCTGGGAATACGGTCCGGGGCGGCGAGTGAACTCACATGTCAGCATGCAGATCTAAAGGCACTCGTGACCCCCGATTGAGGGCTTTTGAAGGCTGCTCCCATGGGAGGGAGGGCTGCACAAACAGGTGGTGGCGTTACTGAGATGGCTACAGGCATCATTTTGTTTTCAGGAAGGTCGCAGTGGACAGCGGCTTGGCTGGCAGAAGATGCCAAGATGCCGCTGAGTGTGCCAAACACTGAAAATGTCTCTTTAAATCATTCGGCATTTACAGGTGTGCCACCAATAATGCCAATTTTCACCTGTGATGCTCTTATCCTTGCCTGAACAGCAACACTTACAGATGATCTTATATAGACACTAGCCCTTAGTCTACAGGTGCATCTCCATAAATTAGAATATCATCGAAAAGGTAATTTATTACAGTAATTCAGTAATAACCTGACTACAGACCCATATTGTTTTGAAAAACTCATCACAGACTTCAAAGGACTTTGTTGAACAGTTATCTTATCCAAAAATCTCTTGACCATACATCGTTTTTCTCTCTCTTGTTAAATTAATCTTAGCCTGAGTGAACCTATTAATTTTTTACATTTAAGATTTTTCCTTTAAAGATTTACCATTGTTGTTTCTTGTCCTAGTGTGTGGATATAAACACAGGAAACTTCAGTTTCTGTATTACATCTTGCCTGAAGAAGGGGCCTGAGTTGCCTCGAAAGCTTGCATATTGTAATCTTTTTAGTTAGCCAATAAAAGGTGTCATTTTGCTTGGCTCTTCTCTACATTCGTAATGGCTAACACGGTACAACACCCTAGTACTACAGTTCAAAAAGTGAAACTCATATATTATCACAGATAGATTTCAAGCGTTTATTTCTTTTCATTTTGCTGATTATGGCCTACAGGTAATGAAAACTCAAAATTCAGTATCTCAGAAAATTAGAATATTACATAACACCAATAAAAAATGATTTTTAATACAGAAATGTTGGCCTACTGGAAAGTATGTCCATGTAGGCACTCAATACTCGGTCGGGGCTCCTTTTGGATGACTTACTGCATCAATGTGGCGTGGCATGGAGACGATCAGCCTGTGGCACTGCTGGGGTGTTATGGAAGCCCAGGATACTTTGATAGCGGCTTTCAGAAATGAATAAAAAATGAAATTTAATGTCAGTAAATGTAAAGTATTACACCTAGGAAGTAAAAATTGCTAGGTTTGAATACACAATGGGCGGTCGGAGTACACCTTATGAGAAGGAGTTAGGAGTCACAGTGGACTCTAAGCTATCGACTTCCTGACAGTGTTCAGAAGCCATTAAGAAGGCTAACAGAGTGTCAGGTTATATAGCGCCTTGACGTGTGGAGTACAAGTCACAGGAGGGTCTGCTCAAGCTTTATAATGCACTGGTGAGGCCTCAACTGGAGGACTGGCTGCAGTTTTCTTGTCCAGGCTACAAAAAGGACATAACAGCACTAGAAAAGGTCCAGAGAAGAGCGACTAGGCTGATTTCAGGGCTACAGGGGATGAATTAATGAAGAAAGATTAAAAGAGCTGAGCCTTTACAGTTTAAGCAAAAGAAGATTAAGAGGAGACATGAATGAAGTGTTTAAAATTATGAAGGGAATTAGTCCAGTGGATCGAGAATCTGACTTTAAAATGAGTTCATCGAGAACACGGGGACACAGTTAGAAGCTTGTTAAGGGGAAATTTCACACAAACTTTAGGAGGTTTTTCTTGATGCACAGAACGACAGACACTTGGAATAAGTGACCAAGTAGTCTGGTAGACAGTAAGAAGTTAGGGACTTTCAAAACTCGACTTGATGTTTTTTTGGAAGAAATAAGTGGATAGGACTGGCAAGCTTTGTTGGGCTGAATGGCCTGTTCTCGTCCAGAGTGTTCTAATGTTCTAATGTTCAGCCCGTCTGCATTGTTGAGTCTGGTGTCTCTCATCTTCCTCTTGACAATACCCCATTGATTCTCTATGAAGGGGTTTGGGTCAGGTGAGTTTACTGGCCAATCAAGCACACTGATACCATTGTCATTAAACCAGGTATTGGTACTTTGTGGCAGTGTGGGCAGGTGGCAAGTCCTGCTGCGAAATTAAATCAGCATCTCCATGAAGCTTGTCAGTAGAGGGAAGCATGAAGTGCTCTAAAATTTCCGGGTAGATGGCTGCGCTGACTTTGGACTTTTGATAAGACACAGTGGATCAACACCAGCAGATGACATGGCTCCCCAAATCATCACTGACTGTGGAAACTTCACACTGGACCTCAAGCAACTTGGATTCTGTGCCTCTCCACTCTTCCTCCAGACTCCGGGACCTTGACTTCCAAAATAAATGCACAGTATACTTTCATCTGAAAAGCGGACGTTGGACCACTGAGCTGTTAACAGTCCAGTCCATTTTCTCCTTAGCCCAGGTAAGACTATTCTTTTTTTTTAATTTTTTAATTTTCTGAGTTTTTTCTTTCACAAAATTGATTTTGAACTTATTTGTTGTAGGAGTTCTTCAAACTGTATCTACTTGGTTGATCCATGGGCTGGATGCTAGGCCACCAAAGGGCATACACATGCTCATGATGGGTCAGTTTTGCTAACATACACCTCTATGGGGTGTTGTAAGAAGTGAGAGGCTTCAGGAGAAAAAGTCTAATATGATCTGGCACGAGAGTGTGTGTGTTCATGAGACTATCCTGTGATGAATTGGTTTCTACCTTGAATCTGACGATGTTGTGACATCTGCAGCCCTAAAATATGATTAAGGTAATGAATGGATGAAATATCAGAGCTCTATATGTCTTCAAGCCAAATGACTATGTGGTGGTGGATAGCCTAATAACTATTCTGTTCTGATGTTGTCTCTGGTTCAGGAGTGGCTTGACACAAGGAATGCTGTGACAGTTGTAGCCCACGTCCCGGATACACATCTGTATGTGGTGGCCCTAGAAGCACTGACTCCAGCCGCAGTCCACTCCTTGGGAATCTCCCCCAAATCTTCCCAATCCTCTCAAGGCTGCGGTTATCCCTGTTGCTTGTGCACCTTTTTCTGCTGTCACATGTTCTCCTTCCACTCACCTTTCCATTAATATCCTTGGATACGACACTCTGTGAACAGCCAGCCTCTTTAGCAATGACCTTTGGTGGCTTAGACTCCTTGTGGAGTGAGGGTCTCAATGACTGTCTTCTGGTCAACTGTCGAGTCAGCAGTCTGATTGTGTGGCCTTCCGAACCAGACGGAGAGACCATTTCAAGGCTCAGGAGACCTTTGAGGTGTTTTGGGGTCATTAGCCGAGTGGAGTGGGACACCAGGAGTCTACAATATTGAACTCTTTCACAATATTCTAATTTTCTGAGATACTGAATTTTGAGTTTTCATTACCTGTAAGCCATAATCAGCAAAATGAAAAGAAATAAACACTTGAAATCTATCACTCTGTGTGTAATGAATCTATATAATATATGAGTTTCACTTTTTGAATTGAATTACTGAACTGAATTCACTTTTCGATGATATTCTATGCAGTGGGCTGGCACCCTGCCCGGGGTTTGTTTCCTGCCTTGCACCCTGTGCTGGCTGGGATTGGCTCCAGCAGACCCCCATGACCCTGTGTTAGGATATAGCAGGTTTAATATTGACTGACTGACTGACTGATATTCTAATTTATGAGACGCACCTATATAAACAGTATATAAAATGCTAAGCTCTGTCCCTCTGTGACGCAAAACTGAACCACTGGACCTTGAACTCGGTCCTAATCAAACGTTTATGACTTGATATGCCCAACACACCTGATATTTCCATTTATTTATTTGTCTGACGCCTTTATCCAAAGGGGCTTACAGCATTTATGATACAATTGGTTCCATTTCTTTAGGTTTTCCAATTGCAGCACAGGCAGGTCAAGTGACTTGCTCAGGGTCACACAGCGTCAGTAGTTTGAAGTCTAAAGCCTTATCTACTACACCACACTGCCAATGAATTAGAGGTGCAGGTTACCTTGGCTACATAACTGGGCTTATGGTCCTCCTCATGGTAAGCGGCGACACAGCCACGTGCCATCACGGACAGTAAAAGAGCATTGGAGCAGACGTGCGGCATTGCTGACAGAATATGAACTGCAGTGACATCTGCTGAGAGTTAAACAACTTGCCGAAGCTGATTTTATGAAAGCAAGAAGAAGAAACCACGGGCCTGCCTTCTTCAAAGTTATCGGGGTCCACGTCTTTAATATGACAAACTGACTGAGAACTTGACACGGCTGCTGAGCACGAAGCATATTGCAGAAGCCAATTACACGATAGGAAGGACAAGAACGATCACTCCGGCCTCTGCTGCCCATCAAGTAAATGCATCGCGGCAAGCTGCTGGTACTCACGCACTACTGGGACTGGATCTGCTGAGCGTGAGGCTAATTACAGAAACCGATTACGCAACAAGAAAAAGAAGAGTGACAACACCGCCTTCCTCAGAGTAATCAGGTTTTCGCATCTTTCTTACGACAAACTGCATAGACACAATGATCCAGAAGGTGACACGGCTGCTGACCGTGAAGCATAAATAATAATAAATAATACATTTCATTTATATTGTAGAAGCCAATTACATGATAGGAAGAAAAAGAATGACAGCTCAGGCACCTGCTGCCTGTCAAGTACATGCAGTGTTGTAAACTGCTGGTGCTCACACACGACTGGGGCCGGAAATTGGGAGGACTGGAGGTCCTCGTGCTTTCTAATAATACAGTATATTTATTTGTCACAACATATTTTTTTCAAAACTGATGTGCCCTTCAATAAATAATAATAATAATAATAATATTTTTTTTACATTTATATAGCACTTTTCTCACTACCCAAAGCACTCTCCACACAGGGAGAACCCGGGACATAAACCCATATAAATAAAACTGTAACGCCTTCTGTCTTATGGATTTCTCAGGTCTGTTTGATGTTTTTATATCCGTTTTGCACTCATTTCAACTTTCAAATATCATTTTAGTCGGTTTGTTTGTCTGTTTGCCAATCGTGCAAAAATTTTCAAGACATTCTGCACGTAGGTTATTGCTGCTTAAAGTATAGGCAGGAAGGTTGTAATGGAGGTGGTGGGGGGGTCAACCCAAAAGTTGCGCATTACTCCAAAAACTGCTGAGTCAATCTTCATGAAATTTTGCATGTATGATAAAACTGAACCAACTTCAAACCCCGGACTCATGGTGTTTCAAAAGTTCCATCTGGATGGGCGGTTGAAATGGCAGCCAGGGAGGGTGAAACGTGTATCACCTGAAAGTGGTTGACGGTCATGAAATCTGGCAAGCTTATTAATGTTGATACATTTTGAAATTTAGGTCTTTCAGCAATTCCATCGAGGAATTAGGCTATACATCAGTGCAAAATCAAAACTGCATTATCGTGTTAAAGCGGCTCAGGCGCTGGTAGTCTTCTTCTTTTTTCGGTTGCTCCCGTTAGGGTTTGCCACAGCAGGTTATCTGTTTCCATATCTTCCTGTCCTCACCATCTTGCTCTGTTACACCCATCACCTGCATCTCTTCCCTCACCACATCCATAAACCTTCTCTTAGGCCTTCCTCTTTTTCTCTTCCCTGGCAGCTCTATCTTTAACATCCTTCTCCCAATACACCCAGCATCTCTCCTCTGCATATGTCCAAACCAACGCAATCTCGCCTCTCTGACTTTGTCTCCCAACCATCCAACTTGAGCTGACCCTCTAATGTCCTCATTTCTAATCCTATCCATCCTCGTCACACCCAATGCAAATCTTAGCATCTTTGACTCTGCCACCTCCAGCTGTGTCTCCTGCTTTCTGGTCAGTGCCACCGTCTCCAGCCCATATGACATAGCTGGTCTCACTACCATCCTGTAGACCTTCCCTTTCACTCTTGCTGATACCCGTCTGTCACAAATCACTCCTGACACTCTTCTCCACCCTCAGGCGCTGGTAGTAAATTTGGGATATTATTTAGGTTTGACTCTACTTACACTGAAGGCTACTCTCCATGTCAGTGATTCAATAGAAATGACTACATGGTGTGGCATGATGGGGGACCAACACAAAAATCACACATCACTCAGAAATAGCCATGGATCTTCTTATGTAATACGCTACCGAGGCTGTTCGTTTGTCTGTCCAGGATTTTAAATCACTTGTAGCTCGTAACCCGTTTGAACTATTGACCTGAAATTTGGTGCACATATACTACGTGACATCTAATATCTGCTTTCGGGGTCATGATTGACCTCCAAGGTTATTCCTCTTTTTATTTTGTTTTATTGTAGAATCAATACTCTGTAGTGTGCAGCAGGGCGGCACATGCGTATGGGAACCGCTCTCATCCCTACCACCTTTGTCGTCACTTCCCCTACCTCTTCATATCTTAAATCATTCTTGAGGCAGATTGAAGACTTAAGTGCCAGCTTAAGTGAAAAATGAAAGGAAACATACTAAGTAATTGCAACACAAACACTGACTTAATCAGTTTTAACACAAAAAGGTGCCGATGAAAGAAAAGAAGCAGCGGGCCGCTAGGGTGGAGAAAAGAAGAGCTGCTCAGGAAGGAGTAAACGCATCAACCTCTGAGCAAACGAATGCTAAACGTACAGAGAAAGAGGATGAAAACTAGGAATGCTCAAGTCAAGTGTATTCACTGCACGTTATCATGCAGTGTGCCATTACTGGTACATTAATATTTAAATTATTGTTCATGCAATTTGAAATACAGAATTCATGAAGATTAATTGGGCAGCCTTTATGGGAGGGTCAACGCCACAAAAACACACATTACATCATAACAGCTGAATAGTACAGCTGTACCAAAACCTCCTCCGAGAGCAACTTTTCCCAACCATCCACAACAGTTTGGTGACCAACGATGAACAATCCAGCATGATGGAGCACCGGGCCATAAGGCAAAAGTGAGAACTAAGTAGCTCGGTGAACAAAACATTTAAAGTTGGGGTCCATGGCCAGGAAACTCCCCATTGAGAAGATGTGGTCAATCCTCAAGAGGCGGGTGGACAAACAAAAACCCACCAATTCTGATTATGCAGGAATGGGCAGCTGCCATCAGTCAGGATTTGGCCCTGAAGTTGATTGACATCCTGCCAGGGTGAATTGCAGAGGTCTTGAAAAAGAAAGAAGGGCCAACACTGCAAATATTGACTCTTGGCATAAACTTAATGTAATTGTCAATAAAAGCCTTTGAAACTTCTGAAATGCTTGTAATTCTACTTCAGTATACCATAGAAACATCTGACAAAAAGATCTAAAAACACTGAAGCAGCAAACTTTGTGAAAACCAGCACTTGTGTCATTCTCAAAACTTTTGGCCACGACTGTAGATGTTCATGAAAGGATGCCTGCCTATTATTGTTAACCCAGCTTAACATACTGTACATGTAGAGCCAATGGAGTTTCAGAAGTTTCACCTTGATTTGAGTTTTAATACCTCCTACCTGTCCCTGGTAGTTTAGCCAGCGTGCAGGCCGTATCAGTGATCCATTATTCAACAAGGCAGCCGGTTTATTAATGTGGGAAATACAAAGACATAGCGTTCCTGGTTCCTACTCAGACAGGACTTACCACAATTATGGAATCAAATCATCCAAAAAAAGAACAAATTCACGACTCACGAGAGCAGAGATATTGATAGAGGGGTAGTGGTGATGATGGATTTTAGCCAGAATTGACAAAAAGGTGACATTTTAAACAACCCTTAACCTATTAGGCAACTTTATCCAGGAAACCTGGGAACTTCGGCCAGCTAGTATCTAAACTAAAGTGGTACTGTCAAATGCTCAATTTGCTGCCTACAGCTTTAATAGTTTTTAAGAGACATTCAACACTACACTGGCTCTATAATTAAAGTTATCAAGTTATAAAGTTATATAAATAAATTAAATATCAGTGACACTCCATAATCTACTGTAAAATGGTTTATAGATTGACAGGGACAGTATGTGCCGTGGGTCAGCTGAAAATCTACAGCTCTCTTAAATATATAGACAACTAGGGGGCTTCTTTCTACAGTAATTCATTCGTTGCAAGACCGGACGGTGTTAACGGTTGTAGATATTCTTCGTGATATTGCAAGCTGTTGTTTTCATCTTCTGCACGATCACCACCAACTGTTTCAGCACAGTCTATTGATACGCTGTCGAGGATGCCAGGGGCCACGACCCGGCCGGGACGCCTTGGAGGACCGGACGTGGACGTGTGCCCATCTGGGATCACGTGGGGGCCGCCTTCCTGGTTGCTTTGGGAGCCACGGGTTCAGGGCGTGGAAGCCCCAACCTGTAGGGGCCCGTGGTCACCGCCAGGAGGCGCCCCAATGCCTTGGGGACCCTGGACCTCAGCACTTCCGCCACACCAGGAAGTGCTGGGGGGAAGAATTAGACGGACACCCGGAGAGCTGCCGGGAGAACAGCCGGCACTTCCGCCACACTGGGGCGTGTCAGCGGGAGATTACCGGGGAGCACCTGGAGCTCATCTGGGTGCGGATAAAAGGGGCCGCCTCCCTTCATTCAGGGCGAGAGTCGGGAGCGGAGAGGACTGAGCTGGAGAAGGCAAGGAGGCGGCCTGAAGAAGTAAGGCATTGTGTGGCCAGGACTTTGTGGGTTTTGTGGTGCACTTGTGTGACTTATAACTGTAAATAAACGTGTGTTTGGGTGAAATGAACGTGTCCGCCTGTCTGTGTCCGGGTCAACTACCACAACGCATATAACCAATTTGCCGTGTAACCGATTGGCAATTTTCACGTTAATTCGTTTGACTTCATCGTTTCTCAGTGCTAGGATTGCGCGTGTACTCATTCATTATGTTGATAATCCTTCGGGATGAAATTCTTCAATAAGATTTGGACACAATACGTCTTCTTTAATTGGGAACTTAAAGTGAGGAAAAAGTTCAAATGTATAAGAGCTGAGAGCGCAGGACCTGTGTCTGTCAAAAACATTCACACGAATAAGAGGTGAGAGGACCGTGGTCTTGTTTGAAAATGTTTGAGAGGAAGGCATGACTTGAAAAAATCTCGTCTCCAAAAAGTCTTGTCACGTCGAAGGATTTTTTTATATAATAGAGAGATAAGCAAGAACAGAAGTATTCATTTCTAAGCGTTCTTATTCTGCACACATCCACTTATGGAGCCCGCAAACTCTACAATAGTTACAAATGACACAAAATAAGTGCACAATAAACAGAAACACACTGATCGTAAGAGCCGGTCTTAGAATGTTAATGTTAATGTTAAATTCACATAATTGTCTGCCTAATTTCAATGGAATATCAGTTCCTCGTAGTATAATCTTTTACCCCCCGTAAGTTAACATGCAATAAAACCTTTATTGGTTTTATTTTTTATTTGGCTTTATCTTAGCTATTCCTGTAAAAACAGAGTGTTAATTAAGCCTATTAAGAAACAGTCTCACTGCTAGAAGCTCGGACTGTTCGATTAATTTACAAAGAGCACGTTGGCGTTGCGTTTTCTGACCGCTCTGCATGCAATATTACAGTATGACCAAACTTAATAGTTAAGATAAGCAAGCCTTAAACAGAACTTTATTTAAACAAGAACTTTGCTTTTCTTTGTAAAATTATTCTTTTCTCTATGTTTGTATGAACTGATTGCTTTGAATTTCACTTTTAAAACAAAGATACTTGGATTTCGGAATAATTTGAACACACGTCACACTACTGCCCAAACTGCTCTATGAAGTAAACTTAAAGCTGCTGCAGAACGTTGGTAATTTTGAACAAACACAGCTACCATGATGACGGCTAATCAAACTGAGTCTGGCCTGGTGGGTACTGACTCACTTTAGTGACCCTCTTACCTCCAACTATGGGTGCAGTCCAACAAAAACAGGAAGCCACAGCCATTTCTCACAAGTTATCAACATGTCAGCCACACATTTTATTATTTGAATGACTTGCCTGCTGGGTGGTGCAGTGGGTAGCGCTGCTGCCTCGCAGTTAGGGGGCCCGGGTTCGCTTCCTGGGTCCTCCCTGTGTGGAGTTTGCATGTTCTCCCCGTGTCTGTGTGGGTTTCCTCCCACAGTCCAAAGACATGCAGGGTTAGGTGGATTGGCTATCCTAAATTGTCCCTGGTGTGCGTGTGCCCCGCAGTGGGCTGGCACCCTACCCGGGGTTTGTTTCCTGCTGTGATTGGCTCCAGCAGACCCCCGTGACCCTGTAGATGGGATATTGGATAATAGATGGATGGATGGACTTGCCTGCCCACCCTGTTAAAGTTGTCCCCCTAGACACTGGTCAGAATGTTCACCTTCAACCTCTTCTGCCAGCATACTTGTATTTAAAGCTTCCTTGGGGAGGACAAATGTCCAAAATCTTCTTGCTAAACCCTGCATGCTCTACAAGATTTGGAAATGTAGCATGACAAAAAGCACTGCAAAATAAACACAACATCAGAATGCAACAACATGCAATAAACACAAACAAATGAATGAATTGTACCTGGACTGGACTGGCATCCCATTCAGGGTTTGCTCCCAGTTTGTGAACTTAGACAGACACTGGCATCCTGTGAGCTGAACTGGATAAGCTGGTTAGAAGAAAAGTATGAACTAGACTAGCTGATTAATTAGAAAGAAACTTGTGTCTGCAACTCAAATAACTTTAGGCTGAAAGATATTTGGCACAAAAAGGTGCTGCATAAAGTGTAGAGTTCAATATCAGCAGCTACGGTAGATAAATGGTAAGACTCAACATTGCTGAGGATGGAAAGGCACTGAGTAACGTAAAGACTGCAAAGTCTGCACATTGTCCCGTTTCTGCAAAGCTTTCTCTCCGGGCCTCTCACTTCTGCAGAGATGTGTGTGTGTTTGGCTATCTGGACCCTCTAAACTGGTCCTGTGTGAGCAAGTTAATGTAAGCTACGATTAAGGATAAGACTGAACAACATGGAGCAAGAACAGGAGTGTTAGTGAGCAGCCAGCATGGGGTCAGGCAAGACGTGTTTCACCAGCGTGCTGGAATTCTATGAAGAAGCAACAAAAGCAGGCGATAACAGAGAGGGGTATATGATATTATTCATCTTGATTTTCAGAAGGCGTTTGGTAAGGTGACACATGAGAGGAGAGCGATCAAATTACAACAAGTGGGACTTCAGGGCACAGTCTGTAGATGAGTGCAGCAAAAATTGGTTAAAACAACTGGAAGAAAGGATGGTGGTGAGGGGAACTTGTTCAGAATTCAGGTGATGTTAAGACTGATATCCCCGATGTGCAGCTGCTGCTGATTTGAATATACTGTACATAAACAATCTGGAAAAGAAAACGAATGACAAGCTGGTTAAACTTGCAGATGAGACTAAACTAGGTGGAACAGCAGATAATGTAGAATTAACTGAATCATTACTGAGAGACTGAGTTCAGATTTATAAAATTAGGGTTAGGGACTGTGCCCTGAAGTCCCACTTCTTGTAATTTGATCACCCTACTCTCATAGGTTACTTTACCAAACGCCTTCTGAAAAATCAAGATGAATAATATCATATACCCCTCTGTATACGGACGAAAAGAGGCAAGAAAATGTGTATACTGTATATACTTGCATTTAAGTTCTCCCGCGGATAAGTCGGGGCTTGATTTTACTGTATAATTTCAGTCATATAAGTCGAATGTGGAAAACTCACGCTGTTGGTCCCAGAGATTATGATATGCTAACCCCCACCTGAGAGAGTAACCATGGGGCACACAGCCTTTTCTTTTTCTATTTATTATTCCTATGTGACCACATGGTAATACCTGAACTATTCTGAAGCGTCGTTTGCACTGATTTGTGTTTATTAATCTCACACCCTCATACACCTTTATCGTAAGAGCATTCCTTATCAGCGATGGAGCGTTCGATCAGAACAAAATATGAAGCTGGTTTCAATTAAAAGTAATTGAAGTGGCGAAAGAAATTGGTAACTGCGCTGCTGCCACAAAATTCAACGTGTCTGAGAAACTGATGTGAGATTGGAGGAGGCAAGAAAATGTAAAAAAAAGAAATGTGTCGCATTTTTGAACGGGCGTATAAGTCGGGGTCTGATTTTATGATCGATTTTTCAGGTTTCAAGACCCGACTTATACACGAGTATATACGGTACGCAACTTTCTAAGCAAAAGTTGAGATTTATAAAAGACAACTTGATGGGAAAACACGTATATATTTACAGCAACTCTGACCCATGCATTCACAACATTTTAGAGAAACGGAGAAATGACAACACCTTTGGTCAAGTGGGGAAATGTAGCCAAACCAGCTAAATGATGACTCACACAAGCAATTCATACCACTGAGTGGCTATTATAATGTTTGGTGACGTACATATGTAATGATCATGATGTACAGACTGAATTTTTGTTCAGTTTTTAGAGTTTACTAATTCTGCATATTTGCATAAAATTTTTTTGGTTTTTCGTCAATTTATGTCAGCAACCTGTTTTCACTTTTCAAGGAACTGGCCGACAGGTCAGGAAAATCTCAGCCAAGCTTCACTCCAACAAACTGTTTTCATGTGGTCTAGTTGTACATACAAGAAAATGTAACATAAACACACCCACATAAAATACTGCCAACATAAAAAGTAAATTTGCAGCAGTGTCCAGTTTTCCTAACCTAATCAGAGCAACTGACAGCACTCATATTGCAATAAGACCACCCATCAAGAATGAAGCTGCTTTTCTTAATTGTGACATTCCATTAGCGCACAAGTCATCTGTGATGCCAAAATGAGCCTGACACAAGTTGTGGCTCAGTGGCGTAGGTCAATCTATATTCCACTTATTATGAAGAAAAGTAGTGTTGGAAGATGACTTACACTTCTTCCAACAACCCAAATGCAGAAGAGAGGTGCTGAAATGCCACACATGCTCTTTCGTGCTCAGATGTGGAGTGCACCACAGGGCTCTCAAACGCAGGTGGTGGTGTCTCAGTGCGTCAGCCGGGAGGCTGCCAGCCAACAAAGGTCTGTAGGAGAATGAATGTGTTTAAGCTTGGATAATCGAACCAGTGGGTAAAAGCTTGTAAGATGTGAAATGGGGGCTTGGAACTTTATGGTTAACATGCTACATGGTTATCTAAAAGACAGATAGATAGATAGATAGATAGATAGATAGATAGATAGATAGATAGA
>JANRMT010027041.1:26971960-26985985 GCA_026402145.1 Polypterus bichir lapradei
GATAGATAGATAGATAGATAGATAGATAGATAGATAGATAGATAGATAGATAGATAGATAGATAGATAGATACTTTATTGATCCTGAGGGAAATTTACTTAACTAGCAATTACCCAGACCAAGATGAAGCCCTTATTGCTCAAGTGACATTTTGATTCTTCATTTTGGTGGTCTCGCTTGTTAAGGTTCCCCACCTTTAATTGCTTATTTCAGTCTTAAACAGCTGCATTCACTGTTTTTAATGACTTCTTATTAGGAATCAGATGTAAATGACAAAGGAGCCAGCAGTTCTCCATCTAACGTGCTTCCATTTACACCTCCTTTATGGAGTCATCATACACTACTGTATATCCTGGGCCTTCTTAACACATGGGCACACTGGGCAGTGGTCCGGGGGCTGCACACTAATCTGTGTATGTTGTGCTTTGCCCAGGGGCCTATAATGCTGATAAGATGGCCCTGACTATATCAATTAATAAAAACTTAAGAGAAGAATATGACAGAATGAAAATTATCTGCCTTAGGCTTCAAATCATTTGGGTGATATCCTTGGAAAAGAAATAAAATGGATGTCATAAGAACCAAACATTTCAAACTAACAAGCCATAAAATTAAATAAGGTCTGAGACTGGCAAGGACTGGTTTCTAATTAAGCAACTGGATTGGCACAAAATCCTGCAGCCACTGCAGCTCTCCAGGACCGACATTGCCTACCCTGCTATAAAGGAAAGGGATTTTAAAAGGCATTTTGAGAGACATCGCCACTGCTAGTGAGAGGATCAGCTCTGTTTGCCATTTACCATCCCTCAGCTCCCAGACATTACACCTGGCTTAGGAATGCAAAGATTTCTGTAACTAAAGCTTCAGCCTGATATAAAGCTTGCTGTGTGAGTTTGATTTGAAACGTTCAGGTTGTTCCGGTTGTGTTTAATATTTAACATTTATTTATGACTGGTTTGTCTACAAGTAAACTTAAGTAATGATTAAAAGAAATAATTCTGGAGTTTTACTTAGTTGAAGTTCTCTTGTTTACTGACATGTCACATCTACAGGCTGGACTGGGGCTCCTTCTTGCCCTGTGTGCCTAAACATCATGTAGCAGGTCTTCTGGGCCCTCTTGCCAACCTAATCCCTTCCAGTTTGGAATATCACTTAACTCGAGCTCAGCTTGCAGGTCCATAGATGGTTCTATCCTCTAATCGTGGTGAATATCACTTTGTCTTTCTGAATCTCATACCCTCACCCATTCATCCTTTCTCACCCAGCACTTCTCTTCCTCTTTGTATTCCTTTATGCTTTAGGTACATTGATGGAACAAATCTTCATCCAGCAGAGAGCTTCATTCACACGTGCACACTGAGTCAGTACAGAACTGTGATGCACATCCCTTGTTCCTCTGAAAGGACGTTCTCTTGTATACTCACTTTTAGTAATGCCCAATGAGTGTGCTCATTTAGGTTACATTCCTTCAGGGGTAGCGATATGAGTGCGGACAGCCATATTTGCAACTCAGTAAGAGGCCCTTGGCTTCTGTTAGCAGCCCCTCTCAAAGGCAGCTGTCTGGGTTTGGAGCGTCACATCCTTCAATCCCAACAGAAGTGGCCCTTGGCCTTTGCTGAGGTATTCTGAAGTGTAGGCCTTTCAGAGGAATGAGATGCAAAGGTGGACAGAAACCTCGATGAAGGTGTGTGTGGAGTGACTTCTAGCCCTGCTAAGGCACTGCGGTTGAGGTCGCCATCCTGAGCCACTCTTAATGTGCTGCAGAAACATCTCTGTGACAATAAAGTGCTACTGAGCGTCAAGGGTAGCATGAGGGGCGTGTGGTGACCTAATGTCAAATAGGAAAGTACCACCGGATGTACGTGTGAATCAAGGTTAATAATTTAGGCGTTTAGAATATATTAACTTGTCCACTAATATAAAAAAAAAGAGCCTTAGAGGTTAAAATGCCTTTCATGAACACTTCTCCTTCATGACACGCAAACTTTCACACTTGTGTGGTGATATATTTTGCCTCCTCACCTTTTCATCTGCATCCGCGTTTGCTATTTTAAGATTGTTGTTACTGACGGCCTTTATCAATTTTCTCATTTCCCTCAACAATTGATGCAATTAATCTGGAAATAAATAACTCATTTATTTAATGAACTTGTTTCTTTGAGGCTACATGTTGGTTTTGAAATTGTAAAATGTCCAGTTTGACTAACAATGTGATGTACTGGAGCTTCAGATCACTTTGCAGCAATTATCACCACGCTGTAAACAATTTGACGAGGCTGATTGATGGAGACGCTTTAACACTGAATTTAACACAACTGTCACTTGAAATTCTCTCACAAAGAGTTTTGGTTTATTCGGCTTCTGCTTTATTTTCACCTTAAATTGCTTGTCCTCCTCAGCCTTTTCGGCTCTGATCTGCACGTCACCACTGAAGCTTCTCTAATTTTTTACTGCTTAGCCTTTTTCTAAATTTCCCATTCTTGAGCTTTCATGAAGCACTTTGAAAGAGCAGTCGCTGTTCAAGGAGCGATATAAAACAAAGACTTCATTTCATTGGTTCATCTTGGTTCGTGCCAAGACATGGTTTTTGCCCTTTCTTTGCCAGCTGGGCTACCAAGTCTCATCAGACCCTCTCCCTCACATGGCAGAAGCTGCCCCAGCTTCTTGTTTGTCTGTGTGGACAGGTTTTGCTTTAAAGTTAAAATGAAGCCTTTTGAGGAGATTTCCAAATGACTCCTCCAGATCTCTCTAGCTTTCTCACAGTCTTTGGGGACACTAGCACCTTCCTCGAGGACCTGTCTGATCAGTGTATGAGGAGGCAAGGTGTGAGCCTGAATTTGGAGTCAGAGGCGGCCTTAGGGGTGGGCGGGGCCTAAGGCTGACCAACCCCACGCTGTTAGCAAATGAGTGGACTGTATAAACTTGCGCACAAATTTAATAAAAACAATATTAATGTACACTGGATTTTCTCGTTACAATATTCAGCTAAATTTTTGCAAGATAACACACGGACTTTATCAAAATATCATCTATATATAATATGCTACTGTGGCTGTCTATTTGTCTGTCTAGCTGGCTGATTTTAAATCACCTGTAGCTCGCAAACCTGAAATTTGGTACAAATACATTACATGACATCTACTGTCCGCTTTCAGGGTGATGATTTTTATTATCAATTTTATAATATTTTCAATTGCAATACAAACAAAAATCAAAAGTAACATTGTATTTGAAATTCTGAAATAATCTAAAATGATACCCTACATGCTTATGTTTCAAATTTATCATTTTTAACCTTTTGGGAGTGGCACTTGGAGGGCTAGGCTCACCGGTAAAGAATCAAATATCAAAAATATTATTATATTTGTGATCAGCTATCTCGAAAAAGCATACAATGACACTCCACCTGCCTAAATTCAGTCAGTCAGTCATTATCCAACCCGCTATGTCCTAACACAGGGCAACGGGGGTCTGCTGGAGCCAATCCCAGCCAGTACTGGGCGCAAGGCAGGAGCAAATCCCCGGGCAGGGCGCCAGCCCACCGCAGGGCCATGCCTTTATTACCGATCCTCATTTGTTTTGAAGGTTTGTGAAAAGGTGTAACTTTGACCCCATTAGAGGGTGAGCCCCTGGGATTGGTTGACGTGTCCTGCATAACTTCAAGTCCTTCTGATCATTTTGGATGAAAATCCCTGTTGGTTTACTCTTTACCATAAGGGTGCGCAGAATGATTCAAAATGGCCTAAAATGAGGGTCTAGAATGACAAAATTAATGGGAGTTTATACAAAAAGCTCAACATCTTCTTATATAATATGCTTCCCTGGCTGTCCGTTTGTCTGTCCAGGATTTTAAATCACCTGTAGCTTGTAAACCGTTTGACCTATTGACCTGAAATTTGGTACACATACACTACGTGATGTCTACTGTCCGCTTTCAGGGTGATGATTGATCTCCAAGGTTATTCGTCTTTTTTTTTTATTACAGAACCAACTCTTGGCAGTGGCCAGCAGGGCGGCCATGCAGCACATGCGTATGGGCGCCATTCTCATCCCTACCACCTTCGCCATCACTTCTGCTTCCTCTTCATATCTTAAATCATTGTTGAGGCAGATTGAAGACTTAAGTGCCAGCTTAAGTGAAAAATTAAGGAAAACGTACTAAGTAATTGCATCACAAACACTGACTCAATCAGGTTTAACGCGAAAAGATGCCGACAAAAGAAGAGAAGAAGCGGGCCGCTAGGGTGGAGAAAAGGAGAGCTGCTCAAGAAGCAGCAAGCGCATCAACCTCTGAGCAAACGAACGCTAAACGTACAGAGAGAGAGGATGAAAACCATAAGTCAAGTGTATTCACTGCACGTTATAGTGCAGTGCACCGTTACTGGTAACGATATAATCTATTAAAAAAGTGCAATTTATAATTCATGGCAATACCACAACAGTACGAAATGTGTTATGCGGAAATTAGCAGGGCCTCTTCTAAAAAAGGACCCAGTATTACAGGATGTCATAACTCACGTTGACGTCATGTCAGCCAGTTACGTTTTTGTGCATTAATATTCGGACAGGTTTATGGCCTACAAATAAAATGTGAGTTTCAGTGTTTCGACAGGAAGTGTGAATTAACATAGGGGTATCATCATGAAATCTCTTACCGCTTTCCAGGTTCAGAGACGAAAATCCATGTTTCTTGCCTTCCGATTGGAAAAGTCGTTGATGACATCTTCATAGTCTAATCTGGATGCAATGTCTTTTTCTATTGATGGGAGAAGCCATCCCAGTGACTAATGGGCTATACCTATATTCGGAAGGGACCCTTTCCGGGTGATGAAGGTGGACTATGGAATGTTTTCAAAGACGTACACGGACGGAATTTTACCTTGAAGAGGGATTTTAAAAGGGTTCCTCTTAGAAGCATATCAAATATATATTTATATACTGGAGAATATAACTCGACAAATCCACTCGAATGGGACACGCAGACCTCATAAGTGGGGCCCCATTAGGTGGTGCAGGGTCTGGGTCGGTCGCCCCACTTGCCACCCCCAAATGCCACTCTTGCAAGGAGCTGCTGGTGGAAACAAGAGAACAAGATCAGGTATCAGCTTTAGTAGCACCTGCTCAGAAATCCTTTTCACCTGCCATCTGCCCAAGAAGGCTTTTGCCCAAAATGTCCAGTCAAAGGTGCTGAGAGTGGGCACTGTTCTGCAGAGGGTCAGCTGGCGCTGTCTGATAACTGGCTATGGATTGAACTAACTCCCTAGAATTTAAATTTTATCTTCAAATGAGGAGTTCGGCAGAACAAAGGCAAATTCAAATTCTGGGAAGTCGCTGCTAATCTCTGGCACCACACGCAGCTCTTTATTTAACCCTCTGCGCTCGTGCCTGCATGCCTGCTGATAAGCGCTGGCAGCCTGCACGATGGCTTTGTGTTCTTGCCTGTTAGACGGACAAGGGATTTCCTCGACTTTGCCATTCCTTCTGTGAAATATGAGAACAGCACCCCCCCCCCCCCCACAACCGCCCCAATACCTCCCACCATCATTTACTCCCTCTATCCAGTCCTGCCCTGCTGACATTGGCACATCCATAGGCTACACAGCATTACCGCAGACTCCAGGGAGCTGTGGCTTCTTCTTGCCCTGTCTGCCTAAACATCATGTGCCAGGTCTTCTGGGCGCTCTTGCCAGGAACGCCAACCTAAACCCTTCCAGTTTGGAATATCAATTAACTGGAGCACAGCTTGCAAGTCCAAGGAGAGTTCTGTGCTCTAATCACTGTGATTATAGTTATGGGAAGTGGCCATCCTCCTCATTCTGAATCTCATACTCTCATCCATTCAGTCGTTCTCACACAGCTCTTCTGTTTCTCTTCTTATTCCTTTAGGCATTGATAAGAGAAAATCTTCATCTAGCAGAAAGCTTCGTTCACATGTGCACACTGGGTCAGAAGACAACTGTGATGCACGTCCCTTATTCCTCTAAACGAACACTCTTCTCAATAATGATGTCTATATGTTACTTACTCCATGTGCTTTGTAGTGATTGCCAAGTAAAACTTTTTATTCTCATGTTTTCCTGGAGAATAAAGATAACAACATGCCTGATAAAATGGAAGCCTATGAGTACCACTGCTGGACAACTGCAAACAATTTCCAAACCGTACATGGAAAAAAAAAACTCACTTTTGTGCCCAAAAGAGTACCCCAATAATTATAAGCTGTTATTGACCCCACTATATTCTGTTCCTCCTCTCAGGATCCTGCTGTGGCACACACTGTCAGATTATTCTCTTGGCCACGGGAAAGACATCTGGAGCCGGGAAAGCCAGAAATGAAAGCAACTAGCCGGCATAGACTTAAAATATAATATTTTAACTCTTTGGGGGCTGAATATTTTTTGCCATTTTTGCTCTTGTTTGCATCTTACAACTCTCACGAGCGGTCAAACCAATGAAGCTAACTTTCTAGCAACGAGAGTCCAACTAAAACATAACGGTTGGTTTTGTCACAGTTTACAGTTGATTACCATCGTCAAGTCCTCCTTTTGACTAAAGTCGACATCAGCCCTGAAAGAGTTAAAATAGCCATGATGAGGTGAGTGGCCGGGTGACCTAAGTATTCAAAGCTGTGACAGTATCTCACTTTGTCTGTGACTTTGCGTTATCACAGCCCCAGAGGCTGACTCTTGTGTTCTGTTCTGTGAGTTGTGTTGTATTGTATTGACCCCCCTTTCTTTGACACCCACTGAACGCCCAACCTACCTGGAAAGGGGTCTCTCTGTGAACTGCCTTTCCCAAGGGTTCTTCTGTATTTTGTTTTTCCCTACAAGGGTGTTGTTGGGAGTTTTTACTTGTCTTCTTCAAGAGTCAAGGCTGGGGGGCTGTCAAGAGGCAGGGTCTGTTAAAGCCCATTGCGGCACTTCATGTGTGATTTTGGGCTATACAAAAATAAAATTGTATTGTATTGTATTCCTGCGGTGGGTTGGCACCCTGCCCGGGACTGGATTCCTGCCTTGTGCCCTGTGTTGGCTGGGATTGGCTCCAGCAGACCCCCGTGACCCTGTGTTCGGATTCAGCGGGTTGGAAAATGAATGGATGGATGTATTGTATTCTTCAGGGACACTGCTGAGTGAAGTTTTTACTTTTCAACTGGGTGGAGTGGTGGCTCTGAGGCTAGGGATGTGCACCGGTAATCAGAAGGTTGCCATGTTCAAATTCCATAAACGCCACAAGTGACTCTACTTTTAACCTACAATTGCTCCATCCTGGGTATGACATTAATCTGAATCCAGCCCTGCAGGGAAAAACCTGGGGGTTAGTGGCAGAACTGGCACTCCAGCCACCACAGAAAACCTCTCACTGGTCCACTCCATCTGAACTCGTGTGGTGCTGAGGTGTCACACATCGCATGACTTTACTCGGGTCCTAATCTGCGATCCTGAGGTGGTTTGTCATGTGGTGGGTGCGGCAATGCGCTGTATCAGCGCCTGCTCCTTACCTCCTCTCTCTTCTCCACTGTCAACTGGCCATATATCAAAGATAACATTAATGGACACACTATATACTGTTAGGATTGATCAAAATTAATCCATTTTTACGCTAATCCAGCGTCTCTCAACCTTTAAGTATTTGTGACCTGAGTTTTCATAACAGTTGTAATCGCGCCCCCCTAACGTTTTTTTTTTTTTTTTAATGGAGACCACTAATACCAATTTGTTCTTTTTTAATTAATGATATATCATAGATGCATATTTTATTATGCCTACTTAACTTTTATAGGCGTTTATCTAACTCTATACTCATTTTTCTAGTATCAGAATGTAGTTTAAGTTAATTTGTTTTGGTTTCAATAGATGTATTTTTCATATTTTTGATTCTTGTTTTCTTTTTTTCACATCTTCGCGCCCCCTTTTTGTTACTAGGGGGGCCTGCCCCACAGTTTGAGAACCACTGCACTAATCTGTAGTTTTACATGTTTAGCTTATGCTATTTGTTAAATACGGTGCCCTTTGGACAAAGACACATTCTTCCTTGATTTACCCCTCTGCTCCAAAGTTTAAAATTCCAAATTAAATAATTCAGACATCGTGATTAAAGTGCACATGGCAGACCTTCAATTAAGGGGATTTGCATATATTTTGGTCACAGCATTAGAAATTAAAACACTTTTTATATATAACCCAATTTCAGGGCACCATAATGTTTGGGACAATTGGTGTCACAGGTGTTTGTGATTCCTCAGGTGGGGTTCATGGCTTCAAAAGATACCTCAGCCTACTTCTACTCTTTGGAGTCTGTAGTTGCCATTGTTCAATATGAGGACCAGAGCTGTGCCAATGAAAGTCAAAGAAGCCATTATGAGGCTGAAAAACAAGAATAAAGCCATTAGAGACGTCAATAAAACCTGAGGATGACCGAAATCAACTGTCTGGAAAATCATTTAGATTGGCGAACTCCAGTCCTGGAGGGCCACAGTAGCTGCAGGATTTCATTCTAACCATCTTCTTAACTAGTGAGCAGTTTTTGCTGCTAATTAACTTCTTTTGCTTTAGTTTTAATTAACTTGACTTGTTTCTTTTTCCTTAATTAGCAGCCAAACGATAATGAGACACAAAACGAGCTGCCACATGACCAGCTCCCCTGTGCCCAACACACAATATCTGAAAATAAAGAAAAGTGAAGGACTCAGTAAGGTTGATCTCTCAGGTCACCTAAACATTTTGACGACGTTCTAAGAAAAAACAGAAAATCAACAGTTTTGGAAATGTCTGCTGTGGCAGAATGAGAGCAGCAACGGGCCATGGAAATAAATAACGGGCTTAATTTACAGCAAGAATCGGCTTCTCGTTAAGAAACTGGTTGGAATGAAATTTGTTGGAGTTTGAAATCCCAATTTAGCTGGTCATCTGTTGGCTCGTTTCTCTCATTTCTGTTTGGCTGCAATTTAATGAAGAAAAGAATAAATTCAGAGGACTGAATCCTTAAAAACAGGGCTATTAAAATGAAGGGAAAAGAAGTTAATTAGCAAGGAAAACTGATTAGGAAAACAGTTAGAATGAAAACCTGCAGCCATCTGATTTAGAAGAAAGAACACACTGGTGAGTTCAGTAATCGTAAAGGGACTGCTAGGCCAAGGAAGACCTCCACTGCTGATGAGAGAAGAATCCTCAGTGTGGTAAAGAAAAAGCCCCCAAAGGCCTACCTGACAGATCAGAAACAGACTTCAGGGGGGCCGATGTGTGTGTGTGTGTCAGAGATGACTATCAGCAGAAGACTTCATGAACAGAAACACAGAGGCCACACTGCAAGATGCAGACCACTAGTTAGCCACAAAAACAGGATGGCCAGATTACAGCTTGGGAAAAAGGACTTGAAGAATTCTGGAAAAAGGTCTTGTGGACGGACGAGACAAAGATGAACCACGAACTGATGGTGAGAGGAAATTGTGGAGACAAAAAGGAACTGCCCGAGATCCAAAGCAGACCACCTCATCTGTTAGACATGGTGCTGGGGGTGTTCTCACTTGGGCATATATTGCTGCCACAGGTCCTGGCATGCTTCTCTCCACTGATGATGGACCTGCTGATGGCAGTGGCACAATGAATTCTGAGGTAAACAGAAACATCTGAAATGCTCAAATTCCAGTAAACGCCTCCAAAGTCAATGGAACCTCCTACAACAAGATAATGACACCAAATATACTGCTAAGGCAAAAAATGGGTTTAGCAAAGCTAAAAAATGGAACATTCTTGAATGGACAAGCCAGTCACCCAAATTTAAATCCAATTGAGCAGACCTTCCAAATGCTGAAGAGAAGCTTAAGGGGACAAGCCCCCGAAAGAAGCAGATGGCGGCTTTTCAGAGCATCACCAGAGAAGATCCTCAACACCAGGTGATGTCTATGAATCGCAGACTTCATTGCATGATAAGGGATATGTGACGAAGAACTAAATATGACGTCTTTAATAGACCTGCCATTGCTGTGTCCCAAACAATATGGTGCCCTGAAATGGGGGGACCATGTGGAAAAAGCGTCGCCATTTCTACACGGTGTGACCAAAACAGGTACAAATCCCCTTAAATGAAAGTCTGCAATGTGCACGTCAGTCACCTCTGAATTGTTTGACATCACAGGGGTAAATCAAGGAAAGATGTGTCTTTGTCCCACAAATCATGGAGAGCGCTGTATGTGACCTAGTTGGAGTGCCCTAAGCCTGTACTCATGGAAGAGCACTACACAAAAATGAATGGAACTGAACTCAATTGATCATTACAAGCTGAACTGCACCACTGTCAGCCATCACATCTAAAAGTCTTCATTGCAGTAGATTCAGATGTTGCAGCCAACAGCCAGGGCACAAGGTTGAGATGCCTGCCTTAGGTGAAAATGCAATTGTATGGCATAATTTGCAGATGGTGCAATTCGCAGCATGTATGATAACACAAATTGGAAATCAGTAATTGCTGCAATAAATCACCCAGAGGGCCAGAATGATTACACTTTCTACTTCCTAATATTATGACATTATGCCAGGCAAACCGGACACTTGGGAGCTTTAAAATGAGAACCAACGGCTATTCAAGCTTCTTCAGGATTTGTAGGATTAGACTTCTTGAAAAGTCGCAGAAGAAAGCTGGAATGGAGGAACTGAAGAAATCTCTGCCAATTTCTTCCTCTCTCTCTCTGCCTCTCCAAAACCCAATTAATGAAGAGTCTTTTTCATCGTCTTTGAACAGGTGCCCTGCAATTGATTGCTTTCCTATCCAGGGCTGATTCCTTGCCTGGCACGTAATGTTGCCAAGACTGGCACCTGCTTCCAATAATCCTAAATTGGGTAAGTGGGTAAGAAAATGGAGGGGTGAAATAATTACAACAAACTTTAATTTGAATAAGCTGATCAATTATGAAGAGGTGCAGGTCGATCCCAGAGGGCTAGCAGGTTAGGTGATTTGTGAGTCTGTAATGGAGGCTGAATTGGGGCCTCACCGATACACTAAGTCACGGTGCCAAAATATCCACAACTCAAAGTGTGAATAACGCATTGCAGAGTAAACAATTCAGAATAACCAACAGATTCTCTAATTTCTTAAAGGAGATTAGAGGCCTGTAGTCAGGGTCGCAAACAGATTACAGATTTGGGGACTGAAGCGTCGGACTTGGGGCTTATGGTCTAAAACTCAATCCACTTTTTTTTTATACACAAATATTTTCTCTTTATTTACATTGAGTCCTTCATCTTATCCCCTATCACAAATATCCTTACATTAACTAGCATATGGTTTATGCTTTAAATGAGATCAGAGACAAATTAGGCCACTTAAACCAATGTCATGTTAAGTGACTTCTTGTCACTGACTTTGTCAGACTTAACAACTGTTGCTTCTGCTCTCATCAATGTCAGTTTACTGGACACTCAGTGAGCCACAGCTAGTTCATTTCAGTGTACAGTTTAACATGTGAGCTACTACCTGAATAAATAATAATTATAAACACAATTTATTGTGTTCCTGTTGTGCTTTATAATAAATCAGTATATTTAATCACTCCTTACCTGTTGGTCTCTCTCACAGTGTTGTAGTCTGTTCCTTGCTGCTTGCATGTGCTTTCCCAGCCCTGAATTGTCTTGGCCCTTTTTATGCCATTGCTTATGCTTGTCATGTGCTTGTTTCCGCTCTACTTTATGGCAGGACCTGAAAGTGGAATAATGGCTACGTTTATTCATTCAGGGGACATATGAGAGTGGGTTTCACTTATTGGGGTGAACAGGCAGGCAGGTCAGAGATGTGGCCGCTTCCTGTGTCCTCTCCCAATCAGTGTTTGAAAGCGTGAAGCAATCATAACACGTCACCATATAATCAATGTACATAGATAGATATGAAAGGCACTATATTATAGATAGATAGATAGATAAATATGAAAGGGACTATATTATAGATAGATAGATAAATATGAAAGGCACTATATTATAGATAGATAGATGAATATGAAAGGCACCATATAATAGATAGATAGATATGAAAGGCACTACATAATAGATAGATAGATAGATAGATAGATATGAAAGGCACCATATAATAGATAGATATAAAAGGCACTATATTATAGATAGATAGATAGATAGATATGAAAGGCACTATATTATAGATAGATAGATGAATATGAAAGGCACCATATAATAGATAGATAGATATGAAAGGGACTATATAATAGATAGATAAATATGAAAGGCACTATAGATAGATATAAAAGGCACTATATTACAGATAGATAGATAGATAAATATGAAAGGCACTATACAATAGATAGATAAATATGAAAGGCACTATATTATAGATAGATATAAAAGGCACTATATTACAGATAGATAGATAGATCGATAGATATGAAAGGCACTATATTATAGATAGATATAAAATACACTATATTATAGATAGATAGATAAATATGAAAGGCACTATATTATAGATAGATATAAAAGGCACTATATAATAGATAGATAGATATGAAAGGCACTATATTATAGATAAATATGAAAGTCACCATATAATAGATAGATAGATATGAAAGGCACTACATAATAGATAGATAGATAGATAGATATGAATGGCACTACATAATAGATAGATAGATAGATAGGTAGTCGCTATATAATAGATAGATAGATATGAAAGTCAGAATATAATAGATAGATAGATATGAAAGGCACTACATAATAGATAGATAGATAGATAGATAGATAGATAGATAGATATGAATGGCACTATATAATAGATAGATAGATATGAAAGGCACTATATTATAGATAGATATAAAAAGCACTATATTATAGATAGATAGATACATATGAAAGGCACTATATTATAGATAGATAGATAGATAGATAGATATGAAAGTCACCATATAATAGATAGATAGATAGATAGATAGATAGATAGATAGATAGATAGATATGAAAGGCACTATATAATAGATAGATAAATATAAAAGACACTATATTATAGATAGATAGATATGAAAGGCACAATATAATAGATAGATATGAAAGGCACTATATAATAGATAGATAAATATAAAAGGCACTATATTATAGACAGATAGGATAGATAGCGGTGAACATATATCGATTATATGTCCGGGGGTTTCTGATTGCTGCCCTTTTTGTGGTCTGAGAGAAACTGTTTTTCATGCTTTTATGTACTGTGAAAGGCTTCAGACTGTTTTTAGCAAGATAGAAAGAATGGTAGAGGGGCTGGGGTTTCCTGTATAATGGCATGGTCTTTGTGTTTAGGGTGACAATTATAAAACACACCAGAGAAAATAGGAACTTAATTAATTTTATTATAGGGCAAGCAAAATTGTCAATATGGAAGACCCGTAAAAACAAGATTACTGGGAGTGGGATTCAAGATGTTGTTGTTTTTTTTAGAAAAGTGTGTGAAAGTAGAATATTAGTGGATTTTAATTTTTATAAGTCTATGAATAATTTAGTACAGTTTAAGGAATTGTTGTACGTGAATAATGTACTTTGTATATGTGATGATGATAATTTGCAATTTGTGCTCTGAGTTTGTAGTTTTACTTATTTATAAATTGGGATAATAAATAACACTCATAAAGTTATTATGGCTGGGGACTTTAATTGTGTTCTAAATCCACTTTTAGATAGGACTTCCTCCACAGGGGGAACGGCATCTAATACTGCAAAAATAATTACAAAGTTTATAACTGATCACAACTTATCAGACCCCTGGAGGTTTTTAAACCCAAATTCAAGAACATATTCTTTCTACTCACCAGTACATTATTGTTACTCAAGGATCGATTACTTCTTTATAGACAATAACTTGTTGCCTAAGATTAAATCTTGCAAATACGATGCTATTGTTATTTCTGACCATGCACCTATGATCTTGGAGCTAAAATTACTAAGCCCCATGCACTCACCCCGCAGATGGCGCCTCAACCCGCTTCTATTAGCTGATGAGAATTGTACTGAATTTATATCCAAACAAATCAAATTCTTT
>JANRMT010027041.1:26990985-27009727 GCA_026402145.1 Polypterus bichir lapradei
ATCTATCTATCTATCTATCTATCTATCTATCTATCTATCTATCTATCATACAGTATAGAGGTTTTGCTCTGTGTATTGATTATATTGTGCCTTTCATATCTTTTTATTCCTTTCCTTCAGACAAAATGATGTTTCTCATATAGGGTCCTCAATAAATTTTCTCAATAAGTAAAAAGAATGGTTGCATGGTAACTACCATATTTTTCTTTAAATACAGAAGCTAAAATGATATTACTTGATGGAAATGTTACAGACATCAAGATCTTGTCACTTTAACTCTGTAGGCCTAAACGTTAGTTTTACTAAATCAGCACATAATGTAGGCATTCGTTTTGAAACCTTCCCATCTTTTAAAACACACATTAGAAGATTCTAGACAAGAAAAGGCCATTCAGCCCAATAAAGCTCGCGAGTCCTGTCCACTTAGTTCTTCTAAAAAACATCAAGTCGAGTTTTGAAAGTCCCTAAAGTCCTGCTGTCTACCACACTGCTGGGTCACTCATTCCAAGTGTCTGTGGTTCTCTGTGTAAAGAAAACCTCCTAATGTTTTTGCAAATTTTATCTTTCACAAGTTTCCAACTGTGTCCCCGTGTTCTTGATGAACTCATTTTTAAATATTTATTATCAATAATTGTTATTATTGAATATATACTGCCTTTTATTTCTACCTATTGATTATACTGAGTTTTTCATAACTGCCCATGAATTGATTATATACAGTAGGTCCTATCTATCTAGCTGTCTATCTAAGCATCTATTTATCTTTAAGGGATTTGTGCTATTAATAATTAACATGTAGTATCCTGATAAATATCTTAATTGATTTGAATATTTTAGGAAGTCTTTTTTTGTGTTCATAAGAACTACTTAAAGTATGAACACTCTGAGTCACTTCGCTTTCTTTTTTTTTTGTCCGCCATTTCCTGACTCACTGGTACAAGAGAACCCCTACATATGATAACCGTTCATCTTGTCTTGATGTCTAGTTATGCAAGCTGTTGCGCTTTTGTAGGTTCTCCCCCTGTTTTCAGCCATCTAGACTTGAAAAGTTCTCAGTTTTAGTCCATTTTTGTCTTTTGTGCAGGAAATGACACCCTTATGATACGGAGTAAACCGATACGTGTCCTGTGGAAAACATCAGAAGGACTTGAAGGTGTGCATGGCACATCAACTGACCCCAAGGGTTCACAGCCTAATGGGACAATTGATGTCAGGTTTACTCTTTTCACAAAACTTTGAAAAAATGGGGATCGGTACTATTGCCATGTGGTGTGCTCATTTAATCTATTTTGAGGTGGCTGATCACAAATATGATAATATTTTTCATATTCCATTCTCTATTGGTGGTCTGAGTCCCCTGATAGCCACTCACAAGGTTAAAATACGCCAATTTCAAATATAACATATGGGGTCGGTTATGGATTACGATTACATTGTTATTTGTGATCCATGTGTTCTAAATGTGAACATGATCAATTTCTATGACAGTCGAGAATATTAAGACTTTACACATTTAAATTGAAGCGCCCATTTTAAAATTCCAAATATATGACACAACTATTCATAATTTTTTTTGCACTTCTACCTCCTCAAGTAAATCATTACATTTCTTATGAACATCCTGAATTAGGGTTAGGGTTACATACACTACTTCAGGCTATTTTTTAAAGTGTATTATTCTACTCCCATTCATTTCACCTTACTGTTTTCCTAAATATTTATTCTTTTAACCCTCTCTTTCATCCTTTCTTTTTGGAACTCCCTTTATTTGTTGTGCTTGGTTCATCTAATGTCCATTGTTTTGGATCGTTTGTGCCTTCCCTTTGTTCCTCTTTCAGACATTCCATTAGTCTTTCTTTCTTTCTTAGAAGATATCACCCTTCAAGAGGCCGGCTCTTGATCGTTGTGTTATAACAATTGCTCGCATACCACAGGATGAATAGCACGGCCTGCCTCCATAAATGAAAGCAGCTACAGGAGGAGCGGCCTGAGGGTAAGTGGGCCACAGCCCTCCGTTTCCCATAAATGCACACTAGTGACATCCCGCAGCTGCTCTTGTCATTGCTTTATTCGGTGTTAATGTGACTTCATTAGTTTTTATAACGGACCCATCAGTTGCTTTCTTGTTTTTTTTTTTTTTACTTATGTTCGTTGCCTCCCCAATTCAGTTCTTCTTATGAGAAGACCTCTCCAATTAACCCTACCATCCCATTACATGTTGTGCTGTGCTTTATCTGTTCACCCAGGTTACTGCGCAATGTTCCAGACACTTAATGCTGAAAACCATCACATCGCCATGATTTAAAGGTGCAATTACAGCTGATGCCTGAACATTACGTATAATAAAGCTAGATGAATTTAAAGAAACGACTGATAAAGTGTTGCACATATGACTGCCGTGACCGTAAGGGCAACCATATGAAACATCAAGCCTCACGGTCTTACTGCTCACAGAGGCCAATCGAAGTGTGATGAATACTGAAGCCATTTAAATGGGACATGAGGCACTGAATGCTGCACATCCCATTGGGCGTCTCTAATCCAATGCAAGCAGGGTACAGGATATGACACTGAGTGTCCTTAGTGTCTATTGTCTACACTTACCTCCCCATTACATACTACGTGCTCCATGTAGCACATACAGTCAGATCCATAAGTATTTGGAAAGTGACACCATTTTCAGAATTTTGGCTCTGTACACCACCACATTGGATTTGAAATAAAGCAATCATTATGTAGTGTAGACCTTCATCTTTAATTTATGGGGATGACCAAAAATGAGCCATTTAGGAATGACAGCCATTTTTCTGGATAGCATCACCCCATTTACAGGACATTTGACTGATATGGAAGGCATTGGTGCACTCCAAAAGGGGTCTGGAGAACCATAGAAGGCAACTAAGCTGGATGGTTGCAGAATTCTATCCATATTGAAGAAGAACTCCTTCATAACATTTAGCCAAGTCATGAACACTCTCTGGGCGGTAGGCCTGTCATTGCCAACGTCTACAATCAAGAGAAGACTTCATTCAAGGAAAGACAGAGTGTGTACCACAAGGCGCACGTCTAGAAAGGCCAGATTAGACCAGGGGGTCCTCAATCACGGTCCTGGAGGGCTGCAGTGGCTGCAGGTTTTTATTCCAACTAGTTTCCTAATTAGAAGACAGTCCATGCTGATAACGAAACTTGGTATTGAACTGTTTGGCTTGACAATGCTTGCATTCATCCAAGAGAAATTTGGAGTGCACTGTAGAATTTCCTTCTGTGAGAACATTATCCAAGTGTTTTGTGGACCAGAACAGATTTAAACTTAACGGTCCTTCCAATTCCTCTCTCATTTATTTCTAAACATTTTTTATCACAGATACTTCATGGTAAGCACGTGACCTGGAGAGCTGCTGGTTTCTTAATTAACTGCATCTCATTATTAACAAATGTCTGGTTAAGAAAACAGGCAACAATGAAAATTTAAATGCAGCTGCTAAAATCTAAAATAGGCAATTAAGGGTTCTGAATGGCAACAGGCAAGAGAACTAAAATTAAGACCAAGAAACATATTACTTTAGTAGGAAATAAAAGAGTTCAAATGAAATAAATCAGTTAAAGTGAAAACCTGCAGCCATAGCAGACCTCCAGGGGCCTCATGCATAACGCCGTGCGTAGAATTCGCACTGAAATATGACGTAAGCATAAAAACCGAAATGTGCTTACGCACAGAAAAATCCAGATTCATAAATCTGTGCGTTCGCCAACTTCCACGTTCTTCCACTACATAAATCCCGGTCAGCGTGAAAAGTAATGCTCGTGCACGCGCCTGCTGTCCCACCCCAACTCCTTCCAGAATTATTTGAATATGCAAATCAATATAAATAGCCCTTAAGCTCAGCGTTCTGTGAAAAGACAACGGGAAAAGCACGGGGCAAAATAGAATTTCAGCGAATACCAAGTGGAGGCAAAGAAAAACGTACTATTTGTTGGTTTAAACAGTGGGATAAACAACAAAAGGAAGTTGATCGAGTGACATAGCGTGTCGGAGAAACTCGAAAGCTCAAGTTCACAAAGTTGCACAGTGCCTGAAATTAAAAAGAAGATGTAAGATATCAAAGTCGCCGTGAAAAGGCGAGTCGTAGCCCACCATCTGAGTTTCATATGAAAGGTCATTAGGGTACAGAGAAAAAAAAATAGGCACACAGTGGGAAAAAAGCACGAAATGTCAACTTTAATCTCGAAATTTCGACTTTAATCACGTAGTTTATTTTGTCATTAAAGTAGATCATCATAAACTTCATCTTAAAATCGTTTAATTTACTAGTTTATCAAATCCCATCGTAACTAAAGTAGCATGTTAAATGCTTTGTTTGTTATGTATTTGGTCTTCTATGTGCTCTGTGTGTGTGAATCACTACGTGCTTCTTAAACCGGCCTTCTCTTCCTCCGACTGGACACAGAATCCATTACATTCGTGATATTACAGCTCTCTGAATAATTAAAATACTGAGATGTATACGTGATATCATTTTCATGATGATTGGAGTTAAAGCATGTTATTAAACACAGGAACACGGTGGCGCAGTGATTGTGTGCGACCTCCGATGAAATAATTTATTGTAGCAGTACTGCCTCTTTCAAACATACTAACCTCCAATTCCTGTCCTTCCTTTTCTTTCTCCAAGTAACCAATCGCCACACAATCAGCTCTGTAATAGACGTTAAGCATTCTGTAAGCTTATAACGGCGATTCTTCAAAACTTTTAAGGAACATTGAAATATCTTCGTAGTACGTGTTTAATTATTCTATCCATCGCGCCAGTCCCAGTGAAGCATACAGTGTGAGGCAGGAACAATCTGTGAACGGAGCGCCAGATCCTTGCTAGCGTAGCGACACCGTGTCCTTTAATTATTAACAATATAGATTATTTAAATTAAGTTAAAGTTTTATCTGTACAATATAATAAACACATTTTGCTGCATTTCATCTTAAAAATGATATCATCATCATGTGTGAATACACGCTTTATAAAGTGGCTCAGGTTGTGCAATATTATAACTGTATCGCAAGTTTACAGTTTTGGTGATTGTACTTATAAGTACAAACAGTTCTACAAGGAGCACTTGATGGACTGATTGAGTGTGTTTAGAGTTCTTGGGATGAAACTGTTTCTGAACCGCGAGGTCCGTACAGGAAAGGCTCTGAAGCGTTTGCTGTATGAGAGCAGTTCAATAGATAGCATGGCTGAGGCAGCATGTGCTTGATGCTGTATACCGATAATTCTCTTTCCGATCAGCTGCTGCAGAGCTGTGATTCCCCACTCAGATACAGTGATATAAGTACTCTGAATGGTGCAGTGAGAGTAATATGGAAAAAGATGATCCGCTGTAGCAATCCCTAACGGGAGCAGCTGAAAGAAGAAGAAGAAGGTGCAGTGAGAGTAACAACGCTAAAGCAGCTATGGTATTTAGAATAGTTTGACCATTCTGTGGACCATTATATTGTTACAAGTTAATTACAATCAGATGCATTAAACTAATAAACAATATGCGGTTAATTTCAGTGTATTTATAAAGCCACGTCAGGGATGTGCATCTGAACAAGAAAGATAAACCACACAGGAACAGTAGCATTGCTTTGACGCTGGGTGCCACCAGTCTGCAACACCGAGCAGAGAACTTGTGTACAACATGGTATGAGGTATGGAAATGTGTGTAGCTTTACGCCAAGTTTAGGTTTTATACATCACGATTTAAACATGGAGACGTTCATATGCAACATTTCTGTGCGTACGCACTGTTTACACATGAGGCCCCAGGACTGTAATTGAGGACCTCTGATCTACAAAGTAACTAAAATTTGTATTTGATGAATGAAAGCACTAACAAGGCATAGAGTTAAACATCATTATCAGCAAGGACTGAGTTCTAATTAGGACACTGTCTGGAATTAAAACCCCTAGCCACTGTGGCCCTCTAGGACCGTGATTGAGGACCACTGACTTAGACTTTGCCAGACAAAATTTTTTCAAAGCCTGTCCAGTTCTGGAACAATTTTCTTTGAACAAATGAAACTTAGATAAATATTTACCGGGAATGTTGGAAAGAGAAGAACATGGAGATGAGAAGAAACGGCTCATGATCCAATCTGTGAAACATGGTGGAGGCTGTGTTATGGCATGGTCATGCATGGCTGCCAATGGAAGTCGGTATCTGGTATTTATTGATGATATGATTGTTAGCAGAAGTAGCAGGATGAATTCTGAAGTGTACAGGGTGCTATACTGTCTGCTCAGATTTTATCAAATGCTGTAGCTTCACAGTACAGATGGACAATAAGCCAAAACATACTGCACAACTTCAACACAAAGTAGTGACATATTCTTCAATGGCCAAGTCAATCAATTGACCCCAACTCAACTAGACATGCAGTTAGCTTGCTGAAGACAAAACTGAAGGTAGAAAGTCCAGCGAACAAGCAGCACCTGAAGACAGCAGCAGTAAAGGCCTGGCAAAGCATCAGTAGGGTGGAAACCCAGCACTTGGAGATGGCCGTGGGCTCAGACTTCAGGCAGTCATTAACTGTAAAAGATTTTCAAACGAATATTGGAAATGATTGTTATATTCATGATTATGCTAGTTTGTCCAAATAATTTTGAGCCCCTGAAAATGGGGGATAGGGCATATATTAAAATGGCTGTCTTTTCTAAAGAGCTCATATAATACTTTTGTTAAAAATCCCTTGAATGAAAACCCTGTAATTAAAGCTTTAAGTCTATACTTTCATCACATCTGGATTGCTTTGTTTCAAATCCAATGTGGTGGCGTACAGAGCCAAAATTTTAAAAATGGTGTCACTGTCCAAATACTTATGGACCTGACTGTAATAAAGTTCCAATGGATGTTAATTGCACATATAGCATCCCACTGGTGGGCACCGCCTCACGCATACCCGGGATGTTAGTGTGTTGTTTAACTCCTCTTTAGTCTGTTTAATAAAGGACATTACTTTCTGCATTCTACTCTGGTTCTGTTCTGTGTATTGTATTGTATTGTATTGCCCCCCTTCTTTTTGACACCCACTGCACGCCCAGCCTACCTGGAAAGGGGTCTCTCTTTGAACTGCCTTTCCCAAGGTTTCTTCCATTTTTCCCTACAAGGTTTTTTTGGGAGTTTTTCCTTGTCTTCTTAGAGAGTCAAGACTGGGGGGCTGTCAAGAGGCAGGGTCTGTTAAAGCCCATTGCAGCACATCTTGTGTGATTTTGGCCTATACAAAAATAAATTGTATTGTTTTGTATTGTACTCTGATGCTTCTTGGTGTTTAAAATACATAAAACAGAAAACAAAGGAGAACAAAATAACCATACAGTTATCCACCAAGTATACATGATATTTATGAATTATTTGCCAAATTTTAACTATTTTTGTGGACCCCTTGATACGTATCACGGACTCCACTTTGACAAACACTGCCTTAGAGAAGTTAGGTATGCCTTTGAGCATCACGAGTTCATCAAGGACATGGCAGATGGTAAACTATGCAAATACCTTTGTGCTCCAACAGGACAAACCTACACAACACGAACTAACTAAATATACTCTTACACAGAAATAAACATTACACCTTTCACAAATACTCAGAAAACACCACACAATTAAAGCCATCAATATGTATTTAGTATTCTCTCAGAGGTCTATGTTGGCCACAAACCGACCTACAAGAGCTTCAGAGGAAAACACAAACACTACTCACGAAACACCAACAACGTCACCACAAAGCAGCCAATGTACGACACTCTCTTGCACATGCTGAGGAAGTGAGGGGGGTCTCATAGATGTAAGTAATTCACACAAAACACAGATTAATAACTTGAAAAACTTCTTCCACAGGAAACAACAAACATCAACACCACACAAACTACACACCACTTAACCGACGTACCACAGAGGACAACCACACAACTTCAAACACAAGCATGGACCCAGAAACATGGCCTAGCAAACATCTGCATGAACCTGATCAGCCCTGCTTCAAACAGCTGGCTACGCCATGGAGATATGTTTAATGAGGCAGAAGAGTTTGTACTAGCCATCCAACATCAAGTTATGAACAAGAAAAACTACAGGAACTGCTGTTCTTAAGGATGTAAATAGTACAGACGGCAGCACATGCAGACACTTCCACAAGGAACAATCCAACACATCACATCAGGCTGTAAAGGACTGATGTAGACAGACGACAAACATCACACATCGAGAACTGGCACTTTAACACAAACAGACCCGATTATAAGCACACTGGCCCCACCACAGTACCAGAACATGTCACAAATAACCGATACTGGGACAAAACTACACTGACTGACGAAGCTATTCACCATAACAGACCAGACATAACACTGGTAGACAAACAAAATCAAATGACATATATGATTGACAAAATGCACACACAGACACAATACAGAAGTTCATAGAACTGACAGAAGAAGTAAGTCACTCATTGTGCCCATCGCTGTATCCACATTTACTGCACAAGAGGCTGAAGACATTACATATAAACTTATACACTTATGTAAAATTACAGAAAACAGACATTTTAAATACATGTCACCATAACGCAAACATAAGCAACTAAAATATATACACATAAGACTGCCCTATGCCTTCACCTGATATAGGGGGTACCAATGGGACTATCCCAGAAAATACTTTGAACAATAATAATAAAAACAACAGGAATATGCAGGAGCTGCCATGACACCACATTGCCTAAGAAGTGGAGACGATTGTACTGATGGGCACCACTCACATTCTCTGCAACTTGCTACTTAATTAAATTAGGTCTCTTTCCTTTAATGACCTCCTGGGTACGGCCATCAGCAGTGTGTCTGTCTGCAGAGAGACTGTTGGCCTCATTGAGAGGTTTACTTACCTCGGCAGTGACATTCATGTCTCTGGTGACTCTTCCTATCAAGTCAGTAGATGGATTGGGAGAGCATGGGTGGGGGAGAGCATTACATGAGGTCACTGGAAAGGGGTGTGTGGTGCTCCTGATATCTCTGCAAAAGAAGGAAGGTCCAAGTCTTTAGAGTCCTGGTGCTTCCTGTCTTTATATATAGTGGTGAGACATGGATGCTATCCAGTGACCTTAGATGAAGATTGGACTCCTTTGGTACTGTGTCTCTCTGGAAAATCCCTAGGTACCACTGGTTTGACTTTCTGTTGCTCATGGAGTCCTGAATGAGGCACATCACCTGCATTGTGAGGGAGCGTCAGTTACGGCACTACGGTCATGTGGCGCGATTCCCCAAAGGTGATCTGGCTCGTAGGAGCCTTACCTGAGTGGCTGGACCAGGCCAAGGGGACGCCCATGTAACACCTGGCTGTAGCAGATAGAAGGCCATTTCCAGAGAGTGGGACTGGATGCATGTCTGCCTGGGGTGTTGCCAACCAGGGTCCTGAGCTGTTTTGTTGTGTGGTGGGTGCAGCAACACTCTGTACCAGTGCATGCTCCCCAACCTGACCGGTAGGGACACAGAATACATCAGCAGCTCTGGACATATTGCTGTGATAAACAAACTATAATAATAATAATAATAATAATAATAATAATAATAATAATAATAATATACTGAAACCCATTTAATCCATTTTGGGGTTACAAAGGGGCTAGAGCCTACTATAGCACTGAGTGCAAAGCAGAAGGCACCAGTTCATTGGAGGGTCCTTTCGCACACTCATAGAGTGCCAGTTAAGAACCATGAGCAGACCAGACACACAAGTCTTTGGAGATGTGTAAGAAAGACCAGAGTATCTGGTTAAAACACTGTGCAGACACTGGGAAGATGTGTCAACTCCACACAAGCACTGCTGGTCATGAGATGCAAACCAGGAGCTCAGACTCCATGAGGCAGCAGTAAGCAATTGTACCACCTTGCCACAAATTACAATAATAAAAATGCATAATAATAATAATAATAACAGAACGTATTAATAAAGTACTTTTCCTGTGGCATGTTAAGTGTGTTTCTCAAGGTCACAAAATAATTCACAAACAGGGATTCAACTGGCAAATCAGAACATAATAAGTCAGACAAAAAGAAGAGACCTTTCAGTTGTTTGCTTACCTAGATACAGTTAGGTCCATAAATATTTGGACAGAGACAACTTTTTTCTAATTTTGGCTTTGTACATCACCACAATGAATTTTAAATGAAACAACTCAGATGCAGTTGAAGTGCAGACTTTCAGCTTTAATTCAGTGGGGTGATCAAAACAACTGCATAAAAATGTGAGGCAACTAAAGTATTTTTTTAACGCAATCCCTTCATTTCAGGGTCTCAAAAGTAATTGGACAAATTAAACAACTGGAAATAAAATGTTCATTTCTAATACTTGGTTGAAAACCCTTTGCTGGCAATGCCAGCCTGAAGTCTTGAACTCATGGACATCACCAGATGCTGGGTTTCCTCCTTTTTAATGCTCTGCCAGGCCTTCACTGCAGCGGCTTTCAGTTGCTGTTTGTTTGTGGGCCTTTCTGTCCGAAGTTTAGTCTTCAACAAGTGAAATGCATGCTCAATTGGGTTAAGATCAGGTGACTGATTTGGCCATTCAACAATTTTCCACTTCTTTGCTTTAATAAACTCCTGGGTTGCTTTGGCTGTATGTTTTGGGTCATTGTCCAATCAATTTGACTGCATTTAGCGGGATTTGAGCAGACAGTATGTCTCTGAACACCTCAGAATTCATTTGGCTGCTTCTGTCCTGTGTCACATCATCAATAAACACTAGTGTCCCAGTGCCACTGGCAGCCATGCACACCCAAGCCATCACACTGCCTCCACCGTGTTCTACAGATGATGTGGTATGCTTTGGATAATGAGCTGTTCCTCGCCTTCTCCATACTTTTTTCTTGCCATCATTCTGGTAGACGTTGATCTTGGTTTCATCTGTCCAAAGAATGTTTTTCCAGAACTGTGCTGGCTTTTTTAGATGTTCTTTAGCAAAGTCCAATCTAGCCTTTCTATTCTTGAGGCATATGAGTGGCTTGCACCTTGCAGTGCACCCTCTGTATTTACTTTCATGCAGTCTTCTCTTTATGGTAGACTTGGATATCGATATGCCTACCAAGCCCTGGAGAGTGTTGTTCACTTGGTTGGCTGTTGTGAAGGGGTTTCTCTTCACCATGGAAATGATTCTGCGATCATCCACCACTGTTCTCTTTCATGGACGTCCAGGTCTTTTTGCGTTGCTGAGTTCACCAGTGCTTGCTTTCTTTCTCAGGATGTACCAAACTGTAGATTTTGCCCCTCGTAATATTGTAGCAATTTCTTGGATGGGTTTTTTCTGTTTTCGCAGCTTAAGGATGGCTTCTTTCACCTGCATGGAGAGCTCCTTTGACCGCATGTTGTCTGTTCTCAGCAAAATCTTCCACATACAAGCACCACACCTCAAATCAACTCCAGGCCTTTTATCTGCTTAATTGATAAGGACATAACGACGGACTTGCCCACACCTGCCCATGAAATAGCCTTTGAGTCAATTGTCCAATTACTTTTGAGTCCCTGAAATAAAGGGATTGTGTTAAAAAATGCTTTAGTTGCCTCACATTTTTATTCAATCGTTTTGTTCACCCCACTGAATTAAAGCTGAAAGTCTGCACTTCAACTATATCTGAGTCCCATCCATCCATCGTCCAACCTGCTGAATCCAAGCACAGGGTCACGGGGGTCTGCTGGAGCCAATACCAGCCAACACAGGGCACAAGGCAGGAACCAGTCCTGGGCAGGGTGCCAACCCACCACAGGACACACACAAACACACCAAGCACACACTAGGGCCAATTTAGAATCGCCAATCCACCTAACCTGCATGTCTTTGGACTGTGGGAGAAAAACCAGAGCACCCGGAGGAAACCCATGCAGACACGGGGAGAACATGCAAACTCCACGCAGGGAGGACCCGGGAAGTGAACCCGGGTCTCCCAACTGTGAGGCAGCAACGCTACCACTGCACCACCCGCATCTGAGGTGTTTCATTTAAAATTCATTGTGGTAATGTACAGAACCAAAATTAGAAAAAAGTTGTCTTTGTCCCAATATTTATGGACCTAACTGTATGTTGTTCCATCACTTACTGTAACCCATTACTGTCTAAAAGAAGGAAGCTTAGTGATTAGCCTTGTTGCCTTCATATCCAGCATTATGAGGTTGACTGCTGAATCCAATTACAGTCCGTGTGGAATACGTACATTTTACACATGTATGCATTGGGGGTTTCTTGGGGGACTTTGGTTTTCCTTCCAAATTCCAAACAAAGGCCTCATAGATTATTTGGTTATTCAAACTTTGGCCCAAATGGATATGTGTGTTAGTGGGCCCAGTGATGGACGGGCAGCATGCCTGAGGCTATTTTTCAGTCCTCAGTGACCCCTAATTAAATGAAGAATGTTATTTTACTACTTGTAAGATGTCAAGATATCTCCTTTAACTGCACGACTCAGTAATTTGGTACAGATTACCATTACCCTTTGTGTGAAATACAGGCACTTATGATACATTGTACAATGGATGCCACTAACACATCATGCGCTAGGTGCTGCATGTCAGATTGGGTGCCACTTTTATGGAGTATCTTGTGTGCAGTGCATCCCACTCAGTGCCTCTGGCATATTGAGGGTCCAATGCCACATACTGTACTACACAAGATGGCCTGACCGATGGTCCATTGACTTTGGATTTTTGACTTGAATGCTTATAAACGTTTATGTATTTAGTGCACCATATAACACTGGGTGCCTCGTGTACATTGAACTCCTGATAAATAACATACTAATATAAGAAGTTAGACAACTGAGGGGAGACCATTCAGCTTATTAAGTGAGTTTAGAAAAGCGGATGGAAGGACAAAAATAATAATAATAATAATAATAATAATAATAATAATAATAATAATAATGACGATTCAAAGCATCATTTGGTTTGCTAATAGCTACTGTAAATGGTCCCAATATCTCATTCAGATACTTTTTTGAAGCTGTTACGGTTTTCACTTCAATTTGGAACAAATTACTCGACTTGCTCATTTGTTCCAAAATTCCACAACCATTTATGTAATGAAATGGTTCTTGGCTTTCATCTAAAATGTATTTTCCCCTAATTTGCCACTGTTGTCCTTGAGTATGCATTTCACCATTTACCTAAAAGAAGGCTGCCAGAGTAATTGTATTAAAGTCTATGGAAATTTTAAGGACCTCACTTGAGCTTCCAGCCAGTCTCACTGCTCGGTACCCCAAACGTGTAATTTCTTGAATCTATCACAGCAGGACATTTCCCAGATGCACGTGGCTGCTCTTCTCAGCACAGACTCTACAGCTGCTATGTCTGCTTTGCAAAATGACAACCAAAACTGCACACGGGACTCTACATGTGCTGTGTGACGCATTATACTGTCCCAGCAAAATGCTTCTTAATTCATCCTCAAGATATGTATTCATATTTCTATTAAACTGGATATAAACAAGAAATGTGAAATCTTTCTGTGCTCATAAGAATTACTTGTGAACGCTATAAAGTCACTTCAGTTTTTTATTGCCTGGCACCTCTTGATTCACTGATACGAAAAAAACCCTGACATATGATATACCATTTGACTCGTCTTGTTGTCCAGTTATTCAAGACCAGTAACGTTAATGTGCAGTGAATACACTTGAGCATTCCTAGTTTTCATCCTCTTTCTCTGTACGTTTAGCATTTGTTTGCTCAGAGGTTGATGCGCTTGCTGCTTCCTGAGCAGCTCTTCTTTTCTCCACCCTAGCAGCCCGCTGCTTCTCGTTTTTCGTCGGCATCTTTTCGAGTTAAAACTGATTAAGTCAGCGTTTGTGTTGCAATTTCTTAGTACATTTTCTTTAATGTTTTACTTAAGATGGCACTTTAGTCTGCCTCAAGAATGATTTAAGATATGAAGAGGTAGGGGCAGTGACAACGAAGGTGGTAGGGATGAGAGCGGTGCCCGCCCTGCTGTGTGCTGCAGAGTGTTGATTCTACAATAAAACAAAATAAAAATAAAAAGAGGAATAACCTTGGAGGTCAATCATCACCCTGAAAGTGGATAGTAGACGTCTCATAGTATATGTGTACCAAATTTCAGGTCAATAGGTCAAACGGTTGGCGAGCTACAGGTGCTTTAAAATCCTGGACAGACAAACAAACAGCCACGGAAGCGTATTATATATAAAGATGTTCAGCTTTTTCTATAACCTCCCATTATTTTCGTCGCTTTAGACCCTCATTTTAGGCCATTTTGAATCATTCTGAGCACCCTTATGGTAAAGAGTAAACCAGTAGGGATCTTCATCCAAAATGATTAGGAGGACTTGAAGTTATACAGGACACATCAACCAACTCCAGGGGCTCACCCTCTAATGGGGTCAAAGTTACTCCTTTTCACAAACCTTCAAAAAAAATTTTGGGGGGGGGGGGGATCGGTAATATAGGCAGGTGGAGTGTCGTTTTATGCTTTTTTAAGATAGCTGATCACAAATATAATAATATTTTTGATATTTGATTCTTTACCGGTGAGCGTAGCCCTCCAAGTGCCACTCCCAAAAGGTTAAAAATGATAAATTTAAAACATAAGCATGTAGGGTATCATTTTAGATTATTTCAAAATTTCAGATACAATGTTATTTTTGATTTTTTTTTTCCATTGCAATTGAAAATCCATCCATCCATCCATTTTCCAACCCGCTGAATCCGAACACAGGGTCACGGGGGTCTGCTGGAGCCAATCCCAGCCAACACAGGGCACAAGGCAGGAATCCAATCCCGGGCAGGGTGCCAACCCACCACAGGCAATTGAAAATATTTAGACTTTAAACATTTAAATGGCAGTATTTAAGTGGCATTTTAATATTTCGAATATCCAATTCAACTGTTCTTGTTTATTATGTACCTCTACCTACAGTGGGATGCAAAAGTTTGGGCAACCTTGTTAATAGTCATTATTTTCCTGTATAAATCGTTGGTTGTTACGATAACAAATGTCAGTTAAATATATCATATAGGAGACACACACAGTGATATTTGAGAAGTGAAATGAAGTTTATTGGATTTACAGAAAGTGCAATAATTGTTCAAACAAAATCAGGCAGGTGCATAAATTTGGGCACCACAAAAAAGAAATGAAATCAATATTTAGTAGATCCGCCTTTTGCAGACATTACAGCCTCTAAACGCTTCCTGTAGGTTCCAATGAGAGTCTGGATTGTGGTTGAAGGTATTTTGGACCATTCCTCTTTACAAAACATCTCTAGTTCATTCAGGTTTGATGGCTTCCGAGCATGGACAGCTCTCTTTAACTCACACCACAGATTTTCAATTATATTCAGGTCTGGGGACTGAGATGGCCATTCCAGAACGTTGTACTTGTTCCTCTGCATGAATGCCTTAGTGGATTTTGAGCAGTGTTTCGGGTCGTTGTCTTGTTGAAAGATCCAGCCCCGGCGCAGCTTCAGCTTTGTCACTGATTCCTGGACATTGGTCTCCAGAATCTGCTGATACTGAGTGGAATCCATGCGTCCCTCAACTTTGACAAGATTCCCAGTCCCTGCACTGGCCACACAGCCCCAGAGCATGATGGAACCACCACCATATTTTACTGGAGGTAGCAGGTGTTTTTCTTGGAATGCTGTGTTCTTTTTCCTCCATGCATAACGCCCCTTGTTATGCCCGAATAACTCAATTTTAGTTTCATCAGTCCACAGCACCTTATTCCAAAATGAAGCTGGCTTGTCCAAATGTGCTTGAGCATACCTCAAGCGGCTCTGTTTGTGCTGTGGGCGGAGAAAAGGCTTCCTCTGCATCACTCTCGCATACAGCATCTCCTTGTGTAAAGTGCGCCGAATGGTTGAACGATGCACAGTGACTCCATCTGCTGCAAGATGATGTTGTAGGTCTTTGGTGCTGGTCTGTGGGTTGACTCTGACTGTTCTCACCATTCGTCGCTTCTGTCTATCCGAAATCTTTCTTGGTCTGCCACTTCGAGCCTTAACTTGAACTGAGTCTGTGGTCTTCCATTTCCTCAATATGTTCCTAACTGTGGAAACAGACAGCTTAAATCTCTGGGACAGCTTTCTGTATTCTTCCCCTAAACCATGATGGTGAACAATCTTTGTCTTCAGGTCATTTGAGAGTTGTTTTGTGACCCCCATGTTGCTACTCTTCAGAGAAAATTAAAGGAGGAGGGAAACTTACAATTGACCCCCTTAAATACTCTTTCTCATTATAGGATTCACCTGTGTATGTAGGTCAGGGGTCACTGAGCTTACCAAGCCAATTTGAGTTCCAATAATTAGTTCGAAAAGTTTTGGAATCAATAAAATGACAACGGTGCCCAAATTTATGCACCTGCCTGATTTTGTTTGAACAATTATTGCACACTTTCTGTAAATCTAATAAACTTCATTTCACTTCTCAAATATCACTGTGTGTGTCTCCTATATGATATATTTAACTGACATTTTTTATCGTAACAACCAAAGATTTATACAGGAAAATAATGACTATTAACAAGGTTGCCCAAACTTTTGCATCCCACTGTAAATGAACTAAATCATCAAATGTCTTACTAGCCGTCCTCCACGGCTCCACCAGCGTATTAGTGAAAAAGGACAGTGAGGAGGGCCCTGCCCAGCTCCCAACTCCTGATGTCACGCTTCCCTCTCCCCTCGGCCCACAGCCTCTGTCTCGGATTTATGATTCTTTATGATCTATGATTCTTGATGGGAGAAGTCAGAAAATCAACCGGAATATTCAAGCAAATTATCGAAAAAAACCCAATCTAAATCTGTTAAGTAGTTCCCTTGTTTGCTAGCTAAGCGAATCTAAGGTACATGCCCCGAGGCTGGCGCGTGAGTGAGGAGGACCCCGTCCCCCACCCCTTGGCCTGCTGCATCTCCCTCAGACTCGCACAAATAAACCAGTACCGCAAGCGAACTATGATTTTTAGCGTGATGAGAGAAGACGCAAAATCAACTGGAATGTTTCAGCAGATTATAGAACAAAACCCGATCTAAATCTGTTAAGTAGTTCTCTCGTTCGCTATCTAAGCAGAGGTAAGGTACTCCCTCTTAGCTGACGTGTGAGTGAGGTGTGCCCCGTCCCCTGCCCCTCGGCCTGCTCCATGTCTTTCGGATTTACGCAAATAAATCGCTACTGCAAGCAAACTATGATACATAGCGCAATGAGAGAAGTCGCAAAATTAACCGGAATCTTCCAGCAAATTATAGAAAAAAATCCCTGATCTAAATCCGTGAAGTAGTTCTCTTGTGAAAAGCGGACAGACATACAGACACACAGGCAGGCGTTGGATTTTATACATATAAAGATGTACACCACAAATTACAGAAGCTTATGCTAATTCATTCTTTTTGGTGATATTATCAATAGAAAAAGGGAAACCACCAATGTGTTGCCCTCATGGCACCCACCCCCCACTGTTTTCTAAAGTTTGATGTGCCATTAGGCGGGCAGAGTGGTGTACCCATTAGCAATTTGGGCCTCAAACCATAAGGTCACCAGTTAACTTACTGCTCCCTCTGACCTTGAGTAAGTCACTCAACTTGTTTGCGCTACAACTGTAAAAGAACATCAAAATATAAACAACTGTAATTCACCTTAGGCAAAGGTGTCGCCCAAATACACATAATAATAATCATTAATAATCATGTAATGGGTGTAGCGCATTACACTCGGAGCTTCTGATGTAGTATGCATTTGGTGGCACCAATAATTCTGCTCTGAATGCAGCACATCGAACGACTTTTATAAGTGATGATATCAAAGCTATAATGTTATTCTGGAAGGTCAAGTGAAAAGGATGCCAGGCAAGCCCAAGCCTCAGAGACACAGGGCAAGTTTAGCAGCAGCCATTGGACTGTGTTTGTCAAGTAAATGCTACAGCTCAGGCAGACTTGGGGTGTTCTGAATACTCAGAAAGGCAGGAGCCAGAAGGAAAGTCTGCCAAGAATTGCCAGGTCTTATGTACATAAAGGGTATTTCGATGAAACAGGCACATTTAAGGCTGAGCTTTAATATATTCTGTCTAAAATATGTCTAGACAGCAGGAAGCAACAACAAAGAATCACTTAGAGAAGGACACATAACTTCATCAGTCATAATGCAGAATCTGAAAAGGGTGGCTATACCTCCGTAGGGGAAACAGTTAGGCAGAGAAGGTCCCAATGTGCGGACAGCAGAAAGTCAGGCAATGACCTTGGAGGATCAGGCTTTGGAGTCCTCACACAGCTTCTGAGATCATTTAGCCAGCTGTGTCCCGTGGAGTTCTGCTTAAAGCTTTGGCTTATTGTTCTTATATACACAGATTGTGCCTCTACAAAGCCATCCCCTTAGTAGTCAGCAGGACCTACGGCTAGGAGAACCAATTTGTGTTTAGTTCCTTGGCAAATATTACATCATTTAGGGTTAGAAAAAGCCATCAGAAAAAAAAGAGAGAGAAAAGAAGGAGTACAGATGTTCTTCATATCCTGCCATGTCAGCAGAGGAGCTGCTGAGAAGTGAAAAGGAGCGGCCATCCCCCTCTGTAGGATCCGAACAAACTGGCTGTTCTCCTCGGGGTGTCTAAAGTCTGTTTATAAAAGCGGGTTAGGGACATCTGAAGAAATCTGTTTATCTGTGAAAAACGGACACATCTATCTATCTATCTATCTATCTATCTATCTATCTATCTATCTATC
>JANRMT010027041.1:27009737-27020339 GCA_026402145.1 Polypterus bichir lapradei
TATCTATCTATCTATCTATCTATCTATCTATCTATCTATCTATCTATCTATGTCAGGGACCACCACATGAATTACCCCACCTTTAAAGACAACCATCCATCACGTTTCACACAGTTAAATGCTATGCTCACATAGAAGGACACAGAGTACGCTATTGAATGCCAGTGCCCAGCAGATAAATCTGATTGTGCATCCAGTCTGTAATTTGTTTATGGCTAAGATGCAAAGCCAAACTTCTAAACACAACATTACTGTTAAGAGCCTTGAAAGTATTCGGCTTGACCGAACCAGACAGACAGGAATGCGTCTGGAACAACATATGAAGCAGTGACTTTCCTTCTGCGGCGGGACTGAGGCTTGGGTGGCCCTGCAGGAAATGGCTTTTGTAGATTTTTTATTTCTGTTAGGTCAAATCTTAAAAAAAAGAGTAAGCAGTGTTGAAAAAGACACAAATGTACAAAAGTCCCTTGAACAAGGATACGGTGCATAACACAGCAGACCACTATGGCAAACACATGCTCCTCTAACACCCGCCCCCACCCCCACCCCCTACTCTATGAAGGCTTTCCAATATTGTCTCCTTTAAGGCATTCTTTGCTCTCTTAAAACCATTAGCATCCTTGGGCTGATATGGCACCTAATTAAAGAGGTGGTGGGAGAAATGATTAACCCACATATGTCAGTGATGTCTTTTTTTTTCCTTTTTTCATCTCACATACTTTTTCTTCAGCTTGCTGCTGAGTTTCCTATTTCCCACATCACAGAAAAAAAACACACCACTGAGACAGAGCTCTGTGCCTCCGAGCTAATTAGAAACTGAGCAGCGAAGCACCTGTTCAGCTCAGCTTGTATCCCCCCTGAGTGCTCAGCTCAGCCTATGAAGAATCTACTTGCTCCAGTCTGTGAATGGACACCAGGCTCTGTTGGCCAGCTTCAACATATTCTCTGTGGCATCAACCATCGGCAGCAGGCGTTCAGCTGCCTCTAAGCATGCCACTCAGGACAGAGCTCCGGAAGGCTTGTTTCATTAAAATGAGCATCCACCAGCCCAGCTGCAAAGTCAACAGGATGTTTACTGGGAGTTCACTAAGCTTATGAGATCTTGATACTGTTTCAGAGCTCCCGAGAGCACATACATCCTGATAGAAATGAAACCTGATTGGCAGGACAGGAGTGAAATGAAGACAAATGTAGTAGCACACAAACTACAATATGGTGACTAGTGGAGATCTAGCCTGATGTGGCACTCAGGTAGCTTCACAGATCACATATCCTATTAAGAAGCAAGGGCTATAGAAGGTACATAGGGATTGGTATGAGATTTACCTGAAAGGAGCTCTAGCAGGTAGATTTGAACTGGTGTAACAGTTCAAAAGTCACATGTGTACTGATGAAAATGTAACCTAAGACCTTGGGTGGGGGCTTCATATGGCAAATTGTCGACCAATGAATCAGTAAATGAAACTGTGAGTAGGGCTACATGTGGACCTTGTATCTTGGTTGGAGTTCAAATGAACCAATGAGGACTGGTGCAAATGTAAAGTGAGATGCAGGATGGCAGCTCAGGAAGGTAAATGTGAGCTGCTGTCACGTGAGGTTACTGTGGAGAAACTCAAGAATGTATGTGATGGCTGATGGATTAGCAACAAGGATGGGCGATGATGTGATTCATCTGGAGTCATACATCTATAGAGCAAGAAAACAGACAAGAGATCAAGAGGGTATATCTGAACTGCTTTGACTGTCACCCAAAAAGTGTGTTAAAGCCCCAGAATAACACATGTGGACTGGTGGAGGGGATAGGAATTCTGCAGTGTACACGTGGGTCATTTAACAGCTGCTGATCTGCAGTTTAAGGTACATATGTATGTGTAACTGTGACCATGGACAAAGGACATAGCAGCACTAGAAAAAGTCCAGAGAAGAGTGACTAGGCTCATTCCAGAGCTACAGGAGATGAGTTATGAGGAAAGATTAAAAGAGCTGAGCCTTTTCAGTTTAAGTACAAGGAGATTAAGACGGGACATTATCAAAGTGTTAAAAATTATCAATCAATCAATCAATCAATCAATCAACATTTATTTATATAGCACATTTTCATACAAAAAAATGTAGCTCAAAGTGCTTTGCAAAATGAATAGAAAAATAAAAGACAATAAAAAATAAACAGAAGTCAACATTAATTAACATAGAATAAGTAAGGTCCGATGGCCTGGGTGGACAGAAAAAACAAAAAAAAAAAAACTCCATAGCTGGAGAAAAAAAAATAAAATCTGTAGGGGTTCCAGACCAAGAGACCGCCGAGTCCCCTCTGGGCAATCTACCTAACATAAATCAAACAGTCCTCTTTGTATTTAGGGTTTTCAAGGAAGGACCTGATGATGATGGTCACGTAGACTTCTGGCTTTCAGTCCATTATTAAAAATAATTAAAAATTATGAAGGGAATCAGTACAGTGATTAGAGGCCATTATTTTAAAATATGTTCAGCAGGAACACGGGGACACAGTTGGAAATTTGTTCAGGGTAAATTTCGCACAAACATTAGGAAGTTTTTCTTTACACAAAGAACCACAGACACTTGGAATAAGCTACCAAGTAGTGTGACAGACAGTAAGATAGGGATTTTCAAAACTACATTTGATGTTATTTTAAAAGAATTAAGTGGATAGGACTGGCAATGGGGCAGATCTTCAGAGGGCATTAGTGTAAGCTGTGGGAGTGGGGTGATTTGGGGTATGGAAACTCCACATTTAAAATGAGAAGCCTTGTCATAATCACTTGTAGTTGTGATATACAAACTGCAGAAGGCACCAGAGTAAATATGATTGGTGGGTTTACATGAACCTGAGACATGATTGGCTGCTAAGATAGTAAATTGGAGGTGTGAGGACCACATATGGAGTGAAGGAAGTGTGACCCAATATGCAGGTGTGGGTGCAGCTCTAAAAAGGACCTTTGGACTTTGTGTAACTGATACTCCACCTATGGACTTAAGAGATCCAGAGGGTATTTAGAGGCTATAGAATGACAGCTGCCACCAAAACACATGACTACAGTTGCAGGATTACCTACTAGAGTTATTTATGGCGAGTTTCACACTTACATCTGTAGCCCACGAACACTTGAAGACATGATTTTCTGTTCATGCATTTTTGCTGCTTTGTAAAGATGTGGAGGCCAAAACTTTCAGATGCTGTTTCAGCTGAAAAATAAAACCATTTTAGAGATGAAGAGTCCAAGCGAGTTTAAACATAACTAAAGCAGAAACAGAGAAACCAAAGTCAAGGATGACCAATGCCGCATTCAAATGAGTGTCAAGAGACATAGATGTGTACACAAGCAGGGTGTTGGCATGCAATGGTGTGATTTATTGCCCTGAGGCTGAGACCGCATGGACTTTCTGTGTGTGGATATGTAAATGACACAGGTGAGTCGTACAGCATGCAGGTCAAAAAGGAGAATGGCACGCGACAGGCTTTCATTAGACAGCCTCACCGTTTTAAGAAACAACTGTGATGAAGCGGGCGCTGGAAAGACAGGTGGCTGGCACCAAGAAAGACCTTCTCTCAAGGCATTGACTGGTTGCCTGAAGTGGCTTATATAAATTAGCTCTTCTGTGTGGCCTCTCAGCTTTCCCTGCCAAGTTTGTACAGCCTTGGCTCTGCTTCCTTGAGTTTCTTGGACTTTCTTGGAAATCATCTTGAGGTCTGCAATTTTTCCCTCGACGTCAGAAAAGCTGGAACACTGTGTATCAAAAAACGTTAAGCAGCTGTAATCTAAACAGTTGAAGAAGAGCACCGTCAGCAGGGGACACACATGCATGCATGCACACACACACACATGCATACGACACACACACTTGCAGATGGCACATGTTAATCCTTCCTGGAACACTCAATCTACAATATAAAGCAGTTCCTGCCACTTGTGCAGAAAAGTGTGGTTAACAGTCTGAGCACAGAGCCTGTCGACTTTACCAGCACGACTGGCTACTTCAGTGTGTGCAAGTAATATATCACACACGATTCCCACAACGCCACTGTGAAAAGAAATTTTTTTTTTTTGACCTGAGCAGTAAATTAGTGTGCCAGTCTGTGGCATTTAGTTGTTGTTCAGAGTTAGGAGGCACTGCTTGTGTTGTGTCCTGTGTGCCTGTACACCTATGACTTGTGGGACACTTGGCTACCCGAGAAGGACAGTCGCTTTCTACAAGTATGCACAGCAGAAACCTTTAACAGTAGGACTTTGCTTTGCTCTTCTCACAAATAACCTACTGTCTCTGACTCATTCCTTTTTTGTAAACACTCCTTATGATAGGAAGTCATGATAATCAACCCACCCTGCATGATAAACAAAATGCTCAGAAATGCATTTTTTATCAAGTTTCACATTTAGTAAAAATAAGGTGTAAATATCTAGCGATTCTCAATGGGACGCCCCCACATGTTTAACCACATGAAAAAACTGCGAGAGCGTGTGGGAGTAGACCAGTGGTTCTATATGTACTGGTGAGAACTAATTGTGTGTGCGTGTGTATTTACAAACATTCTACATGCAAAAGTCCTCATAAGACAAGGGAGCTCTGCCTGTGTGTGTCTGCATTAATATTTGCAAGAGTGCAACTGTGTTCTGCAAATCGGTGCATGCAGGAGGGTTTCCGCAGCGCCATCTTAACGTATGGCCACAATGGGCACTGGCTGGGGGCGCCAGGAGCATAGGGGTCCACGATGTTTCTGATGCCTATGTATGTTTCTGTTTTGCTGTCCAAACAGGGGCCCCAGCGCACTATTTTGCTTGGGGGCCTATGATGCTGTTAAGACGATCCTGGATTTATGAATATGTGCGTATTTGCTCAGGTAACTATGATGCATGCATTCTAACAGAGAGAATGACTGGGCATCATAAAATACAAAATTGTGTTTGTGAGTGACAAAGTGGTTAGCACTCTTGCCTCACAACTTCAGAGACTTGGGTTCAAACCCCAGCCCTGACTATGCCTGTGTGCTTTACATATCCCCTGCAGGATTGTTTTCACCAGGTACTCCTGTTTTAATTTTCCAACAGCATCAAGAGAAGTGGAGATTCTAAAATGGCCAGGTGTGGGAGTGCACATGCTGCTGTGCTGTAAAGATAGGCTCCAGGACCCTGAATTCAACTACAAGAAATCGAGAAAGTTTCCTTTTTTTGTGTTTGTCTGCATGTGTGGGAAACCACACACTAGAGAATGGGTGAATGCATGTGTCTGTTCGAATATCTGTCATACATGTTTGGGCAAGTGGGTGTGTTTTTGTATGTTCAAGCAGAAGTCAGATGTTCTTGAGGGTGTCTGTGCATATTTGTTTGTGAGAGTGTGTGTTTGGAAGAATGTGCATGATGTACAAGAGTAAGTCAATAAGTATCCACATTTTTGAGATTATTTTATTTGAGTTTACTGTACACTTTCCCCCCACATATGTGGAAACATGGTGTGTCTGTGGTCACAGCGGTAAAGGTCTGACCTTGATCAACTTCTCTTGTTGTTTTCTAGATGTAAACATGGCCTCTCCACTCTCCACTTACACCAAAGAAGAGCAGAGAGCACTGATCTGCTTTTAATGGGCTGAATGTTTAAAAGGGGCCAAAATCCTCACTGGTTCATTAAAATCATGGTACAGACTTGTGTTGTCGCCGGTAGTGCATATGAATAGGCATCACACTGCTTCTTAACCTATTATAAAGGCTATATCATAAATACTAAATATACATTAAGGAATGTCATGCTTATATTACACTAGCTGTGTAAGCCTGTGCTGTAAAAAGCCCAGGGTCCTAGAAACTATTGAAATCATCAGAAAAAAAACTGAAATGTAGAGATGTCAGGTAATTGAAAGGAACGTCACTGAGCATCTCTCTTCTCTGCACGACATGCTCGTCTCGCTTGTGTATTAAGTGGCTAAGCAAGTGTCCGTTTCTTCCAAGGTTTCGTTTTGCCGACGTGCTCGCCTCGCTTGTGTATTAAGTGGCTAAACGAGTGTCTTCTTCTTCAAAGGTTTCGTTTTGCTGACGTGCTCGCTTCGCTTGTGTATTAGCAGCGGGAGGAAAAGTAAAAGGGATACCGTTTTGTCGATGTGCTCGCCTCGCTTGTGTATTAAGTGGCTAAGCAAGTGTCCGTTTCTTCCAAGGTATCGTTTTGCCGACGTGCTCGCCTCGCTTGTGTATTAAGTGGCTAAGCAAGTGTCCGTTTCTTCCAAGGTATCGTTTTGCCGACGTGCTCGCTTCGCTTGTGTATTAGCAGCGGGAGGAAAAGTAAAAGGGATACCGTTTTGTCGATGTGCTCGCCTCGCTTGTGTATTAAGTGGCCAAGCGAGTGTCCATTTCTTCCAAGGTCTCATTTCGCCGACATGTTCACCTCACTTGTGTATTTGCTTAAGAGAGTTTCTGTTTCGTCGGAGGTGCAGCCCTTACCCCAACTCCACCTCTCACTTCAGGGCCGGACAGGCAGACACACACACTTCCATGCGTAGACTTTTATATATAAGATAATGAACTTGCAAGTCCACGTCTTGAGTATTGTGTGCAGTTCTGGTCACCACGCTACAAAAAGGACAGAGTAGCACTTGAAGCTGTGCCGAGGAGAACAACCAAATGCATTCTGAAGCTTAAGAACATGTCCTACTGTAACACGTTCAAAGTATTAAACCTGTTTAGCCTCAAGCAGAGGAGACTGCATGGGTACCTCATTCAGATCTTCAAAATCCTCAAAGGCAATGATAAAGTAGATCCTTAAGAATATTTTTAACTTATTGGTGAATTGTGTAGTTGAGGACACCAGTGGAAATTAAGAGGAATAGCATTTAGGTCTGAAGCTAGGAAGCACTTCTTTAGTCAAGGAGTTGAAGGGATCTGGAACAATCTAAAGAGACATGGAGTTAAAGCAGAAACCTTGACAACCTTTAGGAAGTATCTGGATGAGATACTGGGATGGCTTAGCTAAACAACAGCAACAACAACATTTATCTCTATAGCACATTTTCATACGATAACTCAATGTGCTTTACAAGATGACAAAAGAAAGTTACAAAAGAAGAGAAAAAAAATTAAGATTAGGCAATATATATTAAAGAATAAATAACAACAAAACAAGGTACGGTCAGATGGCCGGGAGAGTTTGATGAAATGAATGATCTCCTCTCTATTGTCAAATTTCTTATTTTTTTAGGCAGGCCGAGTGGTTTAGCAAAGCACTGGTCCTGAAAGCCCAAGGTTATCAGCTCAATCCCTGTCTCTGTTGTCTTGTCTCATCCTGGGTTTACAAGTCAGTTCCACCTGGCTGTGCTCTAAGCAGACCTGTCTTAACATATGGGCACTGGACGGGGGCACCAGGGGCCTCAGTGGCATGCCGAGGCTAGAAAACACTCAGGGCAAACTCTTTGATTGTATGCACCCCCTAAGGTGATGTGCTGTCAAAGTGAATGGTAAAGAAGGCAAATGAATATGATAAAGAAAGGCAAATTAAATAAGAAATAAACACTTTACTTAAATTAAATATTCATTTAAGTTTGTTTCCCCAAATCAGATCTCCTCTCTGAAAACAAATGTGCGGGACTCCACTGTACATGCAAAAATCTAAAAATGACTGACATTTGCTACTGATGACTAATGTCAGGAAGGAGTACAGCCGAATATTATTGTACAGAACTTTCCTGCTTTTTTGACAAGTCATAGTCTGGAATTAAATATGATAATTTATTGTTAAATTATTACTAACTAGCCCTTTCAGCCCATCATTGACAGGAATTTGATTAATGTGATTAGGTGGAGTGGTGGCTCTGAGGCTAGGGATCTACACTGGCAATCGGAAGATTGCTGGTTCAAATCCCATAAATGCCAAAAGTGACTCTGCTCTGTTGAGCCCTTAAACCTGCAATTGCTGAGCGCTTTGAGTAGTGAGAAAAGTGCTATATGACTGCAAAGAATTATTATAATGTAGTCTTCCCTGGCGAAAACAAAACAAAAAAAATGGATAAATGTAGCAGTAGCTTCTGTTTAAAATCTAATGTAGGTGCTTCAATACAGAAAATAATGTATGCAGGGCCGGTGGAAGGGTTCTGCCATCCTTATGAAAGAATTTATACTGGCCCGGTTTGAGCACTTCTAGCGCTTTATTAGTCATAGTGCTTCGCTGAAAATGAGCTATAATAATTTAAATTTGTTCATATTAAATTAAAATTATTTTCAATGCAGGACTCTCCAAGAGAGCAACACTCTTTGGATTGGATAAAACCCGATATGGATGGCCGGGGCTGTCACCCCCTTGTAAGCCCCAATATGGATGCCCAGCCATATATGGATGCCTGGGGCTGTCGCCCCCTTGCCTACCACCCCGACAACACTTAGGGGCCTACAATGTTTCTGATGTCCACGTATGTTTCTGTTTTGCTATCAAAACATGAGGCCGCACCGCACTGCCTTTCCCGGGGGCCTATGATGCTTTTAAGACGGTTCCAATTATAAAAAAACATAAAACAAAAGTAAATGTAACCAGATAGAAGCGCGCTGTCAACTGAAAGTTGTTTGCTAGGTGAAGACGATGCTATGAGTGCACCAATTAGTTTGTGTTGTTGCATACTGCGAGGCTGCAGGAAGCTGAGTCAATAGTTGGTTTGGGGATGCGCGTCTCTGCCACTTGCTGACTAATTTAGGACGCGGCGCTTCAACTTATCGTGCATCTTTATCAAAGCTGTGCCTCGCCGACTCTCGGTGTAAAGCTACAGGAGGCCATCCACCTGTGAGTTCGGCCGCCACTGCCCTCTTCGCTAACGCGGCTACTTTTTCTTCTATAAAAGACTGGCTCCTGCGTGTTGGAGTCTCGCGAGAGTTAACCGCCAGTCCTCACCGTGTCGCGCGCGCTCGCCCAGCTCTGTTTATTTACAAGCCTCAAACCGCGTTACCTGACGTGCCCTCGCTCGCTCGCGCGCTTGGGGACGGGAAGGGGAAGGGAAGGGAAGTGAACTCAAACGCTGCTTTCTGCTTATACAGGCGCCTGCAGAGCTGCGGTGCGGGTGCTGAGAGCACTCCCTTTCATCTTCTGCTTTGTTTATTTCCCCCGAAATTTCGCCGAGTAACTGGCGTTGATGGCGTCTCCCCAGGCACGGCCCACCCCGCCTCCCCGCGAACGGCAGACAAATCCCTTTCGGGTTTCAGGCGTGACTGGCCGCTTACTGAAAGACAGAAAGCTCCTCTGAGCTCGTTTCTTTTTTATGCCAGGTTGGAAAAAAAAAATTCAGTTCAAATTGCTAAGTTATTTAAAGCCGAATGCCGGGAATTGTTTTCATATTTCTGTGCAAAGTCAGTGCCAGAAGGCATGGGTGTTGTAGTGTAATGATTACCCAGGGCCCACTTGAGGCCTGGAAGCCTGGAATGAAAACTTGGTTTTACAGAGGAAGGGTCCAGAGTTGTGTTATACGCCCCTGCCAGAAGGTGCAGCACTGAAAGAAACGCAGCCAGTGAGTAAGGCAGCCCAAGGTGGAACTGCGAGACGCTTCTCTTCTGGCTAAACTGGTCACTCATAAACTCTGAGGTGGTTCAAAGTTTTGATGGATAAGACGAATCTGGGAGATCTTGTTTCCACTCGATGTTAGTGTTTTTGACTCGAGAAAGTAATCTAAAGTGGCTTCTGCTCTCTATAGAGCTGGACTAGCTGATATCCAGATAGTGTGCCTGTCCTGCAGAGATGGCCAGTTAGGGTAGGGTGATCCTGGACAACTGTGGTCACTGGGTTCTGAGCAAAGCTGTTCAGTATGATCAAGGTGTAACAGAACAGTACCCAGCCTGTAGTGGGTCTGCTCAGTCTGTACTCACATATGTGTTATGGCCAATGTCCGATTTTTTCCTCGATTTCGGGATTTGGTCAGTTAGTTTGTGAAATGGCATGGGGCGATCGGCCAAAGTCGGAAGAATAAAGGCATGAGCAGCGATTTGCTGCCCACTTAGTAGTTCAATTGCATCGAGTGTAGCCTTAGCGGCTCTTGTTCAGAAAGCGGACGCCACTTGGTTGTTTCACAATAATTAAGATTGGGTATATAAGTAGGTTTCACATTTCTGTTATCATTTTAGCCCTAACATCAGGGACCTATTTTATTGACCTTAAGGTTAGTGTTTGGGCGAGGGGAAGGCCTTCTAAAGTGGCGTCTGCTTTCTGAACAAGACCCGCCTTGAGCAATTTCTCGTGCAGAAAGGAAACTCACTTCTGAATCTGCATCTGAAAGTTTTTAAGCATCTTTGCACCTTGAGCGGACAGTCTTATATCAGCACATTGGATTTTGGCCAGGGAGTTTTCGCCACTTCGCAAAATGGCCGGCCAAAGTAGCATATATGCTGATCATTTCTAGTAATTCGGACTTTGGCCACACCTTGCGGCCAAAATGCGAAATAGCCAGCCAATTTGGGAACTGGTTGAATTTCGGGTTTTGGCCGTAACATATACAGTGGGTACGGAAAGTATTCAGACCCCCTTCAATTTTTCACTCTTTGTTATATTGCAGCCATTTGCTAAAATCATTTAAATTATTTTTTTCCCTCATTAATGTACACACAGCACCCCATATTGACAGACAAAAAA
>JANRMT010027041.1:27020739-27053091 GCA_026402145.1 Polypterus bichir lapradei
TGGGGTGCTGTGTGTACATTAATGAGGAAAAAAATTAATTTAAATGATTTTAGCAAATGGCTGCAATATAACAAAGAGTGAAAAATTGAAGGGGGTCTGAATACTTTCCGTACCCACTTTACATAATGTACGTTGGGTTACCATTTTTCAAAGAAGTGGACACAAAAATAAAAAGATGGAGATGGGTTTAATGTCATTCTCCCCAGGAGTTTTCCTCCATGTAAGTGCCAGGGGGTTTTCACAGCGTGTTCCTGAACCCAGTATGTGACAAAACAGCCCAGGATCCTGGTAGGCAACCCCTAACCCAGGCAGACACATTGTTCAGTCCCACCCTCCAGAAATGAACATCTATCTACCACAGCCAGGTGTTACATGGGCATCCTCTTGGCCTGGTCCAGCCACTCGGGTCCTCAACAATGAGGATCCTGCGATCTGGATCACCCTCGGGGAATCGCACAATAGTGCTGGAAGATCAGCACACAATCACTAAGTGTGACATGCCTGGCAGAACTGACGCTCAATTACAATGCAGGTAATGAGCATTTGCTCATTCGACACAAAATCAAACCAGCGGTACCCAAGGATTCTCCGAAGAGACACAGTATCTTTGTAGGTTTTCTCTGTATAAGAGCGGGGGTGGGTGGGCTTGGGGGGATGTTTATACTTCCATAATGTGCACAGTTCACCTTCTGAGAAGCACTCATCTATGGCATTGCTGTTGCGGGTTCATTTGATGTTTGTTAAGATACTATGGTAAGTAATACTAAGAAAAGGTGAATTGAAAGAAAGTGGACCTGGTTGGTAACAAGGGGCTGTAGTGTGAAAAACCCAGGCAAACTGACAGTTTTGTGAAATCCACTCTGATGCCAGGATAGGTGCCTAAAAAGAGGACATGTCCAGGGCAACCCAGATATATATGATAACCCTATATGTAAAAAAATATATATATCCACCTCAAAAAAATGGCAAGTGTCATGTGTGTTTGTCTGGTTACTAGAGTTAGGAAGAACAAATTTAAAATAGGTAAAACATGGAAAAGAGTCAAAAAACTAATTAAAAATTCAAAATAAGGGAGTAAAAAAAAAAAAAAATGGGATTATCAACCAATTTTGTTCTCTATTGTTATATGCTGGCAACAGCAGCATGGTGGCATGTTTCTTGCACCCGCTTGGACCATGTGAATGAGGTTTATAGCTGTAATGCTAATGAGTGATAACTGCATGATGGACAATGGATGAGTGAAAATAACAATACATTGATGAGCAATTCAGTAAACCAAAGCCCAGGAACAGCTAGGCTAGAGTTGCTAAACCACACCAATGCAGTAGGGACCACGTCAACATTTTTCCAGCAGAATAACTCGACTATAAGAGTGAACAGTTCAACAAGTGATACAAATAAGAAGCAGCGAAAACAGACAGACCTACTGTACATAGATAGATAGATAGATACTTTATTAATCCCAAGGGGAAATTCACATAATCTAGCAGCAGTATAATGATAAAAAAAAAAAAAAAAATTAAATAGTAATAAAAATGCATGTAAAAGCAGACAATAACTTTGAGTAATGTTAGCATTTACTCCCCTGGGTGGAATTGAAGAGTCGCATAGTGTGGGGGAGGAACGATCTCCTCAGTCTGTCAGTGGAGCAGGACAGTGACAAAAGTCTGTCACTGAAGCTACTCCTCTGCCTGGAGACGACACTGTTCAGTGGATGCAGTGGATTCTTCATGATTGACAGGAGTTTGCTTAATGCCCGTCGCTCTGCCACAGATATTAAACTGTCCAGCGTCATTCCTACAATAGAGCCTGCCTTCTTAACAAGTTTGTCCAGGCGTGAGGCATCCTTCATCTTTATGCTGCCTCCCCAGCACACCACCGCGTAGAAGAGGGCACTCGCCACAACCGTCTGGTAGAACATTTGCAGCATCTTATTCCAGATGTTGAAGGACGCCAACCTTCTAAGAAAGTATAGTCGGCTCTGACCTTTCTTACACAGAGCATCAGTATTGGCAGTCCAGTCCAGTTCATCATCTAGCTGCACTCCCAGATATTTATAGGTCTGCACCCTCTGCACACAGTCACCTCTGATGATCACAGGGTCCATGAGGGGCCTGAGCCTCCTAAAATCCACCACCATCTCCTTATATCTGTATCTGAAGAGGAAAAGGCCACCATGAGGAAAAGGGAACAGGTGAGTATTATTATACCAGACCAAATTAATGACCCATGTACCAAATTAAAACCATGAGGTCTACATTGATTACTTCGATTTCACCCCTTACACAGGTAGCACAACTAATCTATCTATCTATCTATCTATCTATCTATCTATCTATCTATCTATCTATCTATCTATCTATCTATCTATCTATCTAGGATTATTATAAAGTTCTTTAAAATATAAAATAAAAGCCTCCTCCCCTTTTTCTTTCTATAAAAGTAAAAGGGGATGAGGTTGCATCTGAACTTGGCATATCTGTTAATCCTTTGTACAGCACCAGCTCTGTCATGCAGCATGTTGTTGGCTGTCACAAAAAGGGACGAGCACAACAGTGCTGGAAGGTTGGCATACAGTCATTAAGTGTGACGTGCCTGGCAATTTTCATTTGTGTACATAGAAATGGTCCGTCAATAAGATCAGCAGTTGTGGTCAGCAAGTGTGACATACCCAATGACTAAAAGTCGCAAGATGTGATGTGAACTTAAGATTCTCGTTTAGTGAATTAATTTGCCGTTTAGATGCTTTAGCTAGGCCCTTAATCTGCAATTTCTCTGTGCTGGGTATGACGTTAAGCAGGTCCTCCAACTTACAGATACAATTTGGGGGTTGGTGGCAGGATTATCACTCCAGACACCTTAAAAAACCTCACACTATTTCAGTGTGGTACTGAGGTGTCACCCACTGCACTCAGGTCCCAATCCAGGTGGTTTGTTATATGGTGTGTTCTGCAATGCGTTATCAGTGCATGCTCCCAACCTCTCTCTCACTTTGATGCTTTGACTATCTAGCTTTAACTTTTGGCCTGTATTTCTGGTTTAAAATTCCATTTTCCAGTCCTTTCATCAGAATTCTTTAATGCTTGTTTCAGGTAGGCATAATACAGATAGCTATGTGCCAAACAGGATGTAAAGTTTTTGGAAGAGATGAGCTTACAGAGCACGCACCTTCATGACCAGTGGGTAGTTTCGTCAAGCCATAACTAGGATGTGTTTGCCCCCCAACCCCAAGGCAGAGATAGTCCCTCAGATCAGGCTGTGTCTTAGGGGGTACCCACTCCTTCTCCCCCTCCTACCTGGGTAGTACAGTTCCTAGGATCTGTCACTAAGAATGAGCTGTAACTGGGTGGTATTCTCATTGCAGGATCTGATCAGTCAGTCATGTATTATGGGATGTAATTTTCACTGTCCATTTAGATGAAGGTGTAATTGGAACCTGCTCACACTATGGTGGACCTTGCCATTTAGTCTCATTTGTGACTGTTATTAATTCTCAACCAACTAGGTTATTCACTTATGTAAAGATATAATGGAGAGGTGCAATCCCTACCTTCCCCATGGAGCTAGTCATTCAATGGTGGATCTAATTGGGAGTTCCTATTCCTTTTATTGTAGCTAACCATTACTGGGATGTGCTTCCCATTCAAGTTATAATGGTCAGTCAGGCTCCAATGTAAATGGAGAATTCTTCCCCTCGTTTAGAGCTTGTCATTCAGGCTCTGATGTAATTCTGAGACATCTACCCACAGCCTCTGGTGGATCTGATCATTCAGGCTCAGGTGTAATTGGGACACATTTGAATCCGCTATAGCTGCTCATTTGGGTGAAGGTGCAATTAGATGTGCTTTTCCCCTCCTTACTCTGAGCTGGACATTCACACACTCAGGAGGATTTGGAAGGTGATCATCCCTCCTGTGGAGTTCACGTTCATGCTTTGGTGTAATTGGGAAATGACATCAGTTCCTTCTGGTGGACTTGGGCATTTAGGCTTAGGTGTAATTGAGATGTTTTTCTTCATCAGCTGAGCTGTTCACTTAGATTCCTTGAAGTTGGTTATTTACACTTGGCTTTAACTGGGAGACATCCCTGGCGATTCAAGCTCAAATTATAGTGGGCATGCATTTTCCAATCAGTGGAGCTGTGCAGTGTAGTTATGGTGTAATTGGGAGGAGCATACTATTAGAAGAAGTGTGAATGGCCTTTCCTGCTTGCGTGTTTCTGGAAGGTTTTCTCTCCTTAATGAAACTACCCATTTGGGCCTAGGTGAAATTGTGAAATGAACCCTCTGCCTTCCCCAATGGAGGTGTTTGGCCAGCAAGGACTCCTTTTACATGAGCAATGATGTTGTGTTTGGAACATGCATATTCTTGTGGTGAAGCAGGACTCCCAATGTAGCAACTGGTCATGAAGGTTTGTGTGTAATTGGGATGTGCTCCCCACGTACAGCCAATTAGTCTTGAGATTTTTTATGATAAAGTTGACCAATCACTCTACATTGTTTTTGTCATTACAGCTCAGAGTGGGGTGGCAGCCTTAGCTGGGTCCTGACTTGGCTTTGTGAAGATCTTGCTCTCCACAGTCAAATCTCAGGCTGCACCTCCCTCGAAATGTACTTTGTATTCCGTTGACATTTACGGTAAAAGGCTCTCCTCCAGGGTGACTCACTGCATTCCACTCATTGTTTTAGAGACACGCTGTTTATCAGTCCTCTTTTGCACAGACTCGTCTCCTTTAGTCATTCCTTGGGCCGTTGAAGGCCGCTTCTTTTTCATACTGCGTCTGTTTGGCAGGGTTCCTGTGGCCATGCGGGACAGAGAGAGAGTTGCCCTGTAATGGGAAGGCAGGGAAAGTGTAAAGCGCTCTTGAATGCCTGATATTTTTCCATTACGTGAGAAAAATAACTGGCATTGACAGTAAAAGTGCCTGTTTCCATCAAAGGTCAGACTCTGATTAGTGACAATAAGCATTGCCCCTCCAAATGATGTGCAGATGCGCTCTTCCAATTGGTACTTGCAATGCTCTTAAGGAGCGGTGCAGTTCTGTCATTGATTGTTGACCAGGATTAATTCAGGCTTACTTGATAAGTGTTGGTGTGTCACTTGACACTTGCCATTAGCTTGCAGATGGGATTGGCATATCACCTGATTTACTTCTTCGAGGAGCAGGTCTTAGCTTTGCCAATATAATAACTCAATGAGTGCTTTGTAAAGAAAACCTGTCACTGGTGCAGAGAATTGTGGAAAACACATAATTTATCTGAAGTGGGAGAGATGCTTGTCAAAGTAGCAAGCACACATTTGCTGGTCGACACTCTTGCAGGTATCTGATTCATTTGCAGCCTGTGTGCTGCACCGGCCATGCCATGTTCTTGAGAGGAGGAGAAGAGAGTAAGGAAAGCCCTCAGACAGCACAGCTCATCATTTAGCTTTTGAATAACTGGTTAGTCACTGGTGGTTATCCAAAAGTAAAGCTCTGCATTTTTGCTAGATGAGCATCTCCCTGGGGGGACACAGAGCTATCCTCTCAAGTGACCTGGCACACCACACATTAAATAAGAAACAAAAGTCAAAGAGAATATGTATATAGTTGTCATAGGCAACCAAAAGTCCTACTTTATTTATCTGCATTTGGTATTTCTAATTCAAAGCATTACCAGGGGGGCAGTGTGCCCCATTCTAGACTCTCCAGGGTCCTAACCCAGGGTGGTGTTATCCTCTTTTTTTCTCATCTGAGTGAGTGATGTTCCTTCTCCAGGATTTTTGGAACGCTATGTGAAAATAGGGGTTGAGGAGCTCTCCAGGTGGTCAGCATACAAGAGCATCTGGCACCCAGGAAGCTAGTTGAGAGAGCCCATCTGCTCTTGCACAGAAAGGCAGCCAAGGAATAGCAAGGCGCCCTGATTTCTTTATGGTGGCAGCACTCACACAGTGTTCGGTTTGTTAGTGTGATGCGGCAGTGCTGTCCTTCTGCTAGAGAGCTGCAATGTAGCGAGTCTAAATAATGGCCTCATATAGTGTTTTTCGGGCTGTGGAGCTTTGTTAAGAATGAGCTCCACTCTGGTAATAATGGACATGGCATTTAAGAATACCGCTGCACATTCCTGCTCCTGCACAAACCGAAAATTGGATCAAGCTGATTCAGTAGTGGGGTTTGTGGATATAATCATATAATAGACTCATCGATCCATCTGTCCATCCATTTTCTAAACATGCTGTATCCTGAGTAGAGTGGCAGGGGGCTGGATCCTATACTCTACTAGCAAGCATAGGGCACAAAACAGAAACAACCCTGGACAGGGTGCCAGTCCATCACAGGGCAAACATACAAACACACACTAGGGGCAATTTAGCAATAATACACTCATTTGCTTCTTTAATAGTCCTCAAGTGATATGACATACGGACACATTCAAGAGGTTTAGTTGTTGTTGGACAAAACATTACAATGGGCAACATGTGTAATCTAAGTGGGTTTGACTGCGATGTGATTGTTGGTGCCAGATGTGGTGCTTAAACATCTCACAAACAACTTGGCTTCCCAAGGCTTTCATGTATTGCAGTCTGTGGAGTTGACTGAGAACTGTGCAATAAGCAGGACACGTTCAATGAGTGGCAGTTCCATGAGGGGAGAACACGTTAATAATGAGAGGAGAATGGCCAGAACTGCTCGAGCTAACAGAGAGGGCACAAGCACTCAGACAATGGCTGTTTACAATGATGTTGTGTGGAAGGGTATCTCTAAACAAACACGTTCGTCCTTGAAAAGGAGACCACAGCAGCAGAAGACCAGATAGGGATCAAGTCTTGACAGCTATAAACAGGAAGATGAGGGTATAGTGGGCACAGACTCGATGACCAAAAGAATGTGAAAAACGCCATTTGTGAACACTGCTTATGCCCATTGTATACTCATATCATGGTGGCACACTACAGGTACAGGTAGCACCTCTGATGCTTGGCACTGTATAGTTATCCCTACACTGGTACTGGCAGTGCCCTAGAGGTTCAGACAATACATCTGAGTTCTGTGTACCTTACTCACTGTATGCACACACACACACACAGACTGCCACTGTTGGTACCCTATAGTTACAGGCTATGCATCTGGTACTTGGCATCTTATGGTTTTACACACACTGGTACTTGCAGTACCCTAGAGGTACATTCGAAACATCTGAGTGCTGGCCACCCTAATCATGATATGGATTGCCAGTGGTGTTGCCTAGTACTAGGCAGCACAGTGGGTGCTTGGACCCTTATGGTTTTACATAAACACACAATGGTACTGGTGGTGCCCTAGATGTACAGTTAACATGCCCTGGTAATGGCAGCCTTGTAGCTACTCCTACACATCTGTCTGTATGTCTGTCCACTTTTCATGAGAGCGCTACTTAATGGATTTTAAAAAACTGTTTTTTTTTTCTACGATTTGCTTGAACATTCCGGTTGATTTTGCGACTTTTCTCATTGCACTAAGTACCATAGTTCACTTGCGGTAGTGATTTATTTGTGCGAATCCGAGAGACACACAGCGGGCCAAGGGGAGGGTGGCAGGGCCCTCCTCACTCACACACCAGCCTCAGGTTGTGTACCTTACCTCCACTTAGCTAGCGAACAAGAGAACTACTTAATGGATTTAGATTGGGTTTTATTCTATACTTTGCTTGAACATTACGGTTGATGTTATGACTTCTCTCATCACGCTAAGAATCATAGTTTGCTTGCAGGAGTGATATATTCGTGGTAATCCGAGATAGAGTCTGCGGGCCGAGCAGAGGGCAAAGCATGACATCAGGAGTGGGGAGCCTGGCAGGGCCCTCCTCACTGTCCTGTTTCACTAATACACGGGCGGAGCCACAGGGGACGGCTATTACTGTATAGCAATGCAGACCATAACAGGTACCACTTCTAAAGTGGGCGCAGCTACCTTACTTACCCCACCAGACTCTCTTGTTTCACTCCTACCTTGTGATTCACTGACTTGAGCAGTATTGTAGCCCCCCCTCTTCCATTACCTCATTAAATGGCAGGATGGTTACATAAAGAGCAAGGCCACCAGGGTCACACAGGAGGTGACCCTAATACGTCTGCATATGAGCTAACTGGACTGCCTTTGGTATCAGCTAGCGGAACCCAGAAATACTCGAGGCTTTTGTTAGTGGTAAGTGTGCTGGCTGAGATTGGCTCCTGTGACCCTGTGTTAGGATATAGTGGGTGGAAGAATGACCGACTGACCAACTGAAAATCAAATAACATTCCACACAAGCAAGTCAAGTTTAACAAAACTAAGTTTGAAACGAATTGACCCCCACTCCTATTTTCTCCACTGCCGTGCCCACTCCGAGGTGTGAATGAGAGATCTGACTGATCCACTAACATTCACACGTGAGTGTGCGATCAGCCAAGCACCGCAGTCAACCCCGGAGCAACACCGTCATGCACAAATCTGCACCCACTCTGAGCCTGCCTTGATTATTTGTTTAAAACCTGCACTGCGCCATGGACCACTTATCACACATGCTTGTGTCACAAACACTATGGTGCCCTGAAATGGGTGGACCCTGTAGAAAAAGTGTTGTCATTTCTACATGCTGTGAGTGAAATGCAGGCAAATCCCCTCAAATGAAGGTCTGTAATGTGCAATCTAGTCACGATGTCTGAATTGTTGGATTTGTACATTTAAACTGTGGAGCAGAGGGATATATTGAGGAAAAAAATGGGTCTTTGTCCCAAACATTATGGAGGGAGCTGTAAGTTGGCATGTTCAGCAAGCTTAAAAAGACAGGATGGAATAGGGTATTAAAAATATCTACAGATCTCAATCAACTGTGGCGTGTGCTGCCAGACCTGATGGGTTTGGGTAATACTGGCTGAAATGGTCGCCGAGGTAATGTGAGTGCTGTTACACAACGGCGCCTTTGTTTTGGTAATTGTTTAATGTGCCTTCTAGTCATTCAAGGTCTGTTTTTATTCCTTTTCAAGCAATCAAAAACTGGATATGGCCTCTCATCAGCTTGCCAGAGCAGCTTCTTCCAATAGACTGAGGCTTTAACGATAAACAGCGAGAAAAATGATGTTGTGTTTAATAAACATTCATTAGAAAGTGATGACTGGGCACGTGAGGTTTACAAATCATTAACTTCAGTAAATAATATGAAGCTGCTCTGCCCCCCTAACCCCCCCCCCCCCACCACCAACGGTTCTCATTTTTAACAGTCAGGACGAGCACATCCGAGTCTGCATTACTGGCTTATTTGGTGTGTGCAGCCAGCAGGCTGCAAATAAAATGGCAAGCGTGTCCTCAATGTTTAGAAACGGTTAGGAAATGTTTAGTTACAGCAGGAGATATTCTGCTTTATTAAGAAGCCCCCTAAGCAAATGTCCTTCAATATCAGCCACTAGCGTAATAAAATGTCTGGACCTGACAGCATGCTCTCTAAGGAAATGTTCAGTTATATAAAGCTTTGTTAGCAGAAATGTTAGAAAAAAAATGTGATTCTGTGATTTCTACTGTAAAGCATTAGTGGCATATCAACGTTATCAAGAAGAAGACATTTGGTCAGCCACCTCTGTTCGGACAATCTGTGTTATTAGCATTCTTCTTTAGGAATTATTCAGATATCTGAGGGGGGGGGCGCCCCCGAGTGTTATGAAGTTTTCAATGTGTAATATTTGAATAAGCAGCCACGCATGAAATTTTTAAGCCTGGGACGCCAACCCCATCTGCTTGCCAGAGAACAGAAATAAAAGTTCCATTAGATCAGTGCTGTCTATAACGAAAAGTGGCATCCTCTGGCGTCTTGGCTGTGTGCTTTGGGTTATTGTTGTGCTGTGTCACGCATGGCCATCCAGGGGTCCCCTCACAAGCTTAACTAAGATAATCAGTACCACTCCAGGGCGAGAGGGGGCGCTGTTGCTAACGGTATCTTCTCATTTCTCCACGGCCCAGTGAGAGCGCTCCTGCCCGGCAGTATTAGGCCCCGCCCAGTGTTGTGCGTGTTCATTGGACAGGCTCATTTTTCTAAGAATGGTAAACTTAACGTAACGCATTTGCAAGTGAAGAACCTGAACGTGAGTGAGTTCAGTTTTATGTGACATTCTGAATCTAGTTTAGGTCCAGATTAAATGTTTTGCCGTACCCTGTAACGTAGGGGTGGAGCCAAATCCTAATACGGTATTTGGATAAGCACAAATAGTGGATTTTTACAAATTTTTATTTCGTACGAATTTTTTGCCATTTATTTGTATCGGAAAAAACAACGTAAAATCAAATCGCCACTGTCTGTGTCTGCCTGCTTGTGTTTAAGCTGCACCCCCGCAGAAACGAGCACGCGGTGAAGCTCCGCTTTCACTTTTAGGAAAACGTTGTACTTCACGAGGCCACTTTATATTTTTCCCCGTTGGACATGAAATATGTGACGCAAATTTCCGCTAGCTTAATATGTTAGTTCACCTACACGCTGGTTCCACAGTCACCATTTGTGTCACATGGTTGGAAATAGAGCAGTAATTTATATGTATGCTTGTATCAGTTTCATTTCTTTTGACCGGGAGGATATTAGCATATATCAGCGTTTCTCAACCTTTAAGTATTTGCAACCTGAGTTTTCATAACAGTTTTAATCGCACCCCCCTAACGTTTTTTGAAAGGAGTCCACTAATACTAATTTGTTCTTTTTTAATTAATGATATATCATAGATGCATATTTTATTATACCTACTTAACTTTTAGCAACATTTATCTAACTCTATATTTATTTTTCTAGTATCAGAATGTAGTTTAAGTTAATTTGCTTTGGTTTCAATAGATGTATTTTTCATATTTTTGATTCGTGTTTTCTTTTTTTCACATCTTCGCGCCCCCTTTTTGTTACTTCGCGCCCCCCTGGGGGGCCCGCCCCACAGTTTGAGAACCACTGGCATATATGGTTATACGTGTTTGTTGCTAGGTATAACTCAATAAAGTGTATTTAAATAAAAAAAGTCTTCATAATTATTGTATTTTATTCAAGACTAGCAAAATACCCGCGCTTCGCAGCGGCGAAGTACTGCCTTAAAATTTTTATTAAGAAGAAAAGTAAACCTTTTAAAACTGAGGGAAAATATACCAATAATTATTTGTTAAGGATCTCTTTGTATACCACATTGTGAGTTTGGCCCTAAACTAAGTCTAAAATACCTACACAATAACTATAATCATAATAAATGAACAATAAAACAGCGGAGAAGCCGTGGAATAAATAAAAAGGCTGCAGTTATCAGCAGGGAGACGTGAATACCGTGGCGAGGCAAGGAATGGAATGAAGAAACCGGAGTGACGGACGGCCTTATATAGGCAGACAGCCAACTACGTAGGAGGCGTGGGGATGGAGGACCCAACGCCGCCTCACACGGTGACCGAGCTGCAGGTTATGGACGTATATATGTACGTAAGTAGGATTCAGTTAGCGCTGGGAACCGGCGTACCAAATTTCTTGAAGATGGGCCCATAGGTAACAAAGACCGTTGAAAAGTTCAATATGGCAACCGACAGTGGCGGCATACCACCGAAATAAGAACGTACATCGGTTTCGGTTAGCGCAGGGAAGCCGCCTACCAAATTTCGTGAAGATGGGGCCATAAATAAGAAAGTTTAACATGGCGGATGTTATCGACCGTTATGACTGTTACACGTAGAATTTCGAAATGAAACCTGCTTAACTTTTGTAAGTAAGCTGTAAGGAATGAGCCTGCCAAATTTCAGCCTTCTGTTCACATGGGAAATTGGATTCTTCCATCTCAGCAGAGGACTTCTGAAGCTCTGTTAGATTGAACATTGGGTTCTTGGTTAGTTCTCTGACCAAGGCCCTTTTTGCCCAGATATGAAGTTTGACCAGATGACCAACTCTACAAAGAGTCCTGGTGGTTCCAAACGTCTTCTGTTTCACAATTATTGAGGCCACTGTGCTTCTGGGAACATTCAAAGTTTTGAACCTTTGCCAAAATCTGTGCTTCACCCCAATTTAATCATGGAGGCCTATAGAGAGTTCTTTGGATTTCAGTGGCTTGCTGCTTGCCTTGACATGCAGTTTGAATTCTGGGACCTTCTATATACCGGTGCACGGGTGAATTTCTGAAGGATGTCCAATCAGTTCAGTGTTCCACGAACGGACAACAATGAAGTTCATGACACACCTCTAGGAGAATTAAAGCAAACAGGACACACCATTTGGAGGACCAGAACAAAGGGTCTGAATGCTGACTGAAAAAGAGATTTTAATTTTTGCAAACCCTTTCTGAACACACGTTTTCAATTTGTCATTACGGGTTATTGAGTGTAGATTGATGGGCAAAAATGGCAAATGTATCTATTAAAAATGAAATCTACAACATGATAAAGTGTGCAGAAAATGAAGGGTCTGGAATTGAATCCATTGTAATGCAGTTAGGATGCGGCTGTCTTACAAACCCAGAATTCTTAGTTGTCCCCTGTGTGGAATTTGAAGGTTTCACGCTACATCTCTCTATTATAAAAGAAAATCTTGAGACGAGCCCATTGCCAAGAGATTTTTTTGTCAAGTCCCACCCTCCCCTCAACCATTTTCAACCACGGTCCTCTCCCCTCTCATTCGTGTGAATGCTTTTGTCAGCCACAGTTCCTGCGCTCTCGGCTCTTATACATTTTTTCGTTTTCCTCACTTTAAGATCCCAATTAAAGAAGATTTATTATGTCCAAATCTTATTGAAAAATTTCATCACAAAGGTTTATCAACTGAAGAAATGAGCACACGGGCAATCGTAGCACCAAGAAACGATGAAGTCAAATGAATTAATGTGAAAATTGTTAATCAGTTAGACGGCAATGATGTAAACTTTTAACAGGCGACAAGAAAGGTAATGTAGTACATCTTTCGTGGATAACATTAGACACCAAAGGAGATCTTGATATGCCGTTCGTATTAAAATGTTAACGGTTTCCCATTAGAACAGCTTTTACTATGACAATTAACAAATCACAGGGACAAATATTTGAAAAATTCGGTTTATTTATTAGAGAAAAAGAAACGATATTCACTCACGGGCAGTTATACGTTGCGTTGTCACGATGTAACTCCAAACACGGAATCAAAATTCAATGCGATATTCACAAAAAGTTAAATCCAAATATTGTTTTTACTGAGGTTTTACAGTAAAAGTGTAAGTATGAAAAGTATTTGTGTTTTAATATCAAAAACATATAACGCAATGAATAACTCTAAAGCAACATGAAACATAATTTTCTTTCAATTTATTACATTTTACTATTTTTTACTATGGTTAATTACTCGCTGTAATGTAAAATAGTTAGTTCTCCTATGCATATGTAACAATTCCCATGAAAATAACAATCTGTTTAAATTGTACATCCACTTGGCTACTGTGTAGCGCCTGCGTAGGGGTTGGCGAGTGAAACGAGCAGGGGGCAGAGCGTCCTAGTACATAATTACAAAACAAATGCTCTTTTCCTAACAAACGTATTTAGCTCTTATTTACAAAGAGGCTAAGCCGATACTGGCAGCAATAAGCTGTGACACTTACAAACCGCGTGACACCTTTGCTGATTTGGGAGGCGTGAAACACACTCAATAGTCGCCCTGCATCTTTTCTCCTAAGGTGAAGGATTAAAATGTGGGTGAGCATTAATGTCTCTGTCACGCAGGTATACCTGGGGGATCACCTTCAAGGCTCGGTAGAGGTAAGCAATACCACCCTGAACCAACTAACTGTTCTTTCTCTAACTGTCACCTGCAGCTCCGAGAAGACGCCCAGCGAGGGCATTTCACACCACCCACATCATCCAAATAAGGCCCCGTCCCTCCCAGTAAGGACACCATGATAAAGGACGTGCCTGGAAGGAGGCATCTCATTTCAGACCCGAGCCTGGTGGAGGACGGAGCTCCTAACGTCTCTTATTACCAGGCTGAGCTGGCCCTACTTTCTCTTGTGCCCTTGTGCACTTGAACCCTTTCTTTTGTTTGTTTCTATTAAATGACATTGCCCGGCTCGCACCCCAACTGTTCCCTGTGAACTCTTTGCATCCTTTGGGCAATTACATTCTCTCCTGCTCCACCTACAAAATTCCCACCCCTTCCAGGTGTGGACGAAGTTTTCAGACCAGACAGCAGGTAGAATTATAAAGCAGCTTTATTTTGCAGTGTCACAGTGAGAAAAGCTTCAGAAAAGCAGACAATCAATACATGACAGTGTCAGGGCTCCTCTGAACCCCGTCTGTTGGGTGGGGTTCAGTTTCATACCCCTAGCATGCTCAGCCTCCATTTAAGGAGATCAACCTGGAAGTCAGCGCTCAGTTAAGACCATGGGTGGGCAGCGTTGGTGCTGGAGGGCCGCAATGGCTTAATAAGAAGTCGATTATTGCTGATGAAGCCCTTATTACTCAAGTGACATGCTGATGCTTCATTTTAGTGGTCTCACTTGTTAAGGTTCCTCACCCTTCATTGCTTATTTCATTCTTAAACAGCTGCATTCACTGTTTTAATGGCTCCTTATTAGCAATGAGATATAAATGACAAAGCAGTCAGCAGTTCACCATCTAACTTGTTTCGATTTACATCTCTGTGTGTTCATCATGCACTGTCTGATTTATTAAAACACTTAATAGAAATATGTAACAGACTGAAAATGATCTGCTTTAGGCTTCAAATCATTTTGATGATATCCTTGTAAAGGAAACAATCTACGATATAAGAACCTGACATTGCAGACTAACAAGCCCTAAAATTAAATAAGGTCAGAGATTGACAAGGATTGGTTTATAATTAAGCAATTGGGTTGGAATGAAAACCTGCAGCCACTGCGACCCTGCCCACCCCTGCCATAGGGGGATCCATTTTTGCTTCCCAAAAGAGCCCTCCACGTGAAGGTTCCAGAAAGAGCCTTTCATTTATTTAGATCTATAACAGGAAAAAACCATGAATAGATGGAAACAGGTTTGTGAGATCCCAAGGGGTCATGATTTTAAAAAAGACAAAGGAGCCAGCAGTTCTCCATATAACTTGTTTCCATTTAAGTCATTGTGCACTATTTGGTTTACTAAAACAATTAACAGAAAAATGTGACAGACTGAAAATTATCCGTTTTAGGCTTCAAATCATTTGGATGATATCCTGGTGAAGGAAAAAAATCTATGATATAAGAATCTAACATTTCAGATTAACAAGCCATAAAATTAAATAAGAATTTGGTTTCTAATTAAGCAATCAGGTTGGAATGAAAACCTGCAGCCACTGCAGCCCACCCCTGGTTTTAGACCCTCCTTCCACTGAAGATGAGCCTTTTCACTCAAGACACCTTACTACTCTGAGCTTCAGTTACAGACCAACAGTCCTTCCATTTTTTTTACATTTTTGTCATTCATGTTTGTCATTTGTCATTGAATCTCTTCTTAATAAGTGTGATTTCCACACAAGCACCCCAACACTCTGACCGCGTCCTGCTTCTCTTCTTAAAAACTACGAGGTGTGAACAAAGCTTGAATGGGGTGCCAACTCATTGCAAGGTGCATTCACCCATATGGGGTCAAGTAAGACCCTAAAATGAGCCCATTAAAATGAAAACTCTGGGACGGGCAATGAAAATGAGAGTACCCGGGTAAAGACCCGGGCACAGGCAATGACTGGGTTCAAAGCCTGAACTCTGGAGCTGAGACGTAGCAGTGCTGACCACTGTGCCACCCTGTATCATGTGCCATTGCTCAAAGTTCTGTTCTGCCATTTTTCTCTGCTAGAAAGTCCTCTTTTTATTTATTTATTTATTTATTTATTTATTTATTTATCCTACTATTAAAGTTTTATTCTGTTGGCCTAGCTCTCTTTCTCGTGGATGGGGATGGTTCAATTCAAACCTAGTTTTGTAAAATTTGACTTGCCTGTATGGAATGTTATTTGATTTTAATAAATTCAATAAAATGTTTAAAAAAATAAAATAGAAAGTCCTCTTTAATACCAAAGTATGCCATAAAGATGTGTTCTGATGAGATATGTGACACTGCACATCAACACAATTCCTTAAGAACGCATTTCCTAATTCCTGTCAATAGCACTTCAGCTATTCCAGTCAAACAGATGAGGCAATGAGCTGCTGGTCCAGCTTACCCTGATAACAAATGTTCTGCTTTGGTCTTCTGCTGGGAAATCCTCAGCCCTATCAGCGTCTGCTGTTGAGAAATGTTCTGCCAACAAAATTCTTCCACTAGGAAATGATTTGTTACGTCACTGCCTGTGTTTGGAAATCTTTAGCCGTATTGTTGATAACATAATTCCACCTCCTCAAAATCCATTTAGTCACATTGAGGCTTGAGGTGGGTGGCAGCAGCAGTGCATTGTAGGGGCACATGCATCGTCACACGCTGTCAATTCAGATCCACCAGTTACACACACAACCTGCATGTCCTCACTGGAACTGGAAGACCTCGATAAGAACCCACTGACGCTCGAAGGACAGCGCAACGGTAACGGAACAGATCAGGAATATGAACCCGTTGCACGTCACCTGTTTATTAAAATAAATAACTATAAAAAGGTTAATTTTCATTATATCATTACCACAACACCCTAAAGTGCAGAGTGAACTCACAAGCACTCACCTGTGCTATTATTAGGTTTGTTCGCACCTAGAGCTGAGTGAAACCATTCGCACGAAACCGAATTTAGCAGCAAAACTCAATCACGAAAAGTGAAATAAATTTCCCTTCCAGAAATGTTTGTGTCATTGACACCAAAAGAAATGCATTTAGTTCCTTTCTGAAAGCATTTACACGCTGCCACACACATGCGACAAGGAGGGAGCTGAAGTGACCAAGTGAAGGTAAGTCCATGCCAGGCCAGGGGGTGACTGGCTACCCTAAACCTAATTCTGTTATCTCTGCAGACCAAATGCGGGATTGGTGTGATTCCACTTTGCCGGCGTCACTTCCGGTTCCTTCACCAAGGATGATGTCACTTCCTGTCAGGACTCTCTAAAGACGCCATCTTTCCTGCAATAAGGCTGTTCAATTCAGGACTCAATACCATGACCAGGAGTGCTTTAAAACAGCCCAGTTGCATCCAGGGACAATATATGGGTGGCTGTCCCAAACCATTTTGTGTGTGTCACGATGTATTAATTCTGCATGCATCTACCTGTTTTTTAGTATTTAAATAAAGATATCTCTCTATTATAAAAAAAAATCTTGGAAGGAGATGAGACGTGATTTTCTCGGAGAGACACTTATACGTCCCGCGAGACGAGTCCACGCCCAGGGCCGGAAATAAAGGACAAAGAGTAAAACGTCGTAAAGAATTCAAAAATGCTGGCGTGGTACACATGCAGAGCAGGTTAGAGATAATTAAAGTACGAAAATTTGAAAGTCTCAAAAAAATAATAGTAAAGATCGCATTAGCACAAACAAATGGAAATTACTACTCGGTGAAATAACGGGACAGCAAAAAGAGATTGAATATATTGTTCCGATATAAACTTTAAGCCGGAGACTTGTAGGTCGTCTAATTTGTGTTGCCAGCGAGAATTAAAAGATTCCAAAAATGTTGCGGTATGAAATCCCGTGAGACGGAGACTTTTAACACGAGATTCTTTCAAGTTACTCCCTACTTACAACTACTTTCAAACAAGACCACGGTCATCTAACCTGAGTCGTGTGAATGCTTTTGTCAGACACACTTCCTGCACTCTCAGCTCTTATAAATTTTATCAGGACAATAATTTTATACGTTCTAGATGACACGTCAACGACAAAGCGAAGAAGAAAGAGCATGGACAAACATTCGAGAAACTCATTTTATTTATTAGAGAGAAAGAAATGATATTCACTCACAGGCAGTTATACATTGCGTTGTCACGATGAAAGTCCAAACACAGAATCAAAATTCAATGCGATCTTGAAGAAATGTTAATTCCAAATATCGTTTTAACTAAAGTTTAAAAGTAAAAGTGAAAATAATGCATATGTAACAATTCCCTCTCTTTAAATTGTATATCCGGTTAACCAATCCCGAGGGTGGGTGAGCAAAGCGAGCAAGGGACAGAGCCCCCTAGTCTATTAAAAAATAAAAGCAAATGACTGCAAGCGCACTCATCCCCAGCTAGGATAAGGCAGCTGCCATGTAAAGGGACTGTTGTGGTGTCGGCAACTGTGACCTTCTGTGTAGTGAGATTATTCTGTGCAGAAAACACAATGATGTGCGTAACGGTGGATTTCAGCTTTAGAAACATTACAAACATCTGAAAAAAAAAACAAGTTTTGATAAGAACAGGCCACTCAGTTCAACACAACTTGCCAATCCTATCCACATAATTGCTCCAAAATAACATCAAGTCACGTTTTGAAGGTCTCCAAACTCCTACTGTCTGCCACACTGCTTGGTCATTTATTCCCTGCATCTGTGGTTTGTCTTAGTAATGTTTGTGTAAATTTGCCCTTAGCACGTTTCCCATATGTCCCCATTTTTTCTACTAAATTCATTTTAAAGTCACGGTCTCAATCCACTGGACTAATTCCCTTCATAATTTTTAACACTCCACTCAGGTCTCCTCTTAATCTTCTTTTGTTTAAACTGTAAAGGCTCAGATCTTTTAATCTTTCCTCATAACTCATCCCCTGTAGCCCTCTAATCAGCCTAGTCGCTCTTCTCTGGACCTTTTCTAGCTCTGCTATGTCCTTTTTGTAGCCTGGAGACCACAACTGCTCCCAGTACTCCAGATGAGGCCTCACCAGTGTGTTATAAAGCTTGAGCAGATCCTCCTGTGACTTGTACTCCACACGTCAAGGCGCTATATAACCTGACATTCTGTTAGCCTTCTTGATGGCTCCTCAACACTGTCTGGCAGTTAACAGTGACAAGTCCACTATGACTCCTAAGGTGTACTTTTGATTTTCGGACCTCCCTTTGTGTATTCAAATCTTACTTCCTATGTTTAAAACTTTACATTTACTGACATTAAATTTCATCTACCCAAGCCCGTGAGATGTCCAATTCCTTCTGTAAAGATTTATTGGATTCTAGATTATCTGCAAATCCTCCTAAAGAGAAATGTATGTTTGGCTGTGTTTCAACTCCATATATATGTCAACTACGTTATATTGCAGCCTGCACCACAGACAGACACTGGGACACACACAAGTCCCAAAACACACACAGTGCACAAGCCACCAGCATGGTTGCTCAGTCCTTTTCCCTCTTTGTCCTTCTCTTTGTCTTTTCTTCTTCTTCTCCAGAGGGGACTGGGTGGTCTCATGGCCTGGAATCCCTGCAGATTTTATTTTTTTTCTCCGGCCGTCTGGAGTTTTTTTTTTTGTTTTTTCTGTCCCCCCTGGCCATTGGACCTTACACTTATTCTATGTTAATTAATGTTGACTTATTTTATTTTCTTACTGTGTCTCTTATTTTTCTATTCTTCATTATGTAAAGCACTTTGAGCTACATTTTTTTGTATGAAAATGTGCTATATAAATAAATGTTGTTGTTGTTGTTGTTGTTACCTCCACTCCTCTCCCGCAAGCTCTGTCCTCTGCCTCCCGACTCCGGCTCCTCGAATGGAGTAAGGCGTCCCCTTTTATGTTGTACCAGGATGTGCTCCAGGTGCTCATTGATGATCTTCCTGCAGCACTTCCTGGTGTGGCGGAAGTTCTGCCGTCCATGGCTCCGGAAACCATCCGGGTGCCCCCTTGCTGGGAGCCACGGGCCCTAACAGGTCAACCAGGGGCGCTGCCCTCTCATGTCCCGGGGAAGGTACTGTCTCTCTCCTTGACCTTCTGTCCTCCAGGCGTTCTTGGGTCAGATTGCAGTATATTTCATTTTTGTAAGGGTGTCCAAGTACTGAACATGACGCCACATGGACATGTTTATATTGTTATACTAGAAACATCTGTGTGGAGATTGTGACTTTTCACCTTTATTAGAAGATGCAATTTTATGCTAAACCCTATTTTTAGAAAATGTCTTGTTATGTTATAAGACTTCTTAAGAAATCATTTAGTCATACTGACCTTGTACATTTGGAAATGTTACTTCACACTGCTCTCTTCAATTAATGTTAAGAAATGCTTTGTAATGAACTGCCACCCAAAGAAGCGTTTTTATCAATTTGAACTTCTCTATTAGGAAATACGGTGTCTAGCTGGAAATATGTGGTCATACCGTCGTCCTCTGTTGGGAATTGTTCAGTCATACACATCCATTTCAACGATTTCGCAAATCTTTATGACGATACTACGTCCGCTTATGTTAATCCCTTCAGTTAGGAAATATTCACTTGTCTTATCTCTCGCCCAAAGCAAATGTGCAATCGTGTCAATTAAGTGAATCTACAGTGGCATGCAAACGTTTAGGCCCCTCGCTTAAAATGTCAGTTACTGTGAATAGTTAAGCGAGCGGAAGATGAACTGATCACCAAAAGGCACAAAGTTAAAGATGACACCTTTCTTTAATATCTTAAGTACAGTTACATGTTTATTTCCATCAGTCACAGAAACAAATTACCAAAAAAATGAAAAGGGCCTGAAGCAAAAGTTTGGGCACCCGTATTTCTCCGCTGCATCCCTAAATACTCTACTTGCTTTATTCTTTCACTGAATCGCACCCGGAATTGAAACAATAAAAAGCTATGATTAGACTCCCAGCTGGAGGCAGACGCCAAGCTTGTCTCGCTTAGACTCCAGGCGCTCTGGGTAAGTGAGACATTGGCAAAGCCATGTTGTGTGCCCACGACCCCCCCCAGCTCTGAATGAACCCTCAAGCTGGAGACCGGTGCTCACATCTCAATGTATTTATTTGCAGTGCAAAGGATTTCATTTCTGTTTCCTGCAGACACTCCAGATAGACATCAGAGAACCGTAGCCACAGCAAAGGAAGATAAGAAAAGCGACGGCCTCGGTAAGAGCTGTGTTTACAGTAAACAGCGTGCCAGGGAGCGCACACACTTTAACCCCTGAAAACAGGATGCCACAGCACGACCAAAAGTGAGATGCTCATGCAGCCTGCAGTGGGCTGCATTTAGCAATAGAAGTGTGTGTGTGTGTGTGTGTGTGTGTGTGTGTGTGTGTGTGTGTGTGGGTGGGTGCGTAGGAGTTTGTTGTCTTTAGACAACCTCTACTAACTAGCAGACTGTGGGGTTTCATTGAGCCTGGCTGGGTGAAAGTGCAGTGGAAACGTTCTCATTGTGACATGAAGGAGCAACGATTCTTTTCCAACCATCCTTTGATCCATTCATCCATTTGTCATTGACAGCTGCGCTTATCCCAGCAGCACCAGATGATCCCAGTCGCAGAAAGTGAGCAGCTTGTTAGCGTAACCTGGAATTCTTTGGAAAGTGGAAGGAAAACTGGAGAAGAAAGTCAAGCAGGTGATAACTGTCAGGCTGCGCTCCTAAGCACTGCGCCACCGTGCTGCCTTTTGTCAGCCTGCTTTCTGTCACTGTTGCTTGTTCTCCCAATTTTTTTTGTTTTTTTTAATAGCAATTACACTTTATTTTTTATTTTTATTATTTTTTTTTACATTTTATTGAATTTATTATAGGGCTGCACAGTGGCGCACTGGGTAGCGCTGCTGCCTTGCAGTAAGGAGACCCGGGTTCTCCCTGTGTGGAGTTTGCATGTTCTCCCCGTGTCTGTGTGGGTTTCCTCCCACAGTCCAAAGACATGCAGGTTAGGTGCATTGGTGATCCTAAATTGTCCTTGGTGTGGGTGTGTGTGCGCCCTGCGGTGGGCTGGAGCCCTGCCTGGGGTTTGTTTCCTGCCTTGAGCCCTGTGTTGGCTGGGATGGGCTCCAGCAGACCCTCGTGACCCTATGGTTAGGAAACAGAGGGTTGGATAATGGATGGATAGTCCAAATATACTACCACCCTCAAGGGTCTAGGTTTTAACCTGAGAGGCTAGGGTTACTAATTTTTAGGGTTACAATAACCAAATAGGGGGTGGTGCAGTGGGTAGTGCTATTGCCTCGCAGTTAGGAGACCCGGGTTCGCTTCCCGGGTCCTCCCTGTGTGGAGTTTGCATGTTCTCCCCGTGTCTGCGTGGGTTTCCTTCCAAAGACATGCAGGTTAGGTGCATTGGCGGTCCTAAGTTGTCCTGGGTGTGTCCTGTGGTGGGTTGGTGCCATGCCCAAGAGTTTTTCCTGCCTTGAACCCTGTGCTTGCTAGGATTGGCTCCAGCAGACCCCTGTGATCCTGTGTTAGGATATAGCGGGTTGGGAAATGACTGACTAACTGAATTTATTATAACATTCCATATAAGCAAGTCAAATTTTACAAAACTAGATTTAAATCAAATCAATTACACTTTAATGCCAATGTACCCAGGGCAGGATTTGAATACAGGTCTCTGGAGCCATGAGGCTGTGCCATGATGCTAATCTTTCCCCTGGCACCTGCTTTGATCTTCACATCTTATTTCAATGGTTCATCTGTGCTGTATGTACGCCATGTGTGTATATCTCTCTATTATAAAAGGAAATCCTGGGACGAGACTTTCTCAGAATTAATTTCAGGTCCCACAAGATGAGATTTTGTGCCAAGAGATTTTGACAAGTCCCGCCCACCTCTCAAACATTTACACCCACGCCCACAGTCCACCCACTTCTCATTCGTGTGAATGCTATTGTCAGACACAGTTCCTGCGCTCTCAGCTCCAAGCAGGGTCAGAAATAAAAGACAAAGAGTAGAAGACAAAGTAGAACGTCGTAAAGAGGTTCAAAAACGTTGGCACGATACACATGCAGAGCAGGTTAGTGATAATGAAAGTACTAAAATTCAAAAGTCTCGAAAAACTGATAGTAAAGATCACATTAGCGCATACAAACGGAAATTATTACTCAGTGAAATAACAGAAAAGCGAAAAGAGATCGAATATATGGACAGAGGTGATATGACAGAAGCATGTAGATATTGTTTGGATTTAAACTTTACGTCGGAGACTTGCAGATCATCTAATTCATGTTGACGTCAGGGAAAAGTGGTGTTTCTTCACAATGAAGTGGCGTATCAGCGAGAATTAAAAGAACTGTTGTTTGGTGAAAGTGAAATCCACATACGCAAGCTGCAGAGACGAGAATTGGCGGGTGCCATGGGTTGGCGAGGGAAGCGAGTAGGGGTCAGAGCCCCCTAGTCTGTAAAAGTGAAATGAAAACTCCAGTCAACCTTGGGCAGTTTCAGAGAAAAAGCCAAATCCGGCAGGCAGTGTGGTGTACTGGTTCAGGCCGTGGACTTCAGATCCCACTTCTGACACCAGCAAGTCACTTCGCCTGCCTGTCCTCCAATGGGAAAAACAAATGAAATGTTATCAGTTGTGTCTCGGGCAGCATTGTGGTGCAGTGGGGCTTTGCGTCTCAGGTCCTCCCTGCATGGAGTTGGCATGTTCACCCTGCCGGTTTCCTCCGGGTGCTCCAGTTTCCTCCCACAGTCCAAAGACATGCAAGTTAGGTGGATTGTCAATCCTAAATTGGCTCTAGTATGTGTCTGTGTGTGTGTTTGTTCTGTGATGGACTGGCATCCTGTCCAGGGTTTGTTCCTGCCTTACACCCCATGCCAGCTGGGATAGGCTCCAGCAGACCCCTGTGACCCTGTTCAGGACTAAGTGGGTTAGAAAATGACTGACAATTGTACCTTAATGTTGTAAGATGCCTTGGATAAACGCATCAGCCCAATTAATAATAATAGTAATAATAATAATAATAATAATAATAATAATAATAATAATAATAATAATAATAATATCTGAAAGTGGCAAATAACAACAGAAGGTGAAGGGGCACAGAACATCACTTAGAGGCAGTGGCCCGGGCTGACGCCTGCTAGTGAGTGGAACCTGTGAGCTGACCTAGAAATCGTCACAGCTCCCCTCTGACCAGACACTGTCCTGTGGTCTATCCATGGCATCACGGTGACCAGGGCTGATCTCACACCATCCTATGGGAAGACATAATGGAGGCAGCCTTTGAGAGGAAGATGGAGAAGTACAAGGAGTTGGCAGAGCCATGTGCAGAAGCAAGATGGAAGAAACCAAAGTAGAAACCCAGTAGATCGGACCCTCCACACAAGTCTGAATGCTGTTGGATTTACCGGTTCCAGGTAAAAGAAAGTGTTCAAAGGACTAGCACAGGAGGCAGAGCAAGAGAGATTCTGGTTTTGGCTTAGAGGAAATGAGGCAAAATGGCAAAAAAAAAAAAAACATGGATCCTTGGGTTGGCTGTGGGAAGTGGTAGGGAGAGATCCCTACTGCCAACCCACCCATTTGGCATGTTCTGGGATCAAAGGGGCAAAAACATCAGGGATGGATGGCTGCCGGACCATCGCCACTGGCAGAGGCTAGCAGGTTGATGAATACCTCTGCCTCCATGAAAATGGGCCCATATTGAGAATTATCCAAATTTTAGTTGTCACATACAAATTATAGGGTGGTGCAGTGGTAGCACTGCTGCCCTCACAGTTAAGGAGACCAGGATTGGACCCCTGGAGTTAGTATGTTGACCCCATGTTGGCGTGGGTTTCCTTCTGGTGCTCTGGTTTCCCCCCATAGGGTAGGTGGATTGGTGACACTATATTGGCCTGAGTGTGTATTTGCTCTGCGAAGGACTTGGCACCCTGTCCAGGGTTTGTTCCTGCCTTGCGCCCTACACTAGCCGGAAGCAACTTCTCCCAACCATCCAAGAACAGTTTGGTGACTAACAATGAACAATCCAGCATGATGGAGCACCAGGACATAAGGCAAAAGTGACAACTAAATGGCTTGGGGAACAAAACATTGAAATTTGGGGTCCATGGCCAGGAAACTCCCCATTGAGAACTTACGGTCAATCCTCAAGTGGACAAACAAAAACCTATCAATTCTGATCATGCAAGAATGGGCTGCCATCAGTCAGGGTTTGGCCCAGGAGTTGATTGACAGCCTGCCAGGGTGAATTGCAGAGGTCTAGAAAAAGAAAGAAGGGCCAACACTGCACATAAACGTCATGTAATTGTTAATAAAAGCCTTTGAAACTTCTGAACTGCTTGTAATTCTACTTCAGTGTACCATAGAAACATCTGACAAAAAGAACTAAAAACACTAGAGCAGCAAACTCTGTGAAAACCAACACTTGTGTCATTCTCAAAACCTTTGGCCACGACTGTTGGTTCCATGGCTTATGTTCTTCCTAAACATTCAAGTGGCTACACTGTTGCTGACATTCAGTCGTCCTGACACCAGTGAACAGGATGCTCCTCTTCATCCAGAAATCTAGTATCAGTGTCCCTTTGCCCAGTTTAATGCTTTCTTTTCACTGCTGAAGATGACAATGGCTGCTTGACAGCCCACCAAAGACCTTGAAGGTGTCCATTTCTCAAACTACGTACTCTGATGTTCTTCTCCTCTTCTTCAGTTGTCCATCTGGGCCTTTCACTCTTTTTTCATTGCTGATCAGATCCTGTTTGCCGTCTTCTCTCAAGACCACCATAAACACACCCTTGTACAAAATCGACAATTTCTTAGCAATCCGTCACAAGGAATTTACTTTCATTTTAAACAGCAACACAACGCCGCCGTGATTCTTGAGAAAGCTCTTTCATTTTGGCCATTTTTGAACTCGGATTTGGACTTGGGTAATGCCAGTTAATTACAACCCAATTAAGGATGTCTAAAAAGAGGTTTCAGGTGTCTTTAAGAAAATGCAAAAGTTTTTTAGAATAATACAGGGTGAGTCAAAATTATGTTAACGTTTGAATGACGGAAACAATTTATTCACAAAACATACTTCATGTGTGCAAGATGATTTACAGGAATGTCTCGACTGTCCTGTTCAACACATGTACCATACGCAGCACATAAATTGTCCACAAAAATTGTATATAAGTATATACATAGCTACAGAAGACGAGAGAGGACGTGCAATAGCATTATTTTTTTTAATTGTTTCCTCGAGATAACTAATTTTATCGAGATCTCGATAAAACAAAAGATTTTGTTTTCTCAAAAATATGAAATAGTTGTATCTAACGTTTAATGTTTAGCTTATTGAAACCATGTGCTGTTTGAAATGGCAGAAGAGCAGAACTATATTGATCAGCGCGTCACATAGCGCTTGACCATTTGGACACTGAAGGAATTGGGCTTTGCAGTCAAATGTTTTGCTGGCATTTTTTAATCAATTTGATAGTGCCGTAATTATAAAAAAAAAATTTGGAAGTGAACGTCACTAGGCTTTGCTCCCCAGAAACCAAGTTACCCGAACTATTCTACGACATCTCTCTATTATAAAAAAAATCTTGGAAGGAGACGAGACGTGACTTTCTCAGAGAGACATTTTCACGTCCCGCGAGACGAGACTTTGTGCCAAGAGATTTAACCACACCCCGGGGCCGGAAATAAAAGACAAAGAGTAGATGACAAAGTAGAATGTTGTAAGGAATTCAAAAATGTTGGTGTGATAAACAAGCAGAGCAGGTTAGAGATAATGGAAGTATGAAAATTCAAAAGTCCCAAAAAAATGAGAGGAAAGATTGCATTAGCACAAACAAATGGAAATTATTACTCGGTGAAACAATGGAACAGTGAAAAGAGATCGAATATATTGTCCGGATTTAAACTTTAAGTCGGAGACTTGTGGATTATCTAATTCATGTTGTCATCAGGGAAAAAAAAAGTAGTGTTTCTTCCCAATTAAGAGGCGTATCCGTGAGAATTAAAAGATTTCAAAAACGTTGGCGCGGTACACATGCAGAGCAGGTTAGAGATAGTGGAATTATGAAAATTCGAAAGTCTCATGCAAAGGATAGTAAAGATCGCATTGGCACAAACAAACAGAAATTATTACTCAGTGAAATAAGAGATTGAATATATTGCACGGATTTAAACTTTAAGTCGGAGACTTGTAGATCGTCTAATTCGTGTTGCCAGCGAGAATTAAAAGATTCCAAAAACGTTGCTGCAGTATGAAGTCCCGTGAGACGGAGACTTTTAACATGAGATTCTTTCAAGTCACGCCCTACTTACAACTATTTTCAAACAAGTCCACGGTCATCTAACCTCAGTCGTGTGAATGCTTATGCTTAGAAATTTTATCAGGACAATAATTTTATACGTTCTAGATGACACGTCAACGACAAACATTCAAAAAAGTCGATTTATTTATTAGAGTGAATGAAACGATATTCACTCACAGGCAGTTATACGTTGCGTTGTCACGATGTAAGTCCACACACGGAATCAAAATTCAATGCGATTTTGAAGAAAAGTTCATTCCAAATATTGTTTTAACTAAAGTTTTAAAGTAAAAGTGAAAATAATGCATATGTAACTATTCCCATGAAAATAACAATCTCTTTAAATTGTATATCCGGTAAACCAATCCCGGGGGTGGGCTGGCAAAGCGAGCAGGGGGTGAAGCCCCCTAGTTTCAGTAATTATTTACTGCGCTGATGCTGATCTTTCTGATCATAAAATAGGTCATTATGATAGCAAACGTGTTGGCTGGGATTGGCTCCAGCAGACCCCTGTGACCCTGTAATTAGGATATAGCGGGTTGGATAATGGATGGATGGATGGATGGATGATGAGAAGATGATTTTTATGCCTTTCTGTCCCCGTCACTTTCATTCTGTCACCCAGAGTTATTCGCCACCTGAAGAGAATGCCCCCTCCCTGCAGCCACTGAGGTGGCCCTGTGTCTCTGTCATATGCGAGGACATCAGTGGAAATTAAGAAGAAGTGCATTTAAGACTGAAACCAGGAAGCACTTCTTTATAAAAGAGTTGTGGAAATCTGGAATAAACTACCAAGACATGAAGTTGAGGCAGAAACCTTGACAAGCTTTAGGAAGTATCAGGATGAGACGTTGGGACAGCTTAGCTATTAGCTAAATAAATGGGCTCGATGGACTGAATGGTCTCCCCTCGTTTGTCAAATTCCTGATGTTTTTATGTTTCATTATTGCACCACACTTTTACGCTCCTCACACAACGGGGTCTCCTAGCTTTCCGTCACCCCATGGGTAGCACACCTGTCCACAGCGTGTCAGTGAGTGTGTGTCACAAAGTGTGATTATACACGAGACATGTGTGCCTGTCAGCTCTTATCAGGACGGTGTGGTTCTCAGTACGTGAATGTCAGTCAAAGGGTGTGTGTGTGTGTGTGTGTGTGTGTGTGTGTGTTTAGTGCTCACGGTCCTGCCCTTACACCAGGAAAGCACTCCCGGATCTGTCTTACGCACCTGGCTGAGCTGCTTTGCACGTTTCCTTGGTAACCGGCCACCTTTCCCAGCACGTCAGTTGCATGCTGGTCTTGAGTGCCCCAGGCATGCCAAAGCACTTGAGATAATCTGCAATCTGGCCAAGGTGCCAACTGGGTTGTCATGAGCAGTTAGTTACACGGTAGAGCCCCCCAATGTGCTCCTGCAAAACTTGAGACACTGAAGGGATGAGGATGCTAATGAGATGTTAATTAGCTGTGGGTATAGATGGCAAGGTGGCACAGAGTGACTGAGCAGTTAGCAAGGCAGGAATATAAGTTTAATGCTAGGAGAGTGGTGGTTAGCCTGGCTGGGCAGCAAGCTTAGGAGTGGCAGCATTTATGGTAGGGAAAGCCTGGTTTGTTGGCAAAGAGTTACAGTGCACTGGCAGGGTGGCAGAGAAAGGATGTACCTGTCAGATATGGTGAGCAAGCCAGCCTAGCATGATGGCAAGGGGAGGCAGCTTTTATTACTAAGGGGCATCAGTGACCAAAAGGGGCTTTAGTTTGCAAGGGGAAAGTAGACAAGGATAGCATCAATATGGTGGGCTCGTAAGGCGAAACAGAATTAAAACGCTTATAAAAAATCTGCAACATTCAATCGCAGTTGATTTAGTTTGGCTATTTGGACGTTGATCGTGTGTCTGGGGTTCTCCATGTGAAGAAAAACTTTCTAATGTTTGGGTGAAATTTCCCCTGACAAAATTCTAACTGTGTCCCCGTGATCTTGATGAAATCATTTTAAAGTCACCGTCTCGATCCACTGGACTGATTCCCTTTATGATTTTAAACACTTCAATGGAAACAACTGGCTTCATTTGTTCCATCAATGCAGTGGGCAGGCCTGGCAAAGTGGACCGCAAGAAGAGAATAGGTGAGCTTGGCTCGTTTACTGCAGGTATGAGTGGACTGACCTGCCAGGATGGCAAAGGCTACTGTGGTAACTTCAAGGCCGGCATGAGCTAGCCTGGCCACATCGTAAAGAGTGACTGCATTTCTTACAATTCAAGGTCTGACCCTGGAGCAGCTTTTAAGGCTTTTAGAGCTCAAATACTGTGGTATTGGGTTCAAATCCTGCCAGTGGCACTGTGGGACCACGAGTAGGTCACCTCACCTGCCTGGGCTCCTATTGGAAACACAAAACCAATGGAATAAATGGTATCTTAAATGTTGTAAAGTGGCCTTCGGTAATGTCGTCAGCCAAATAATGAATCATGTCATTGTGAGAAAAGTGCTACATAAATGCAAAGAATGATTATTAACCTGAGGGTCACGAGGGGGGCTGGAGTCTATCTCAGCTAGCACAGGACGTAAGACAGGAACAAACCTTGGACAGGGTGCCAGCAGGCCCGTCTTAACAGCATTATAGGAAGCCCAGGCAAAGCAGTGAACTGGGACCCCCTACCTGCACAATCACATCACAGCATAAATAGATTAGCATGGGGCCCCTATGCTCATGGGGTCGCCAGGCAACTGCCCAGTGTGCCCATGCGTTAAGACGGTCCTGGGTGCCAGCACCTCGTAGGGCAAACACACACATTAGGGGCCAACTTAGTACCAGTGGTTCATTGATCATGCATGTCTGTGGACAGTGGGACACAAAGAGAACATGAAAACTCCACACAGGGAGGACCGTGGATGTGAATACCGGTCTCCTTACGGGCACTGTGCTACTGGGATGCCCTATAATACAGTACCCGCCATCCTGTTTGGGGCAAAGACACATTGCTCCACATTTTATAATTACAAATGAAACTGTGACTAAAGTGCACATTACAGACCTTCATTTAAGGGGATTTGCATTCATTTCAGTCACAGCACATAGAAATGACAACACTTTTTCAACACAGTCCCCCTATTTCAAGGCACCAAAATGTTTGGGACAATTGGTGTCTCAGGTGTTTGTGATTCCTCAGGTGGGTTTCATGGCTTCATAAGATACCTCGGCCTGCTTCTACTCTTTGGAGTCTGTAGCTGCCAGTGTTCAACATGATGACCAGAGCCGTGTCAATTAAAGTCAGAGGCCATTATGAGTCTGAAAAACAAGAATTAGAGACATCAGTGAAACCTTAGGATGACCAAAATCAGCTGTCAGGAATATCATTAAGAAGAAAGCACACACCAGTGAGCTCAGTAACCACAAAGGGACTGGTGGGCCAAGGAAGACCTCCACTGCAGATGAGAGAAGAATCCTCACTGTGATGAAGATGAAGTCCCAAAGGCCTGTCTGACAGATCAGAGACAGACTTCAGGGGGCTGATGTGTGTGTGTCAGAGATGACTATCAGCAGAAGACTTCATGAACAGAAGTACAGAGACCACACTGCAAGATGCAGACCACTAGCTAGTCACAAAAACAGGACGGCCAGATTATAGGGAAAAGGGACTTGAAAGAGCCTGCAGAATTCTGGGTTAAGGTCTTGTGGACAGAAAGGACAAAGATGAACCACAGAATGATGGCAAGAACAAAGTGTGGAGATGAAAAGGAACTGCCTAAGATCCAAAGCGGACCACCTCACCTGTTAAACATGGTGCTGGGGGGTGTTATGGCTTGGGCGTATATGGCTGCCACAGGTCCTGGCTCTCTTCTCTCCATTGATGATGGATCTGCTGACCACAGTGAATTCTGAGGTGTACAGAAACATCTGATCTTCTCAAGTAACAGTAAACACCTCCAAACACAGTGGACGGAACTTCATCCTACAACAAGATAATGACCCCAAACATACTGCCAAAGTGACACAGCAGTTTGTCAAAATGGAAAATTCTTGAATGGCCAAGCCAGTTGCCCAATTTTAATCCAATGGAGCAGGTCTTTCATATGCTGAAGAGAAAACGTAAGGGGACAAGTGTTTGATTTCAAGGGTTAGATTCCCCCAGCCTGAGATGGTCGGTAATGAATGACAAGAGAGCTCCAGTTGATGTCGTCAGTATATGAAGTAGAACAGCATGGGTTGGGTGCCATCACTGAAGTCTCAGAGCAAATCATCAGAATCCCTAATCAAAGTGATCTCAACCTGGGTTCAGGTTATCAAGTCAGGCTAAGGTCAACCTCAGTTACCAACCTGGGGTCTGCAGTCCCACACTGGTCTTGGACTTTTTTGTCGGTAACCCAAGGTTGGACTACAAAGTTGAATATTGTGGTACTAATGAACCCAAATCTAACTGAAGGTCAGATGTTTTGGACAGCGATGACTTTGATAAGTTGAACATCTTTTGATTCGGTTCGCTCAGGCTTGGATCTCTGGCACACTGGATTATCCCGATTACACTGGACAACAAAGACGTTGCTTCCTGAACACTTTTGGATTTTGGTCTGCTGATCACAAAAATCACCCTTTAGATTTTCTTATCATACACCGTTCTATTGAAATTGTCAATGGTCGTGATTTCCTCTCGCATTATTAGTATGCATGTACAGTATAACAACTACAACTGGAACATCTGCAGTGATCTAAAAGTAGTGGCACTGCCAGGGCCGTCTTAACAGCATTATAGGCCCTCGGGCAAAGCAGTGCACTGGGACCCCCTACCTACCCAACCACTCACAGGAATAAAAATGTAAATACATACATAGATTAGCACGGACCCCCTATGTGTGCCCATGCGGTAAGACAGCCCTGGGCACTGCTCCCGGAAATGGAGCTTGGATATCGCAAGTCCTGTTGTCCCATTCGGGAATGGGACAGCCATGCTAAAAAGTCCTTACATTAGGGGCAGAGAAGCGGAGTCCATAAACCACTTGTCAACCCAACAAAGATATTTTTGCCTCCTCTTCATCTAAAACTTGGACTAATAAAACATTTGCGCGAACGCAATCAACAAGTAAGGTGAAGGATTTTGGTATTTGAGACACACGTTCACACAAATAATGGATGCAAAGATTAGGGAAGCCATTTTGGTTGGTCTACAACTCAGACACATCATTAATGAGAAGTGGTTAGAAGATCTGCTAGTGTGGCCCGAGGAAATCACGTGGAAGGCTTTCAAGGATGGTGTTGGCAACTACGCAGCACAAACACTACGTCCAGATGGCTGACAGGTTTCAAGCATACAAAACCATCAGGTGTGACTTGTCCCTTGTCGCTACCCGATCTGCGTTGCCTACCCGATTTGCGCGCGCATG
>JANRMT010027041.1:27061610-27075428 GCA_026402145.1 Polypterus bichir lapradei
ATAGCTTCCTATTGCTGTTCTGTCAATCTTGCCCACTCCCTCTTCTCACTAACCCATTAGCTTCCTTTTACTGTTCTGCCAATCTTGCCCACTCCCTCTTCTCCCTTACCCAACAGCTTCCATATGCTATTCTATCAGTCGTGTCCACCTCCACTGCATGCCAACTACACTATATTGCCAAATGTATTGGGACCCCCTCCCCCACCCAAATCATTGAATTCAGGTATCCCAATCACTTCCATGGCCACAGGTGTATAAAGTCAAGCACTTAGGCATGTAGACACTTTCTACAAACATTTGTGAAAGAATTGGTCGCTCTCAGGGGCTCAGTAGGATGCCACCTGTGCAATAAGTTCATTTGTGAAATTACCTCACTATTAAATACTCCATAGTCAACTGTTAGTGGTATTATAACAAAGAGTAAGCAATTGGGAACAACAGCAAGTCAGCCATGAAGTGGTAGGCCATGTCAAGTCACAGAGCGGCGACAACACATGCTGAGGTGTGCAGAAGTCGCCAGCTTTCTGCAGAGTCAATAGCTAGAGACCTCCAAAAGCTCAAGAACAGTGCAGCGTAGAGAGGGGGCTTCATGGAATGGGTCTTCATGGTCGAGCAGCGGCACCCAAGCCTTAAATCACCAAGTGCAATGCAAAGAGTTGGATGGAGTGGTGTAAAGCTCACCGCCACTGGACTCTCGAGCAGTGCAGACATGTCCTCTGGAGTGACGAATCACGCAGTCCGATGGACGAGTCTGGGTTTGGCGGTTGCCAGGAGAACAGGACTTGCCTGACTGCATTGTGCCAAGTGTAAAGTTTGATTATGGTGTGCAGTTTGATTTTCAGGGGTTTGGCTTGGCCCCTTAGTTCCAGTGAAAGGAACTCTTAATGCTTCAACATACAAAGCCATTTTGGACAATTTCATGCTCCCAACTTTAAGGGAACACTTTGAGGAATGGCAACATGACTGTGAACGCACCAGTGCACAAAGCAAGGTCTATAAAGAAATGGATGAGCAAGTTTGGTGTGGAAGAACTTGAGTGGCCCTTACAGAGCCCTGACCTCAACCCGACAGAAGACCTTTGGAATGAATTTCGAGCGGAGACTGCGAGCGAGCCAGGCCTTCTCGTCCAATATCAGTGCCTGACCTCACAAATGCTCTCCCGGTCCCAAATTCCCATAAACACACTCCTACACCTTGAGGAAAGCCTTCCTAGAAGAGTTGAAGCTGTTATGGCCAACTCCATATTAAAGCCTATGTATTAAGAATGGGACGTCATTAAAGTTCATGTATGTGTAGAGGCAGGCGTCCCAGCACTTTTATACATACATATATTGTACATACTGTACAGTGGATTGAGAGGTTATTCAGACTTCTGCACACTTTATTATGTTGTAGACGTCATCTGAAATGGATACATTTACCATTTTCGCCCATCAATCTACACTCAGTCACTCACAATGATTAAGTGAAAACATGTTATCAGAAACATTTGCAAATATATTCATTAAAACCCGAGATCTCTCATTCATGTAAGTATTAAGACCTTTAATTCAATACTTTATAGAAGCCCCTTTGGCAGCAATTCCAGCTTCGAGTCTTCATGATAAGTCTCTACCAGCTTTGCAGATCCCCTCGAGCTCCGCTAGGTGGTATAGAAGGCATCTTTGGGGTGGCTGGGCCACCAAAGGACACTCAGAGATTTGTCTCGACGCCAGTCCACCGTTGTCTTGGCTGTGTGCTTCAGGCCAGTGATTTGCTGATAGGTGACCTCAGTATAACAAGCAGAGGGCGGAGCCAGCCGCAGTGATGTCAGGGTGGCCCCGCCTCCTGAGGGGCTCCACCCACAAAACACAAGAAATGGCTACACAATTAAAGATGTAGAACACCAATAATAAATGATGAACAAATATAAAAGAAATTACATAAAAATGTGCAAAATAAGAAAAACTCTGACTGGCATAAGCCACCCTGATTGGGAGTGTTTCGTGAGAAATGTAATGATTTAATTTGTGAGGTAGAAGTACATAATACATAAGAATAGTTGTGTCAGATGTTTGAAATATTAAAATGTGTGCTTCAGCTTAAATGTTTAACGTCTAAATATTCTCGATTGTTATAGAAATAAAAATTCAAAGATAACATCACATCCGTAATCACGGACAACATATCCTACATGCTTGTTTGAAATTTGTCACTTGTAACTTTCTTGAAGTGGCTCTTAGAGGGTAGAGACCACCGGTGAAGAGTCAAATATCAAAAAATATGATCTTATTTGTGATCAGCCACTTCAAAATAGCTTAAAATGACAGTCCTCCTGCCAATATTACTGATCCCCATTTTTGTCATAAGGGGGTAATTTTCTGAACAAAATATGGTCCAAGAATGGCTTAAAATGAGAATTTTTGGGGGGTCTACAGGGCCAAAAATAAGTGTGAAATTTAATAATCTTGATGTCTTGCAAAACTAGACATCGGGACGAGTAATATGGTATATGATATGTGGGGGTTTTCTGGTTCTGGTGAGTCGGGAGGTGCCAGACTAAATAGACTCAAGTGATTTCAAATTGTTCAAACGTATTTTTATAAACACAGACAGATGCCAAGTTTTGTATGCCCACAGATGGCGCTATACCTACTAATGGACTGGCATCCCTTCCAGGGTTGGATCCTGTACCTTTCCCAATGCTGCCAGGATTGACCCCACCCTCACAACTCTAGGGTCTCATCCTGCTGTGTCCCTCGGATCACCATCAGCAGGCCAGACTGGCACTTTCTTGGCACTGGGGCGGTGACCTAAGACCGATAATTACAAAGCTCTCCTTTCCAGTCAGTGCAGCCTTTTGGTGTTTTTTTGTTTAATTTATTGACGCCATGTAACCGAAAGATTTACAGGGTGTTTTGAGGGGGGCGGCCGCCCCGGTGGGACTCACACATCCTCGTTTGGGGTAATTCATCTACTGTGTTGACAGCTCCCATTAATTAAACGAGAGCTGAAATCTGTGCCTTTCAAAGGTCACCTGAGACTCCACACACATCGGTGACTCAGATGTAATTAGTGTCCAGCAAGACCACTGGGTGAAATGAGCTGTGGCATCTGATCTACCTGCCCTGGGTGGCAGCGGGCCCCCCGTGCTCCTGTCAGATTCTGAATGTCACCTGCAAGGGAAACAACTGGTCACTCGGTGAAGAGCTGCAGCTACAGTGGCTTGTCAATCCACCATTAGGCCAGTGGCACGGAAAGAAGAAAAGGGCAAGCAGGGTCAGGCACTGGGCAGTGGTCAGTCAGCCTTTAATTGTGTCAAGCTGTCCATTGATCAGGGGTCAGAGGGGCACTGCCTGTGACAGTTCAGTGAGAGCAGCGGACCACCGTTCAATGTGTTCAGCTGTCATGTAAATGGAATGGTCAGCTGTTGACTGGACGCAGCTGCTGATTCATGCAAGGTGGTCACTCTTGGACTGCGTTTAGCTGCCATGTGGATACAACGATCAACTTTTGGTTTAGCTGCTTAGCAGTCCGGTGACTGCAGTGGTCACTCCTTGTCTCCTTGATGGCACTGGTCAGTTATTAATGGTGTTCAGCTGTCTATTGATTTGGGGTTTGTAATTCAGTGTCTTTAACTGGTCAGTCGTGGCAGGGGACAGGACCTGAAGGTGCCCAGCTGCCATGTGAACACACAGTAACGGTCGGGCATTGACTGTACTTAGGTGCTAGTGGAGAGCAGTGGTCACTCAGCAGCTAAGTTTCGATGTCCAGTTAGAGCCATGCTAACTCTTGGACTGCACTTATCTGTTCATTGACACCAGTGGTCAGTCTTTGATTGTGTGTAACTGTCCAGTCAGCACAATGTCCAGTCACTGACTGTATGTAAACTGCTTAGCGATACCGGCGGGCAGGGTTTGGGTTTAACTGTCAGATTTCACTGTATGTAGCTGTTCATAGACACCTGGTGGTCCGGTAAGCGCAAATGGTCAGCCTTTGAGTGTGTTAACATCAGTGGTCAGGCTTTATATGAGTCCAGTGGTCAGCCATTGACTGTATTTAGCTGCCAGTAGATACCAGTGGGGGCAGCATGGTGGCGCAGTGGGTAGCGCTGCTGTTAGGAGACCCAGGTTCGCTTCCCGGGTCCTCCCTGCGTGGAGTTTGCATGTTCTCCCCATGCCCTCCCACAATCCAAAGACATGCAGGTCAGGTGCATTGGCGATTCTGAATTGTCCTTTGTGTGTGTGTGCCCTGCGGTGGGCTGGCGCCCTGCCCGGGGTTTGTTTCCTGCCTTGTGCCCTGTGTTGGCTGGGATTGGCTCCAGCAGACCCCCATGACCCTGTAGTTAGGATATAGCGGGTTGGATAATGGATGGATGGATACCAGTGGTCAGTCTTTGAGTGTGTTTAACTGTCCAGTAAGCACAATGGTCAGCCTTTGAGTGTGTTTAGCTACTTGTTAATATCAGTGGTCAGTCTTTTATGATGTTTAAGAAGTCCAGTGGGCACAAAATGCAATCTTAGCACACACAGAGACGTTTATGGACTCCAGTGATGAATGTTTGACTGTATTTGGCTGTCCAGAGTGCACAATGTCCAGTCTTTGATGTATTTTAACTGCTTAGTGACGCCAGTGGTCAGTGTTTGTGTTTCACTGTCCATTGAGCTCAATGGTCAGATTTCACTGTATTTAGATATTTAATGATACCAGTGGTCAGTCTTTGATTGTGTTTAGCTTTCTAGTAAGTTCAGTGGTCAGCCGTTGATTGCATTTAGCTGTGCATTAGCTGACACCAGTGGTCAGTGTTTGGTCCAGTGAGCATACTGGTCAGATTTAACACTATTTAGCTTCCAATGGATGCCAGTGGTCAGTCTTTGGTTGTGTTTAACTGTCCAGTAAGTACAATGGTCAGGCTTTGAGTGTGTTAATATGAGTGGTCAGTCTTTTATAATGTTTATGATGAAGTCCAGTGAGTGAAGAATACCAAAGTACAAGCTGGTAGTCAATCAGCTGTCCAGAGTGCATAATGTCCAGCCATTGACGGTATTTAACTGCTTAGTGATACCAGAGGTCAGTGTGTTTGTGATTAACTGTCCAGTGAGTTCAATGGTCAGATTTCATTGTATTTAGCCATTTATTGATATTAGTGGTCAGTCTTTGATTGTGTTAAGCTTTCTATGAGTCCAATGTAAGCCACTGACTGTATTTAGCTGTTTGTTGATACCAGTGGTCAGTCTTTGACTGTGTTGAACTCTCCAGTAGGTACAGTGGTCAGACTTTGACTGATTATGACTGCTTAGTGACACCGGTGGTCAGTGTGTTTGTGCTTAACTGACCAGTGAGCTCAATGGTCAGATTTCAATGTATTTAGTTATTTATACAATACAATTTATTTTTTTGTAAAGCCCAAAATCACACATGAAGTGCCGCAGTGGGCTTTCACAGGCCCTGCCTCTTGACAGCCCCCCAGCCTTGACTCTCTAAGAAGACAAGGAAAAAACTCCCAAAAATATTTATTAGGGAAAAATGGAAAAACCCTGGGAACGGCAGTTCAAAGAGAGACCCCTTTCCAGGTAGGTTGGGCGTGCAGTGGGTGTCAAAAAGAAGGGGGTCAATACAATACAATACAATACACAGAACAGAACAAATCCTCAATACAGTATAAAAAATTAAAAATTTACAAATATGGAGTAGAATTTAACAGTAGATGATATCCCATAATATGATTTGGATTTGTTTAGCGTCCCAGAGACCTCAGCCATCAAACTGCCTCCCCCTATTGGCCATTCCACAGCTGAGTCAGTGCTGGGCCAGCCAATCCGATGAAAGGACCCCTCTACCCCACAATTCCTGTGATCCTCCATCAGGGATGACTTTACCATAGGCAGGCAAAACAACTTGGCAGGTGGGCCGTGGCACCAAGTGCCACATTTGAGTACAGAGAAGAGAAACAGAATAGGTGAGGGTTAGTAATAAATTATAACTATCATGTTACTTATGTTTTAGTGCTAATGACTAACAACAGAGATGCAGTCTGTACAGTTAATCAGCAGCTCTAGTCAGGGTGTACTAAACTGAAGTAGTGAGCCTTCAGCTGAGATTTAAAGGCTGAGACCGAAGGGGCATCTCTTATAGTAGCAAGCAGACCAGTCCACAGTTTAGGGGCCCTGTAACTAAAAGCTCGACCTCCCACTGTTATTTTATTAATCCTTGGAATCATAAGCAGACCGGCATCTTGAGATCTTAATGTGCGCTCAGGTTTGTAAGTCATGATAAGTTCAGACAAGTAAGCCGGACCTTGGTCATTTAATGCTTTGTTAAAAGGAGGATTTTGAAATCTGCCCTAAACCTAACCGGGAGCCAGTGTAAGGATTTAAGAACTGGAGTTATGTGTTCGTATTTTCTTGTTCTTGTAATAATTCTGCAGCAGCATTTTGGATTAACTGGAGGCTGTATAAAGAACACTTTGAACATCCAGTGGACACCACATTGCAGTAGTCAATCCTACTAGAAACAAATTCATGAATTATTGCATGAATATTTGTGGATACCAGTGGTCAGTCTTTGATTGCATTTAACTCTCCAGTCAGCCCAATGTCCAGACTTTGACTCCTTAGAGATACTGGTGGTCAGTGTTCGCACAACAACCAGCTTTTGATCACATTTAATTGTCCAGTGAGTCTTTAACTGTCCACTCTTTCGAGTGGCTGATTGTTTTCAATCTAACTGCCTTGTTAATCATCAAGTTTGACTGTCCAGTGGCTGAGGTGGTTAGTCCCACACTGAGTTTAAATGTCCAGGCAGACATCATGCTCACCACTGGAATGGTCAGACTGATTTCATTTCATTGTCCTGTGATGGTGGTGGTCAGTCTTACTGCCCCCTCTTTCACCAGGTTCACCTGTTAATGAATTTAGTGGTCCATTCTGTCCAGTGAATGATGAATGATGTTTTTACACTCCAATGTGGACAGCCCTTTAGTTCTCTTCAAGCTCTCCAGTACCTGAAATGGTCAGCCTTTGATTCGTTTAACTTGTCCGCTGTCTGAAATGGTTGGTTTAACACTGAGTTTGATGGTCAGTCTCCATGTTTGTAAAGTGACCAGCTGCTGATTCTGTTTACTGGTCCAGTGAATCCAGTGGCAGTCCTGGACTCAGTCGGATTGTCCAGCCAACCATCATCTTCACACGTGCCATGATTCTGGCTCATTGTCCTGGGATAGCCGTGGTCAGTGTCACCGTCCACCTGTCCAGTGACTGAAGTGTTTAGCTTCGGAGTGAGTCCGTCTGTCCAGTCAGTCATCAGATTCCCCATTGAAATGCTCGGCCTGATTCTGTTTCATTGCCCAGTGAATGTAATTTTTAGTTTCACTGTCCACTCTTTCATCAGGTTCACCTGTTAATGAATGCAGTGGTCAGTTCTAGACTCAGTTTCACTGTCCACTTGGTTTAGTGACTCATTTTTTTTTTTTCCTAATTATCATATTTCACTGCCCAGTGACTAAAGTGGCCACCTTTTGACATTTGTCACCTGTCCAGTTTCACACTGAAACTGACCATCAGTCTTCATGTTTGGGCCAGTGATTAAAATGGTCAACATTTGAGTCTGTTTACTTGTCAAGTGAATACAGGGGTCAGTCTTAGAGTTGGCCTAAGTGACCAGTCCTGTGACGAAAGTGGTCAGCCATTGATTCTGTCTCATTGTCCTGTGATGGTGGTGGTCGGTTTCACTGCCCACACTGTCATAGAGCCCACCTTTAAAGTAGCTGAAGTGGTCAGCCAGTGATTCTAGATCATTGTCCTGTAATAGCAGTGGTCAGTTTTACTGTCCACCTTGTCATACAGTCCACCTGTCCAGTGACTGAAGTGGCCGGTGCTGATGTTTATGTGGCCAGTGTCTAAGGTGGTCAGTATTTAATTCAACTCAGCTCCCTAGTAACTCTATTGGTCAGTTTTAGACTACAATCTCACTGCCCACTCTCACCAAGTCCCCCAAACTAGCCACTAAAGTGGTCAGCCATTGATTCTGTTTGTTTGTTCTATGAATAGAGTGACCAGTCTTAGACTCCATCTAACTGACCAGTCAGTCAATGTGTTAATACGCAGTCAGACTTTGATTCCATTTCATTGTCCTGTGATGGCAGCAGTGGGTGTCACTGTCCACTTTGTCACCCAGTCCCCCTGTCCAGTGGCATAAGCGGTCAGCATCTGCTTCAGTTTGGTGGTCCATTTCTCAACCCCCCCCCCCAGACTCTCACGTTGAGGTGCAGTCGCGTGTGGCTGAATTGCTCTCACTTTACAATAATGATCGGCTCCTCTTGGTTAAACCCCCTAATTTCCATGAGGCGCCAGGCGAGCTGCCCGGGTGAACGTGTTCATTTGTGAGAGCCTGCCGTCGCCTTGCAGTGATAAAATGCAAAACAAAGATAGCGCCGCCTGCCCCATGACACAGCGCCAAGTCCATCTCTCCCATGAGAACGCAAGCTGTGTGGGAGTATGCCAGCGAGCGGGCACACCCAGTGATAGTTCCTTAGAAATTGGGTGGGTCGGCTCTAAGCTCGGGATATCACAACCTGCCCACACTGTGACAATCTCTCACACTTGAGGATGCTGCTTCTGATAGGCTGGGAGCCGGGAGGTGTGTGAGCTGCCAATCAGACAAGGAGTTGCTGCAGCCACTGAGTTGGAGTTCGGAGCTGGTGGAGTGGGCAGCACTTGCAGGTAACTGTGGGAAAGGCACTATATAAGTGAACGTGTGATTAGTATTATGAACATCCTGCAAAATTTGTGTAGCTCTGAGGATGCCGTTCTCTGCTAAACCATTATCTGCAAGTGTTGGGGTCACTCTATCCACTGCAAAGGGTCATTGGGGTCCCTGTGAGAGCCTAACTCAGTCTGAGTGGTCTGTAGGTAATGGGACAGAGACGTTCAAGGTTAGTGGGATGTTATGTGCATCCTGAAGGATAAGAGACCAGAGGACCATTAGGTTCTTTGAGGTTGCTGTAAGGAGCTAAGTCATTCTGGGGGGTCAGAAGGTCACCTTCTGGGCACCTAAGCTGTATGAGCTCAGAAAGACACGTCATGGCATAACTCTATCAAACTGACCCCTGACATAACAGCCCAAAGATCCATTGGGGTCACTGCCTACAGGTAAAGGATACAGAGGTGTAAGGTCACTTTCTTAATGTCAGCTTTGAGTGCATCTTGAATAATTAGAGTCAAGAGATTCATTGGGGTCACTCCATGGACCTAGCTCAGTCTGAAGGCCAGAAGATAAGCTGTATAAGCCATGATGGCTAGAAGTGCTGCTGGCTTAGCCTGTGGGATAAAAGTCCAGAGAGTCATTGGGGTTCGGAGCCAGGCCGTTCATGGAGAGCAGCACTTGAACAAACATGACGGTGGCAGGATCGATCAGGATCTAAAATTGTCCAAGGGAACTGCAAGTCAGAGTCCACCAAGTGATGACTTAGCCCCGTCAGAGTGGACTTTGGGATAAGAGTCGAGAGTGACACTGCGGTCAATATCAGGATCTTAAGCCCCATTCAGACAGGATTAGTTTTACACCAGAAGGTGAGGTAAAGTAATAATTAGTGGAGAACCTTTGCCATTTTAGTCTCGTCCGAATTGCTTGTGTCAGTAACTTGTTATGGGCTGGCTGTTCACGTCTCAGTAAAGTCTTTCACATTCTCTAAAGGGTCCAAAAAGATAAGCCCAAGTTAAACAAGTCCTACACAAATCGAAATGTCAGTAAACTTCTTGGGAAACCGGCAATTCCCCTGGGATTTCACAGAAAACATGGAGGTAGTCAGAGAACTTGTCTGTGCAACTTACGTCAGAGTGGTACAAGTGGATGAGTCTGTGGACAAAGGGAGCTTCAACATCAGAATTCCTATCAGAGGACTTAACCCTCACTTTGTATGTTGTGCTTCATGCTGTCCCTGTACTTCCGTTTCAGGTCCCTGACACCTTCTCGACATTTGGTCCAGTTCTCTGAAAGGCAGAAGGACATTTCTCACACAACTCTTTAAAAAACGCTCTTCCAGATCAAGTCGTTTTGCACCATTTGCTCAAAGCTGGGTTTGGTAACACCAGTCACCCCAAACTGAGATGAGGCACAAAGGTTCAGCCCTGCTTCACGTGCGACCGTCCTTTACCCTGCGATGCCCTGCTTGCCAACTCTCCCAGGACATCGATAGTCATAGCCATGGATGAACTAGAGAAAGTGAAGACATAAAACCTGGGTATAGTGCAGGTTTATTCAAGCAATTCAATGGTATCCAAAATATGGTGTGGAAGTTTGAAGATCCTTCATCAATAAATAATCCATAATGATAGAGCAGTGCGGGACATAAAAACCTAATAAATAAGTTAAAATCAAATACAAAACCCAAAGTCAAAATCAAAACCGATGTGCCTTTCTCTCCCTCTGTTCACCCTCTGGGTCTACACAGCAGGACTGAGAAGCTGGCAAACACGGACCACCTTCTGGCTCTCATCATAACCACCTCATTGACCAACTGCTGAGACCCGCCGAGCCAGGCTCCCTATTCCTGCCGGTCACCACTGGTTTCTGGAGCCCTTGATTGCTCCTGCTCTACTGTTCAACAGGAGTGGTCCACCATTCCCCTAACTCTCCAGTCATTTTGTCTCCTATCTTCTTGACCACCCAGCACTCTTTTGGCTTTTCCTTCTGTCCCCTCATCATTCCTTCTCAGACCTTTAATACTCCTGTAAACCGTCCACGGAGCACTAATGGCGGATCGCACACATGCACACGAACGAGCGATAAAGCCCGTTCCGCCCATTAGGCCCTCCCACACATCAACATCCATGAAGTCTGCACCGCTCTCATCTTTTTTAAAAATCTTGGACCTGCTTAGGTCTACCAAGCACACCACAGACCTTGGACACGCTTCACCACACACTCTGGTTGCCGCCATGATTCTTTTTTTATTATGGGGAGGACCAACAATAATAATAAATAATTACATGTATATAGCGCCTTTCTGTCCCACTCAAGGAGCTTTACATAGACAGTGGGGAGCAACTTCAACCTCTGCCAACGTGCAGCAACCACCTGGATGACGTAACGGCAGCCATTTCTGCACCCCTATGCTCACCACACATTAGCTGTTAGGTGGTGGTCCGCCTTAGTTAGCCAGTAAGGATGATTGGGGGGGCAGAATGAACAAAGTCACGGTGGGCAGTTTAGGTAACACCTTACTGTTTTGGAAAGACACCCAAGGATGTGCATTAAGACTGAAGCCAGGAAGCCCTTCTTTATACAAAGAGTCGTAGGACTCTGCAACAAACTACCGAGACGTGGAGATGACGCAGAAACCTTGACGTCCTTTAAGAAGAATCTCGATGAGATGTTGGGACAGCTCTGCTATTAACAAATGAGCTTGATGGACTGAATGGTCTCATCTCATTTGTTAAATTCCACAGACAGACAGTTAGGACTTTGGTTTTACGTCTCATTCGAACGATGGCACAGTTTTATCGGCACAGTGTCCCCATTCAGAACATTGCAGAATTGGGTCCACAGGGTAAGCACCCTCCCTGATGGCCTCACCAAGCCTTTTCTAGTACTGACTGGGCACAAACCATGCTAACCTTCAGGTGGACGACCCTGTTCTGGACTGCAGGTGGCATGGCTGCTGGCACCCCAATCTCCCTAATTGTCTTACCCAACGTGTACCCCTGGTGAAAATGACCAATGCCGTGTGGTGACTGTGACTTTACAGACACGTGGCCTGGGATAAGACTTAACGCTGTTCAAGTGTCCTGCTACGTGAAAGTCCACAAAGAAATGAAGTCATGGGGTCTTAAAGAAGGGGGTCACAGGGTCGTGACAGTCACTGTCATGACCTAACTCTGTGTGACTTCCCTCTGGTGTCTCTCAGGGGACTAGGGCTGCGTGCAGAGATCATGTGTTTGAGCATCATGCAGGACAAAAGTCATGAGGTGGACCCTCGGTGTGAAGTGACGTCATGTGCATCAGCATTCCACGTGAGGATTTGTAATAGCTGTCTCCGGACCAAGGCTTTGGGATTCTAGGGGTCTGCCCACACAATCAGCTGCCATGCTGGCATTTCCCTGACTTTCCAATGGGGAGTTCTAACTGTCAGGGGAAATTTGAAAATGAGCAAAAACAACAGGTGAGAACATTTGAACAAGAAAGTAATTCATAATGAAAAGGAGGTGTAGGTCCGAGCCAAAGGCTTGCAGAACACTTGCAGAATGAGGGGTCTTCTCAGTGGCCCCTCAGACGCGTGTGAAAAGCAGTCGCAGTGCCGTTTCATTCATGCTTTCTGTCTCGGCGGCAGCTCGCTGCAACACGGCACTGCGATTAGAAGGAGCTCCTGGCTTCAAGTCAAAAGCTTTCAGATCTGAATTGGGAAGAGCTCAGTGACGCATCCTCGGAGATACTCTCGCCAGTGGGAAAAGGGAGGTTCACATAAAGCCCATATTGTCTTCGGTAACTTCATGTTTGCCTCTCAGCATATTTGTGGTTCTTCAGGAATTTACGCTGAACAGAGATAAAATCTGAGGGCTGTTCAAACGGCTCTGAGCGGCAGTGACTCAAGTCAGAGCAGAAGATTTACACTTTGCTTAGGTAGATAGTGAGTACCCGGGGTTTAAGGGGTTATATGAGGGAAGGAAAATGAAGCCGTCAACAAAGGTGACAGATAATTATACCTGACATCAGCGTCACAATGGCGGCTCCCGTGAGATCTCACTGTGTATTCAGATTAAGCACAAATGGCCTGAGATGGGCAGTGGAGAACAAGAGGTGAAGACAACCATAGAGTGACACCCACCACAGAGGGCAATAATGACGACAGGATGGTGTGATAACTGCTGTTACCCTTAGGACGAGGTGTTAACAGCAGGACAGTGCAATATCTGCAAGGAGCCGTAAGGAAGCAGTGTGACAGCTGCCATTACCTTCATTACCTTCATGACAACAGAAATGACACAGCGATGGCTCTGCAAGAGTACCTGGTAATTTGAGGGTGATATCTGCTGTTACCCCAGAGAAGGAAAACGGCCATAACAAGACGGAGTGACCTCTGCCATTAGTCTGCAAGTTGTCTTGAAAACACAAAGATGAAAGAAATTTGCTATTACCCAGTTGTGGGGGGCAATCACAAGCCATATGGTGTGATATCAGCTAGTGTCCCCAATATTTTATTATTACTCCACTGAAAGTCAGGCATGATGTCAAGATGGAGGGTTATCACCCAGTTTTGTGAGCCATAAGGTGTCATACCTGTTATTAGCGAGGTGTCGGTAACACTTTTAGCATTGTTACGTAAAATTTATTACTTGGTTGGCGAGAGTAAAATCAGCAGAATTTTATGACTACTCAGCTACAAGTCAAGATTACTCTCGAGATGTTTGGTGACTGCCCAGTTGGTGGCAAATATTTCAACAGTGAGCCGTTAAAACTGAAGAGCTGAATGTAGGTAATCTGTCTGTCATGTAGTGCCTTTCACATACAGTATCTATCTATCTATCTATCTATCTATCTATCTATCTATCTATCTATCTATCTATCTATCTATCTATCTATCTATCTATCAATCTATCTATTATATAGTGCCTTTCATTTCTATCTATCTATCTATCTATCTATCTATCTATCTATCTATCTATCTATCTATCTATCTATCTATCTATTATATAGTGCTTTTCTTATCTATCTATCTATCTATCTATCTATCTATCTATCTATCTATCTATCTATCTATCTATCTATCTATCTATCTATCTATCTATCTATCTATTATATAGTGCTTTTCTTATCTATCTATCTATCTATCTATCTATCTAT
>JANRMT010027041.1:27076450-27091569 GCA_026402145.1 Polypterus bichir lapradei
ATAGATAGATAGATAGATAGATAGATAGATAGATAGATAGATAGATAGATAGATAGATAGATAGATAGATAGATAGATAGATAGATAGACATGGCCTGAGTAAGATCAACCCTACAAAAGCTGTAGGCCCGGATAAGATCAATCCGAGGGTCCTGAAATCTTGTGCTCCCCAATTATGTGGTGTCCTCCAGTACCTCTTCAGCCTGAGTCTGTCTCTACAGAGAGTCCCTGAACTGTGGAAGACATCATGCATTGTGCCGGTACCCAAAACACCACGTCCCTGTGCCCCGAACGACTTCAGGCCTGTTGCTTTAACATCGCACATTATGAAGGTGTTTGAGAGACTGATCCTGGATACATTTCGTCCCCTGGTGAAGTCTTCTCTGGACCCTCTTCAGTTTGCCTATTGGCCGTTCATGGGAGTTGATGATGCCATAATACACCTGCTACATCGCACCTACTCTCACCTTGACAAGCCTAGGACCACCGTAAGGATGATGTTCTTTGACTTCTCCAGTGCCTTTAATACCATCCAACCGGCAGTACTGGGGGAGAAACTAATGAACATAAATATTGACACCCGCTTGGTTTCCTGGATCATGGACTATCTGACTTGCCGTCCCCAGTATGTCCGACTACAGAACTGTGTGTCAGAGACTTTGATCTGCAGCACTGGAGCTCCCCAGGGGACAGTACTGTCTCCGTTTCTTTTCACCCTCTATACATCTGACTTCAGATATAATTCAGAGTTATGCCATCTGCAGAAGTTCTCTGACGACTCTGTGATTGTTGGGTGTATAAAGGAGGGTGACACCTCTGAGTACCAGTCTGTTGTGGATGACTTTGTTTCCTGGTGTGAGCGCAATCAACTACAACTGAACATCAGGAAAACAAAGGAAATGGTTGTGGACTTTAGGAGAAGCAAGACCCCTGCGACTTCTATATCTGTCAAGGGGGAGATAGTGGACATGGTCTCTGATTACAAATATCTGGGAGTCCATCTGGATAACAAACTTGACTGGTCACTCAACACAACGGCACTCTACAAGAAAGGACAGAGTCGGTTGTACTTTCTTCGAAGGCTCAGGTCTTTTAACGTCTGTAACACCATTCTACGGATGTTCTACGAGACTGTTGTGGCGAGTGTAATTTTTTACGCTGTGGTCTGTTGGGGTGGGAACATTAAGGTGTCTGATAAGAACAAATTGGACAAGTCAATTAAAAAGGCCGGATCTGTGCTAGGCATGGAGCTTGATTCCGTGGATGTAGTAGCGAAGAGGAGGATTCTATCCAAAGTACAATCCATTGTGAACAATCCTTCTCGCCCGCTATACAGTGTTTTCGCTGAACAGAGGAGCAGTTTTAGCCAGAGACTGATTACTATCAAGTGCTCTACAGAGCGCCACAGGAGATCTTTTCTCCCAACGGCTATAAAAGTTTACAACTCTTCTCTGTAACCTATACAAACATGTATGTGGGTTTTTTTTTTTTTTGTTTTTTTTTCCTTAGTCAACAACTGTGAGCACCTGTAATTGAGCACAAGCAATTTCCCTCTGGGATTAATAAAGTTATTTGAATTGAATTGAATTGAATTGAGATAGATAGATTAAACAAAAGAAAAACATCTGAGGTTAAGGAGCAGGCTCAGTCACAGTCAAGCCCTATGATGGCATGTCGCTCTTTTACAAGTAAGTGGGATCAATTGTGTGGATTTTTGTTCCAGACATATGGAGGCACTGGGTGATGCCCAGGGTGGGGGCACCAAGTAAATTTTAGAGTGAAACACAGTGTACATGTTCCATTGTACAAATGGGGATTCTGGACAATATCTGGGCCATGGGAGGACACCTGGAGTCCGGACATGGGGGTAATGTACAGACTACCTTGTTCTCCTCTCTCAGCCTGGGGAGGTCTATTAATGTTTTACATCTTAGATGTCTCACTTTAAGGTTTTCCAAGGCTGTATCTGTCCTGGAGTCTATAGAAACACAGGGAATTCCAGTTTCTGTATTACATCTTTTCCTGAAGAAGCATCCTGAGTTGCATCCTCGAAAGCTTGCATGTTGTAATCTTTCTAGTCAGCTGATCAAAGGTGTCATTTTGCTTGACTTCTCACCTCATCCATAATGGCTAACACAGTACAACACCCTAGGACTACAGATTATCCATTTGCAAGAAAAGAAAATCCCAAGGTGGTTTGTTATTAACAAGCTGATGAAACAACACTAGACCTACACTAAGATATTTGTTGACAAATTTTTAGATGGTGGGGCATTGTCTTAATTGACAGAAATCAAATTAGCAATATTTTATTATAACCCTGCTGCAAGATTAAAAATGTCATGAAGATGGCTTGATGACTTTACCCATTCACTGGAGGCAGTATCAGCCATAAGCGTCGTAACTGTTATTAACCCATTTAGCAGCAAATGCTTCGGCACTGTGGTGTAATATTTATTAAATAATCTGAGAACATTTTATTATTACTCAGCTGCAAGCCAAAGATAACATCAAGCGGCTTTGTGAAGAGCAATGCCAGCCAGATGGTGTCATGACTATCACGACTCACTGGGCTCCGGCTGTGTTATGTAATATTCATTCTTCATGCCCCATGCAAGTACAATCATCAGAGTTTATTACTATCCATTTCTAAGGCAGGAATAATGTCAAGATGGTGTACGATGTACACTTGCAATGCACTGGAGAATAATAACAGTGTGTTTTCTGCCTTTATTGAGTATAAGCTGACAATAACAACTAGCTTAAATGGCAGCGCTCCCCAGCAGCAGGCCGTGATAATGACAGGATGGAGCCGTGTCTGCTCTCGGCTTACAGGAGGCAACCACAGTGGAATGATATCTGCTGGTAATACGTGGGAAGACACCGCAATCAAAATGGTGTGGTGTAAATGTCTGTGATTACCAGGCTCGGGGTGATGAGACTACGATTGTGTAATATTTATTATTAATCTGCTGGAGACAACAACAATACGGGTGGAACGGCATGAGATTTGTTGGTGATCATCTGGAGGCGATGACAGTGAGAGGAGGGGAGGTTTAGCAGTAATCTGTCAGAGTCTTCAGGAACTCCAGTATGATTCTGATTTGTGTCCTAAAACACTTTGTTATAACATCACAATGGATTGACCTCTGTTAATAGAGGGCACTTAAAGAAAAATAACAAATTAGGGTTGCCAGGTACAGAATACGGGTAGAGAAAAGCTCGGAGTCACATGTGCTTTGATACCAAGATAGGTGGATGGGCAGATAATTTGGAAACCATCAGAAGAACCTGGACAGCAGACAGGCTTGGGCAGATTTGTGGGAGATGAAGTTTAATGTCAGTAAATATAAAGGATTACATGTAGGAAGTAAAAATGTTAGGTTTGAATACACAATGGGAGCTCTGAAAATCGAGAGTACACCAGAGTAACCAGACAGTGTTCAGAAGCCATCAAAGAGGCTAGCAGAATGTCAGGTTATATGGCGCCTTGATGTTTCTCTGTTTCTCTTCTCGGTACTCAAATGTGGCACTTGGTGCCACGGCCCACCTGCCAAGTTGTTTTGCCTGCCTAAGGTAAAGTCATTCCTGATGGAGGATTGCAGGAATCGTGGGAAAGAGGGGTCCTTTCATCAGATTAGCGCTATTTCAGCTGTTGAATGGCCAATAGGGGGAGGCAGCTTGATGGCTGAGGTCTCCAGGACTCTAAACAAATCCAAATCATATTATGTGGTATCTTCTACTGTTAAATTCTACTCCGCACTTCTAAAATTTTTATTTTAATACCGTATTGAGGATTGGTTCTGTTCTGTGTATTGTACTGTATTGTATTGAACCCCTTCTTTTTGACACCCACTGTACGCCCAACCTACCTGGAAAGGGGTCTCTCTTTAAACTGCCTTTCCCAAGGTTTCTTCAATTTTTTCCCTACAGGGGTTTTTTTGGGAGTTTTTTCTTGTCTTCTTAGAGAGTCAAGGCTGGGGGGCTGTCAAGAGGCAGGGCCTGTTAAAGCCCATTGCGGCACTTCTTGTGTGATTTTGGGATATACAAAAATAAATGGTATTGTATGTGTGGAGTACAAGTCCAAGGAGGTTCTGCTCAAGCTTTATAACACACTGGTGAGACCTTATCTGGAGTACTGGCTGCAGTTTTGGTCTCCAGGCTACAAAAAGGACATAGCAGCACTAGAAAAGGTCCAGAGAAGAGCGACTAGGCTGATTAGAGGACTACAGGAGATGAGTTATGAGGAAAGATTAAAAGAGCTGAGCCTTTACAGTTTAAGCAAAAAATTAAGAGGAGATATGAGTGAAGTGTTTAAAATTATGAAGAAAATTAGCACAGTGGATCGAGACTGTGACTTTAAAATGAGTTCATCAAGAGCATGGGGACACAGTTGGAAACTTGTTAAGGGTAAATTTCACAAACAATAGGATGTTTTTCTTCACACAGAGAACCACAGACAAGCTACCAAGTAATGTGGTAGACAGTAGGACTTTAGGGACTTTCAAAACTCGACTTGATGTTTTTAGAAGAATTGTGGGGATAGGACTGGCAAGCTTTGTAGGGCTGAACGGCCTGTTCTCGTCCAGAGTGTTCTGATGTTCTAATCAACATGTAATCACACTGACACTCTTCTGCACCATGATAGGTGAACCTCGACACTTCTGCCTTCCTATGGAGGACGCGTCCACTCCTTACAGTTATGTGTGATTCTAGAATTGGGGCCAAAGCTTACAGCAATACAGTTTGATACTTTTTTGTACTCATTTGTAAGTGATGCTGACTGTAGGGTTGCATGATATCCATCATAATCGTAAAGGACACGACAGTAACATCGGGCGACAATTCAGTATGACATGGCACATCCAGGGCATTCAGGAAGGATTGAGAGCTCTTCACTTTCTGCACACTTTATTGTGTTATAGAATTAATTTGAAATGGACAAATGTGACATTTTTACACATCAGTCTAAACTCAATAACCCACAATTCACAAAGGTTTGCAAATTTATAAAAAATAAATACAAAAAATCAGAAAAAATGTACTTTGAATTCAAAGAAGACAGTGTGAACTCAGGATATGAGGTGTGACAATTTAATTACAGGAATGGCCGCGTAATGTCACTCGTAACATAATTGTATCAAAATCACATAAGTATTTGTGTCTGAACATGTTTGAACTAACACATGCGTAAATTGCAAGCTGACAGAGCCAGTTGTTAGCCAGCTATTGGGAAGGTAATAGATATCTGCATGTCCACTTTGGCGTAAAAATGGGTAATCGAAATTAAGAGCAACATATGAATATTAACATTCAATTTTGTGTGAAAATCGGCAAATGCGCTACTGAAACGCAAGAGCGGCGTATGGGGGTGGCAAGTGGGGTGACTGCCCCAGGCCCCGCTTTTGAGGTGTGTGTGTCCCGTTCGAGCGGATTTGTCAAGTTATATTCTCCAGTATATATATATTTCAGATGCTTCTAAGAGAAACCCTTTTAAAATCCCTCTTCAAGGATAAATTCCATACATGTACGGTTGTGAAATCATTCCATAGTCCACCGTCATCGCCCGAAAATGGTCGCCAGTTTGATCCCTTCCTAAAATAGTGTCACGCACGCATGTTTTGGAGGCAGTCAAGAAACCCTACGGTGAGTAAAAGATTGCGTGACGAAGGGTTACGGATGGGTACTAACGTCTCTCTCTTTCTCTTTTTCCTCAGAACTAAAGACGAGAAATAAATCCCACGCACCTCAATCCAGGAGCCAAAATGGCCAAGTTGCATCTTCCGTTCCTTACCTGATGACGTCACCTCTGAGCCCGCGGACATGATGCCACTTCCTGCAGCCATCTTTGTTTTTTTTTCTGTATAAATACCGCCTGTTTATTATCTAATTATTATTATTACGACTTGAAGTCGAATTTGTTTATCATACTAGGTATAGCTCATTAGTCACTGGGTTGGCTTCTGTTTTGATTTGGGAACAACTGATGGCTTGTCGCTTATGACTCATTCATGTCTGGAGAGCCTAGCATCGTTTCATAGTCAAGTCTTTGGTTCAGTTTGCTACAGTAGGCCGAGTTGAAACAGTGCAGGAAGTGTTTGGTAGTGGAATGCGCAGCAACGTTTTGACGCCATGAGTGGAATAGATCTTGGCGCACTTTTTTAATAGATTGTATCGTTATATTTTGATATTTTGTTATCTTGCAAACATTTAGCTGAATACTGTAATGAGAAAATCCAGTGTATGTTAACATGATTTTTATTAAATTTGCACACAAGTTTATACAGTCCACACATACCGGTAATAGCGTATGACGTAACCGGCCCCGCGTGTGGTTGATCAGCCCTACACACCCCTAAGGCCACCTCTGCTGAAACGTTACAACTGTTGCAAGTGGCATATGGTGAAAATGCTATGACAAAGTCGAGTGTGTTTGAATGGCATAAGAGGTTCAAAGATGGGCAAGATGATGTGACGGATGACCCCAGAAGCGATGAGCCATAAACAACAATGATGGACGTTAATATTGAAACTGAGATCCCGGTCTGCTTCCAGAAATGGGAACATCATTTAAGTCAGTGTATAGATGCACAAGGGGAGTAATTTGAAGGTGACAGTAGCCATTAGTGTACGGTTCCACTATATGTATATTTTTAAATGATTTTATTTAACTTGACTCCTCTATCTGTTTGTTTGTCTGGGTCAAATCTTACAACTGATTTTAAACCTACTTTCTTCAAGTTTTGCATATGTGTTCAGTATCGATGACAATACAATAATCTGTTAAAACCGATGCAATTATCTAAGAAATTTCTCTGTAATTAATGGTTGTGCGATTCCAATTAACGAACAAACAGCAATGACGGAGATGGAATCTAGTGCGATACAGGAGCATACAAGTGAGAGACGTGTCGGATTGCCCCCACTTGCATCTTCTTGGAGTTGGTAAATATGCACGCCGACTTGATGATCACGGTGACGAAGTATTGCCATAAGCTTGCCGTTCTGTCGTTGATATTTTTTTTTCCGCAGCAACCAAGGCCAACTCCCTGAACAGAAAAATATAAAAGAACAAAATATAATTCTTTTTAGCATTCAAATAATTCTGCAAAGAAGATATATTATGTAATACTTTTAAAGAAGCTTCCCGTAGACGAAAAATGGTTAAAAAATCATTTGCAAAATACTCCAAAACTAAAAAGTACAAAATAAAATATGTAAAAATTTTTTTTTAACTAAATAAAATTGTGGGGCACACATAAATTAATTCATTCAATCAATTAAAAGAATAGCTGCTTTCATCATCCATCCATCCATCCATTCATTATCCAACCCGCTATATCCCAACTACAGGGTCACGGGGATCTGCTCGAGCCAATCCAAGCCAACACAGGGCGCAAGGCAGGTAACAAACCCCGGGCAGGGTTCCAGCCCACCGCAGGGCGTGCACACACACACACATACACACACACACACAGTAGGGACAATTTAGAATCGCCAATGCGCCTAACCTGCATGTCTTGGGACTCTGGGAGGAAACCGGAGCACCCGGAGGAAACCCACACAGACAGAAGGAGAACATGCAAACTCCTACCTTCATCAGAAAATATAAAAAAAAACAACAACATTGTCATTCCCCAGTATGCTAAACAAGGTTCAAAAATTGTTTGAGTCAATTCATTTATGTGCATCCTATGATTTTATTTAGTCACATATAACCACGAAAACTGTGATTAAAGAAAATTTAAATTTTTGCTTTTTAGTGCATTTATAACTAAAGTAAATGAAATCGTTTTACTTAAAAAAATTCTTTATATATTTTTTTAAAGGTGCATTCCGGGAATTAAATTGTCACACCTCGTATTTCAGGTTTTGTGAGTTCAACTTCATTTCAGGACTGCACCACATTCCCAAAAAAGGTGGGATGGGGCAAACTGGGGGTGAAATGAGGTGAAATAATAAAATAATGATGTGATTTCAAACAGGTGGTGTCAACAGGGGATTGTAATCAGGATTTGTATCCTCGAAAGGCTGAGTCTTTGAGGAGCAATGATGGGCAGAGGATCTCCAGTCTGTCAACAAATGAATGAGAAAATGATTGAAATGTTCAAAAACGGAAGGGATTTGCATGTTTCGCCCTCTACGGTGCATAACATCGTTAAATAATTCAAGAAATCTGGAGGAATTTCAGTGCCAATAGGGCAAGGGTGCAAGCCTAAGCTGAACAGCTGTGATCTCCGATCCCTCCGAAGACAATTCATCAAGAAGCATCCCTCATCAATAGCTTATAGAACCACATGGACACGGGGTTACTGTGGCAAACTTTTGTCAAACTGCACTACAATATGGAGCAAAAAAGAAGCCTTACTTTAAGAATGTCCAGAAGTGGCGTCAACTTATCTGGGCTTTGAAGCATCTGGGATGGACCATCACATGGTGGAAACATGTATTGTGGTCAGACGAATTAGTATTCTAGATCTTTCTTGGAAGAAACGGACACTCCGGACCAAAGACAAAAAGGACCATCCAGACTGTTATCCAAAAGCCTGCAGGGTCTGTCAGGCTATGAGTTGTGTCAGTGCCCTTGGCAAAGGTTATTTATACTTCTGTGATGGCAGCATTAGTGCAAAAAAGTACATTGAGATATTAGAGCAACATACGCAGACATCTTTTCCAGGGACGTCCATGCATTTTTCAACAAGACAAGGCCAAACCACATTCTGCACAAGCTACAAAAGCATAAGAGGTTCAAAGATGGGCGAGAAGATGTGACAGATGACCCCAGAACTGGGAAGCTAAAGCGGACAGCTGCTGAAGAAGATGGTCCGGGAACTGGCCTGGCCTGCCTGCTGTCCTCACCTGTCTGGAGAATTTGGAAACAAAAGATGCGACAACAACCTTGCACTCTTGCATACTCCTCACTGGGAGGTTTCTCGAGACTGTGGAGGAAGACCGTTGGCAGCAGCGGCCCCTTTCAGAATGGGTTGGTATCACATACCTGGGAGGAGCTTGGATGGTGATCCTTAGACGTGACGATAGATTTTCCCTTCTTTTGATACGCAAGAGAATCAAATCATCATTTAGATGGCCAGCTTCCACCTGGTCAACGAGATGGCTGATCCTCTACCTGAACCATTCCCTGGTCACCTTCTCTCCATGCAGAACACCCCTGTGATTGGAACACCTCTTTTCCCCAACTGTTGACACCCCTTTGCACCACCTCTTGACACTGATTGGTCATTTGGTTACGTTCAGTTTTGGTCACTAATCAAAATGTAATACTCATGGACCTGTCGCTAAGAAAAATGCAGTACATCTGCTTTGCTTTTAGTTATAACACACAGTGAAAAGCAATCAATCATTTATATGATTTTAATTTTGAAATAATTGAACCGTGCCAAATTAAAATCACCCACTTGCATAGGTAGTGCATTGCAATATAGCTGACACGTTGGATTGCATTTAGCTTGGTCGCATATTATCCTCCATACTGTACACGTATGTTACTGTCCAGTTTGATAATGGTAGGAAGGTGTTATACAGAATTTGTTATTACCCTGCTGAACAGAATGCAATTTGTGATGATCACCAGAAACCAGTGAACTTTACTGTATAACTACCATGGAGACGTATCAGCCAAATCAAATGTCATGAGATGTATCGTCACTCAGTCTGAGGCATTGCTAGTGATTTTGTTTATTACTCTGCAGGATTCAGTCGCTATGGAATATGACATTTGACATTGATATGTGTCATGGCTCTGCAGAATTTGAAATATCCCATTAGAATATCCCATTTATTGCCCAGTTTGAGGTTATGAAGATGCTGATAGGGTGGTGTGATATTTGTTATTACTCTGCTGAATTCAACAGTAAAGCTGCAATATTTTATTTCATGTCATGGCCCAGTATGAGATGTTGATGATAACACTGGAGGCCTGATATGTTTTAGTACCCTACAGATTTTGGGCAGTAATGTCATATTTGGTTTTACCCACTATGATGTGGGGATACTGTGATACTTCGGGCAGGGTGTAATATTGTTTAGTACTCTTAAGAATTAGAGGAATTGAAATTATCACATTTGCCGTTGCTCTGCTTCTTTTTCTTCTTCTTCTTCTTCTCTTTCTTCTTTCGGCTGCTCCCATTTAGGGGACGCCACAATGGGTCATCCGTCTCCATCTATTCCTTTCTTTTACATCATTTTCTACCTCACCGACTTCCTTCATGACCTCCCTCACCACATCCATTAACCACATCAAGTACCAAAATCCTTCACTTTCCTTGTTCATCACTTTCATGCCATTTTTCACTTGTCAACCTTTTATATGGAAAGGGGACAAAAAATATCTGTTGAGTCAGTAACTGGTTTATGTGCCGCACTTTTCCACTCTGGACCAAAATGCTTAAGGAGGAACCATTCTATTTAATGTAAAGAGATGCTTTAGCATGGCTGTCCCATTCACAAATGAAACAATGGGGCTTGAGTTCTCCAAGCTCCACTTTCTAGAAGCAATGTCACTACTTTTAGATCACCGCAGATGTTTCAGTTGTACGTATATGTATACGAGAGGAAGGAACAAAACTAAGGGACTGGTACGTGATAGGAAAATTTAAAGAGCATTTTATAGGATCAGCAGGCCAAAATCAGTAAGATAAACCCAAAAGTGTTACTTGAAAGTACGCAGGAAAAATGATAAATACGTCTTCACAGACACGACTTCAAGACCGAACTGACTACCAGGATGAAACTGGGCTCTAAATATGGAGGACTAGAGGAAGAGATGGAGTCAGGGAGGCCGGTACAGGACCTGATGTGGCAGGTAGATGGGTTCTGGGTGCCAGAAGTGATGTCATCAGTGGGTGGGCCAGTAGTGATGTCACTGAGAGGCACCATCTTCGGCTGGACTGCAGTGGGACAAGAGGAGAAAGGATCAGATGACAGTGCCAACCCCTGGTCTGGCTGAGAAATAACACTATTTGAGCCAGTAAATCGTCTCCCATGTGCACGTGCGCCACACAGCGTATAAAAAAATCCAAGCCTGGGATAAAATTATCAAGTCAGATCACATTACACACCACCGTCTCTATATCCGGAATTAAACCTAATTCTTTACGAACGTAGTCAGAACCTTTTCTCTCCAAGAAATCTGGCCTTCAGTTAAGTTTGGGTTCATAAACATGCAACTTTGTGGCCCAGGCTTGGGTGAAAGCCCAAGATGGAATCACCAGTGTAAGACTACAGACCCCGGCTTGGTAACTGAGGATGAGTTTGGTCTGGTTTGATCATTTCAACCCGGGCAGATTAAAGCCAGATTAAGACCCCCACAGGCCCCTGAGTGACTTAATGACTAGAGGTCCTTAGTAGAGAGTTGATCACCCTGCCGTTTATTGCACAGTAAGACACTACTCCAGTGGAGACTTGAGCGGTGAAGTGGGGTGGGAGTGAGGGTCTCCCTTGGTGGTTTTGATGTGCAGACACCTGATCGTTTTACGGTGCAGTGAGCAGGAGTTCCCCCTTAGTGTTTTCGGCACATTGTTTCATCAAGTGGAGTACATGGAGGGAGGATTGTGAGCGGTGAAGAGGCCCCTTGCTGTGCACACACCCAGAACACCCTGATGGTAGATTTGCTCACGTGGGCAGTAAAATGAAACTCTCAGGTAGCACTGAAACTGTAGAAAGACGTGATATTTGTCATTCAAGTTTTTATTTGTCATACTCCAACCATATCTAAAATACAGTGGGCCGAAACTGCATTACTCAAGACCAGAAACTGTGTAAAAAGGGAAAGGGAAAAAAAACGCCAAGAAAGATTACAATATGCAAGCTTTCGGGGCAACTTAGGCCCCTTCTTCAGGCAAAGATTACGTCTCGAAGGCTTGTATGTTGTAATCTTTCTAGTTAGCCAATAAAATGTGTCATTTTGCTTAACTTCTCACCACAACCATAATGGCTAATACGGTACAACACCCTAGTACTACAAAGAGGTGAGGGTAAGGATGTAGACTGACTGGCAAACCGAGAGTTTTGCCTTAAGACTAAGCTACCACTTTACAGCCATGGACTGGTGTAGAATAGCTGCTGCCATTCCAGTCCACTTTTTGATCTCACGTTGCCTATTTTCATCACTAATTTGCATGATCTCGAGATACTTGAACTTCTCCACCAAGGACAGGTGTTCCCCCTTCACCAGGAGGGAGCGGTCCACTCTTTTCTGAGATAGAATCACAACCTCAGACTTGGAGGTGCTCATCCTCATTGTGGTCATTTTGCATAGATGCTGTTCATCAGCGGGCCTGAGTGGTCGAGATGGAGGACAGAACCTCAGATGTGTCTCCATATGCACAGTAGGTGCTGACCCACTGACTACCCTGCAGGCAATCATCAAGGATGTGAACTTATTATGTTGTGCTACAGGAAAGCCAATGTGTTGATTTGAAAAGAGGAGAGACAACGACCCACCTTGGCTGGCTAAACACCAGCTGTGCCACTGCGTTTTGAATCATCTGCAGCCGCTTGGTGGCACATGCTGGTACTCCTGCTGGCAGAGAGGTGCAGTGGCCCAGTTTTAACTCAGGTTAAAAGGTGAAGTGGCCGATGAGCAGCAAGATAAGGTGTCGCTTAGGACAGCCATCTTTGGAGAAGTGTGGAGTCTGTGTATCACTGTCAGAACATAAAGTTGGGTAAAAGGACATATAAATCTAGGGTGGACATCAAGTGGGTTTAAAATAGCACCCCCACCCCCTTTGGACCATTGAGCCAGCAAATTAAAGACAAATGGGTTACAGTATCCTTGTTGGGAGAAAAAAGTGTAAATCTTAAGAACTAAACGTGATGAGATCAGACAATTCAGTTCAAAAAGCTTACCCATCCTATTCAAAGTAACATTAGGTCGAGGGCTGAAGGTCCCTAAAGTCCAACTCTCCACTACACTAGCTGATAATTGATTCCACATATTTACGGCTCATTGCATGAAGGAAAGCTTTCTAACATGTGTGTGAAATACGCCCTTAAGACTTGGAGGTGCTCATCCTCATTCTAGTTACTTCACGTGGATTCTGTTCATCAGCAGGCCTGAGTAGTCGAGATGGAGGACAGAACCTCATATGCGTCTCCATATGTACAGTAGGTACTGACCCACTGATTTGAACTTATTATTTGCTGCTACCAGTAGTGAATGTGTTGATCTGAACAGAGGAAGGACAACAGCCCACCTCACTTGGCTGAACAAATTCCGTGTTCTGCAGTAACAGCTGGGATCCACTGGACTCATTCCCTTCATAATTTTAAACCCTTCAATCGGGTCACCTCTTAATCTCCAATTGCTTAAAACTGAAAAGGTTCCATTATTTCAGTTTCCTCTCATAACTAAACTAGTGGATGATCCCCTACATCAAGAATACATGCCACCCCTAAAACTAGAACTTGCTCTTTCCTGTAGGTGGTCAGCCATCCTGAGAATGTCTTCAGTGTCACACAAGTGTGCTTGGGAGTCAACCAAAGGGACCAGGAAACACCAATTCCATGCCAGGCCCGGGAGCCGGTGGGGTGCACTAAACCTCTCCCTTTTCTCTCCGCAGACCAAACACAAGAAATCCTTCCTGTCCCAGCCCTGAGGACGTCACATCCTGTCCTAGACCTGAGGACATCACTTCCTGTGAACCACCTATAAAAACCCCTCATTCTCCATACTTAAACAGTTCTGTACACATTGTACACTACTTTAAAGCCTTTTGCAGGCAGGGAAACTATATGGTTGGCTGCCCCAAAGCTTTGTTGTGTGTCAGATCAGATACCCCGTCTTGGTCCAGATAAACAGAACCCCTCTCCTATTACTAACCCTCACACTCTTCTGCTCTCCATTATGGTGGCATCCCCTCCTGCCCTTTGTAGTGAGATGGACGATCACTACGGACTTGTGGTTCACTGGCCACGTCAAAATGAGCAGAACCACCTTAAGTCTCCTTGTTGCTCCTGCTCACCTCAGAGAATTAATTATCAACCAGAGTCCTGCCCCATGCACTCAGATTCCTAGAAGGGACAGCCTATGGAATGCTGATCTGAACAAGTCAGCACCCTGTGACACTAGCCATGACGTTAGTGTAAATCCAGGGACAATAAATCGGAATGTTGGGGCTGAATGATGTGCCCTTTACACAGGCTGGCACTCAGCTTGATGTGGTCTGCCCAGCTTTAGTAAAAGGAAAGACTGATAGTCTTGTGACAGTGCTGACACGTGATGCCAGGCTCACAAGACAGAACTCACATGGTTGTTAATTGAGCATAAAGTATTTGCACGTTGTTGCCTATTTCTGGAGAGTGGAATGAGGCACTCGCCAGCAGGAAACCTCCTGAGCAGTTAGGAGAACACTGACCTGCCAGGCTTGTCCTGCATCTCACATGTCCTGCGTGCCTGGAGCTCCATATTCAGTTTCCTCTCCATTCGCTGACACATGAGGCACTGAGCTCACTCCTCTTCCTCCTCCTCTTCCTCATACACACTCACCTCACTTCTGTTCAAGATACCTTATTGGATTAGACAGCACCAGTGGAGTCATGGCAGCCTCTTCATCATATGAAAATAAAGCATATTATAAGGGTGGCAAATAAATGACACAAAACCAGTATACTAAATAAATACATTTAAAAAAATAAAACAGTCGGTAAAAGAAAAAGAGAAACAGTGTAAGAGTGAAACTATCATGAGGGGCAGCAGGTCAGCAATGATGCATCATTTAAGACAACAAAAGGACCATAAACAAAGGACTAGGAGACCTCCGACTGCCCTGTACTCCTCTTCACAGAAGAAGGCAACACGCTAACATCCATCAGCCAACAAAAGCACACATGAGGGGCTAAGCAATTAAACAAAAACACGAGGCTCATTAACTTCAAATAGAGACAGGCAGCACAGGGCTGAGACTCCCTCCAGGCCATGGAATAAGAAGATGTACAGTAACTAAACATTAATAGAGTAGGCAGAGAAATAGGAATAAAAAAACGATGGAAGATAGGTAGATGGATAATCAGGAAAGGTGCTATATAATAGATAGATAGATAGATAGATAGATAGATAGATAGATAGATAGATAGATAGATAGATAGATAGATAGATAGAT
>JANRMT010027041.1:27091579-27116263 GCA_026402145.1 Polypterus bichir lapradei
GATAGATAGATAGATAGATAGATAGATAGATAGATAGATAGATAGATTGCCCTGCGGTGGTCTGGCACCCTGCCCAGGGTTTGTTTCCTGACTTGCGCCCTGTGTTGGCTGGGATTGGCTCCAGCAGACAGACCCCTGTGACGCTGTAGTTAGGATATAGCGGGTTGGATAATGGATGGATGGATGGATGGATGATGAAAGCAGCTATTCTTTTAGATAGGAAAGACACTATATAAGATAGATAGATAGATAGATAGATAGATAGATAGATAGATAGATAGATAGATAGATAGATAGATAGATAGATAGATATGAAAGAAACTATATAGATAAGGCACATTATCTATCTATCTATCTATCTATCTATCTATCTATCTATCTATCTATCTATCTATCTATCTATCTATCTATCTATCTGCCTGTCTGTCAGCCCGTCTGTCTGTCTGTCTATCTGTCTTATTTGAAGAGAGCCCATTGTTTCACAACAGCCTCCTAGCAGCCCATCTGGATGCCTCTATTTAGAGCCCATTGGCTATTTAAGAGGGGTCTTTACTGTCTCACCCATTCCCACTCCAAACCAGCCAACCAAAAGCACACTTAGAATTGCTCAATGCTTTTGAGCTGCTGGCAACTTCATTCACTCCAGTCTGGAATGCCTTTGATTTTCTAAAAACTGCAAAGACAGCCTTGGTAGTCAGCAGGTCAAAAGTCAAGAGCAGTATCCACGTCAGTAGCAACCTAAGAAACTCCAAGGCATTGCAGTCCAGCCAGACGGTGCGCCTCCTGGGCTTAATTGTCACCTTTGGTCTGAGACACTTCTGTGTTTGTACTTTGGCTCTTTTGCAATTAGTGCTGTACCATGGAGATGGGGGTGGAATTGACATTATATTTGGAGGCAGGTCACTTGGTTTGTTTTGTTTTGTTTTTTGTTGGTCTTTCTTGGTAATGGTGGCTGCAGGTCTCCATCTGAAACACATGTCTCCTTAACCCCACCACTTTTCTCAGGTATGTTATCCATTCAAGAAATGCTCTCTGCTTGCAGCCATGAAGAAGAGCAGCGAACAGCGGGCTGAAGGTGTACCGGGGGCTGAAATCTTTGTCATTTTCTAAGATTAATGGCATGTAGTGGACATGGACGAGTGTCCCACTCCTTCTTCGTGCTTGACATTTGTCCATCCATTTTGGAACTTCTAAATCCATTCATAAACATTCAAACATGGTAAAACACTGCCTCCATATTGTACAGAAAGCCTTTCATGGATATCGGACCCTGGTACACTTCAGCCCCGACAAAGCAGACCAGTGCTCTGTGCTCTTCTTTGGTGTAAGTGGAGAGTGGAGCGGCCATGTCCACATCTAGAAAACAACAAGAGAAACTGATCAAGGTCAGACCTTTACCGCTGTGACCACAGACACACCATGTTTCCACATATGTGTGGGGAGAGTATACAGCAAACTGAAATAAAATAATCACAAAAGTGCAGAAGATTATTGGCTCATCCTCATATATTTGGGTCACAAATACTTGTTCTGTTTTGATTTATTTATTACTAGCCATGCTACCTGTGTAATAGAACAGTTTTGAAATATCTGCAATCTCTTGTCCTATGTGGACCTTCACCGACTTTCCTCACTATCCACGTGTGTCTGAACTTCTCTTCACCTCGCTCCTCTCCTGTCTGCTATTCTTGAAGATGACTCTCTGTATGCATCTCATGCCGTCTCTCCTCCTCGTGTGTCTCACACTCGCACTTCCTATTTCATCTCCAAAGCCAAAGTGACCAATCAGATTCCTCAGAGGGACTGGACACACAGACTTTAAAGTTTTATATCATGTAGTAGATCATCACGGGACACCATTTTGTTTAGCACCTTATATCATCACTTGATAATGATGATGCCACATTGTTGAGTCAAGGTTTGCCACTATAAAAGATGGAGTCTGTGTTGTTCAAGTTTTCACATTTAAAAAGTGTTAAAGAGCGATTACTAAATACAAATCTTTGTAAGAGAATTCTGGGTCTAATTTCGGTTTTGTCTTTCTCCTTCATCCCTCATTCTTTTGATTTCACTCTCATGTTTTTGTTTTGGAGGTTTTTGTAATCTTCTCCTTGCTGGTTTTCAACTATCGTTTTGTCTCCTTTTCATTTTCAGAGTTACTCCTAGGATAAGAATTTGCCCTACTGCACAGTATTTATGAAGCGTTCTAAACCTGCTTCCAGCAAGGAGTAGGAGTTCATGTTTGATAATGAAAGACACAGAACTGGCGCCACCATTAAGGCGAATTAGGCATTCTCCTAGGGCACAGATCATAAGGGAAGGAAAAATTGAACTGCACAGATTAGCTACCAAACAGTCGGTTGGCGCACTTGGCCTAAGGTGCAAAATAACCTGGCACTAGCACTGGGCAGACATCACAAGTTTACGGCAACCCGAGACGCAAAAAGACAGTCATGAAGGCATTTTGTAATTTCCTTAGAAATCATGATGACGCTTTGTAGTTTCCTGGTACTAACAGTGAAGCTTCACCACAAATATAATAATAATAGTAATAATAATAATCACCTTCCCATTGTTACGGCGGAGGGAAACACCTTACAGTTGTTACCTTATAGATAAACTGAGTCACGTGCTGTTACTGAAGTTGTGTTGGCTCTTCTCGTGTTCCCAGTCATCTTCTAGACTCGCATGATGTCTGTCTTCATGACCACTCTACTACCTTCTGACAGGATCTATCAATCCAACACCCTCTGACTGCCTTCTTGAACCTTCCAAAGCTTGTAAACTGTAACACGATGGTTCCGGGCGGGGTTCACAGAATGCTACCTGTGTGACATTTTGCTGTCAATCGCTCATCCAGCCCCACCTAACTTCAAGGCAATATGTTTGTAGCAGTGCTACCACTGGAAGGACTCCATTTCCCAGCAGCCCCAAACGGTATCACCCTCATTGGATGTCTGAAATGGGTGCAGGGGCTGCTGGGAACAAGAAGGGCCAGCGGGAAACTTTAAAAGGGGCAGACAAAGCAGCAAGAAAGAGGCCAGTGTTTTTGTGTATCCCGTCCAACGTAACCACTCTGAAGTTATTTATACCCAGGATCATTTCACTCAAGGATGAATTGACTGTCTTGTGTCTGCCTGTTGTGAGTCTTCGGAGGGAGCGCTTCCACAAATCTCACCCCTCGCCTCTCAGGACTGTTTAATTCATTTATTACGGAAGCTGTTCCCGGGATCACCATTGTCATCTTTACTTCATACAATTTTGTCCATTTCCACCGCATTGGAATATGATAAGGACATTGTCGTGAGGGTTTCTTGTCGGGATTGATTGTTGTGTGTGATATTTACATCAGCGAAGGGGAAGGGGAGGATTGTCTGATTTTTGTTGTTTATATTTGATTTCCAACTTAATATAGGTCACACATTTGTTTGATTCGTGTTTCTGTCTGTGAGTGGTGTGTGTGGGTCAGGCCAAGGCTGGGTGCATTTCTTGAATCCCCACCGAAAAAATAAGTTAATTACCGTCCTATTGATGGTGTGAATCTGATCGGCACCGGACTGCTACATGCTGGCTACGACAGTGCAGTTTGCTCTCATGGGCACCTGTGTGTTGATAGCCTTTCCTGGATTGATTGTGCGTGCCAATCGCTGCCTGAACGCCATCTTCTGACAGTTCAGTTCATAAATCATTACGAAATTAGAAGTACTTTCCTACATTAGGAAGTATTAATAAAATGGTTTTACTTCTGCTCCTAATAGTTTTGGTCACTCTGAGATTTTTAAGCCATTTAGAAGTGGCTTCCTTCTCTGACATGCTTGATAAAAATGGTTTAATGAATGGATGGCAAGTAGGGCTGATTCAAGATTCCTTACCTGGATGGGATTCCTTCCCACCAGCCAGGAGACGGATAGGAATGGATAAGTTGGCATCCCGGAGGTACCTGATCATAGATCGTTAACCGGCCATTCCAATGGAGGGACGGGGGAGGCAACTCACTTGGGTTATTTACTCCCGAAACATTAAATGGCAGCGGCTCTAAGGTACAGTACCTCTACTGATACAAACAGGGCATGTTGGGAGCTGTAGTCCCGTGGATACCGCCAGGATGAGTGGATTGGATTAATGGTCCCTACTCCCCCAAAACACTAGATGGCAGTAGCTCTGGGTTACAGTATGTCTACTAATACAAACAGGGCATGTTGGGAGCTGTAGTCCCATGGATACCACCAGGAGGAGTGGATTGAATTAATGGTCCCTACTCCCCCAAAACACTAGATGGCAGTGGCTCTAGGTTACAGTATCTCTACTGATACAAACAGGGCATGATGGGAACTGTAGTCCCGTGTATGCCGTCAGGAGGTGTGGATTGGATTAATGGTCCCTACTTCATGGGACTTCTGCCAAACCCGGAAGTGCTTCTGAGGGAGAGTACCATTGTCCTGGATAAAGGAAGCAGCTCTGCTTCACTACAAGGGAGTCGGCAGAAGAGCTGGATAATGTTCACCAGGGAGAAACGGAGAAGAGAAAAGAGAGATCTATTCTGGTATTGTGTTATATTCTACAGAGTGATAGCCCTGTCAAAGGTAGTTTATAAAATAAATGTTCGTGATTGATCCTGAGATTGTGTTTAGGGTCTGGGGTTCAGTGGCACCCCCTACTGGTCACAAGGGCCACTGGTTTGTATTTCTTTTTTTTTCCAACTGGCCACAATAAGTAGTTTCATTCATGGAGGCTTTGTGCACTCTAAACTCCCATGATCCTACTGGACTTTACTCGTATGACACACCTTCCCTATTGTTCAGCACCTGACACTCCCAGTTTTCACTTTTCGTGGGTGATTTTGCAGGATGCTTCAGCTAATTCACCTGTCGCGGTGGTGATTTGCCTTTCAGTTTCATTTTGAGACAGCAGCTTTCCAGATGGCACACTTTCTCTCTAGTCGAACACTTGATTGACTGAGAGAGTTGGTTCGCTCTGGCCTGTTGGTTTGCATTGCATTGTCCCCCAACCTCACTGCCTATCCTGGCACATTCAGAAGTTGGGGCAGGAACAGGTAAAGAAAGGAGGAAGGCTTCCTCCTCCTCCTCCTCCTTCTCCTTGTCCTCCTGTGGTGTCCATCAAATGAAGAAGAAAAAGGATCCTCTAGTCCTAAGTTTGCATTTCTGTGAAGCTGAGCCACATTGGATGGCTGTTGCTTCCATTGTCTGGCACAAGGACCCGTCGGGATGTTAAAAAGGGTCTTTTATTTGAGACACTAATCTGTGCACCAGGCCTCATTTCCTCCTCCCCAGAGCCCATCAGCTCTTTGGCAGCATTAGACGCGACCCTGGCGTGACCTCTTCACTGCTGCAGGTCAGATCCCACACAGGTCTCCTCTCTCTGATCTCCGGGAGACTTGGGGGGGGGGGATGGACCCTCACTGACCTTTGGTGGCTGAATGTGGTGAAGGAATTTCAAGCATGCTACCTGACTCACACTTTCCCATGGTCACTGTAGAGCCCAACCGTCCACGCTGCCCAGAAACGAGTTAAAAATAATGTGGCGCCCCTCGCCTACAGGCACTTCTTCTTTTCTCAAGCTTAAACCAACATTTTGACTTTTTAAGGAGCCTGGAGTTCACGAAAGTCTGACCTGCGAGGTCAGAGAAACACTTGCTGAGGAGTTTGCTGTGTTTCGTGGTGGTGGCTAAACACAGACCTGACCTATCGGGGGTCCACACAAAGTCAAGTGGTGGGGTGCAAAGCAAAGACTCCCATCCTCCCTTCTGGCCAGCTCCTCTGTACCTCACCTCCAAATCAACAGTTATAGCTCTCACATGTTTTTAGTTGTAGCCCCTTCACTCTGTTCTCATGTTTAGACCCATCCATCCATTTTCCAACCCGCTGAATCCGAACACAGGGTCACGGGGGTCTGCTGGAGCCAATCTTAGCCAACACAGGGCGCAAGGCAGGAACTAATCCCAGGTAGGGCACCAGCCCACCACAGGACACACACACCCACCCACACACCAAGGACAATTTAGAATTGCCAATCCACCTAACCTGCATGTCTTTGGACTGTGGGAGGAAACCGGAGCACCCGGAGGACACCCACACAGACACGGGGAGAACATGCAAACTCCACTCAGGGAGGACCCGGGAAGCGAACCCGGGTCTCCTAACTGCAAGGCATCAGCGCTACCCACTGTGCCACCCTCATGTTTAGACCCCTGATCCTTATCCATACCCGCCTGCCATTGCACACTTGCTAAACTTTTTTTCTGCATATGCTTCATCTTTCTCACCCTGTCACTATACCCAGACGAGCACAACCCCCAGCCAACCCCCTACGCAGACCCCCTATTTGCAATTCATAAAGAGGAGACAGTTTTTGTGGGAAAAAAAGATTAATAGAGAAGAAGACTGTCAAAACCCTGATATGGAATGTGGAATTGTATGAAGCAGAGATCTGAACTCTCAGAGCCACAGAGCTGGAGAGAGTGACAAGAAAAGAAGAAGACTAGAAGACAAACGGGGAAAGTCACAGAATAGTGGCAGACGAGGGGACAATATTAAATGACATAATATTACAGGCGACAGAAATGGCGCCAACGTGGTGCTAAACTACGATGACTTGGAAAGAGAAGATCAAAGAAGAGGAAGAGAAGGTCGGAGCTGGGTGACTGAGGAGAAGAAAATGAGTTATGACAGATAGATAGGTGTGAAAGGCACTAGATAGATAGATAGATAGATAGATAGATAGATAGATAGATAGATAGATAGATAGATGTGAAAGGCACTATATAATAGATAGATAGATAGATAGATAGATAGATAGATAGATAGATAGATAGATACTTTATTGACAGACAGTCGGATAGACAGACAGACAAACAGAAAGATAGATAGATAGATAGATAGATAGATAGATAGATAGATAGATAGTGTGAAAGGCACTATATAATAGATAGATAGATAGATAGATAGATAGATAGATAGATAGATAGATAGATAGATAGATAGGACAAGCACTAATTGTTGAAGTTCTGATTTATGTCCTGGGCACTGTACAGAAGCTGGCTGAAGTGGGCGCCGGGTGGCATTACTATCCCATGCAAATCCAGCGTGTGACAGCAGGTCGAGGAGATCTGATCTTTCTCCCTTGGAGTGTGGGGCTTTGTGAATTCACAGGCCTCAGCTTGCCTAACCTGACGAGTTGTTTGAACAGTATGGAGGGCGTTATTCCTGTGTTACTAGAGCTCAGTCTTCATGACAGTCATCCTGTTCAGAGGTTACTCGACAGACTGAGGCCATCCTTAGGAGTGGATTCTGCAAAGTGCCCATCTATCAGAACATGTGAAGTCTACAAGAGCAAAGCCAGGGCTCAATGGATGTGTTGTCCAAGCAAATGCATCCCTTTGCAGTTTGGAGCCCTTAGTACTTTTGCATTTGCCAATGTGCCAATTTGCAGTGAGGCTTTCTTTGATTATTAGGAGAGGAAGGTGACCTCGCCCTTGAGGCTGAGCATAATGATTATACTGTGCTAAAAGAGTGAGTCACTTTGCAGGCAGCCGCTCCCGGATGCCAAAATGCAGACTAATGTTAAGCACAAGAGGAATGCTTCTAAGCAGACTGGCTCAGGGAGTCCCAGCTTCAGCCAAGATGGTCCTGATATGTGAAATGCAAACCTGTGCCTCTCTACTGTACAGAGTATTGCACAAATGGACATGGAAAATGCTACACACAAGATGACATGATGTGGTGGGACGTCCCTCACATGAGAAATCTGAAGTGGTACCCTGGGAAATGCAATCACAGGATCCCAAAAGAAATGTGAAGTGCTACACAGCCAAACCAGATGATGGCAGGTGAATGCTTGCTGTGACAGGTAGGGACCCCTCCACTGACCCCCAGTACTAACAAAAAGTGACAAAACACACAACATTTTCAAACAATGCTATTAAGAACTTCAGGTAACATTAATCTGGTGAAGGTATGTGGTTCCTGCACAAAGTAAATGAAACTATAAGGGGAATAGAAATGCGTCCATTAAATGCAGGCAGTGCCAGCCATTAAAGCTCAGCTTTGTTTGTCTGATGCTCTGTGCACATGGTGGATTTCCCCTTTAAATTCTAGTGTATTACCCACTGAAAACAAACAGACGTGTCCATCAAGTGCAGGCACTACAAACATGAAGAGAGAGATCCGTAGACTACAGTAGTAAAATATGCTTCTCAGATGCACGTGGTGCCACCCACCAGCAAGATAAAGTGCACATTTCTCTCTTAAATACGGCTGGTGCCACCCACAAGGGTCATAAAAAAATACAACCATTGAAGCGGCAGCCCTCACTAAAAACATGAAGATAACATCCATTACTACAGATGGTCTCAGTCACCACAAACGATTAGATTTGTCCACCTAGAGCACATTTATGTTTAATTGCATGTGATGCCATTCACTGGGCACTTAATGATCTGCACATCAAGCCCACATTAGTGCCACTTGCTAAAAATAGAACACAAAACATTGAAATGCAAGTGGGGCCCTCCACTCCTATGAAGCTCAGCAGTGTCACCTCCTTTAAGAGCAGGGAGCTGTCACCCATCAGGTGCAGGCGTTGTCACCTACTAGGAACAGAAACGTAACATTATCAAGATGCAGGTAGTGTCACCCACCTGAAGATTAGATGGTGCCACCCATGTAAAAATTAATGTAACTGGTAACAGGAGCATAAGATGGTCAAGTGCAGACAGTGGAAGACGCAATAAATCCATTAGCGGTAGGCAGTGTCCCTGGTGCTTTGAATTTAGCTGGTCACCCAAAGTTACCCACATAAACAGAAGGATGTGCCACCTAACAGTAACATGCAAACAGAAAGAGCATGCAGTATGCGCCACTGTCAACATAAACGTACTGTAAGAATAGGCAGTGTCACCCGACTGGCAGCATAAACATCAGATCCATGAATGAAGGCGATGTCACCTGCTAACATCACTTACACTTAATGTCACCCACTGGTAACATAAACATGTGATTAGGACGCGTACGCACTGCACTGTCACCTTCTTCTACCATAAACATAAGAGCATTAGGTGCAGGCAGTGTCACCTGCAGCTAGTATTCAGTTTCGTTTAAATGAATGTATCTAATGTTAACGTCTAACCCAAAGGGTGCCTAATCTTAATTTATTGCTTTTCTTGTGTTTTAGATGGTCTACCCCTTTCCTTTCCCCTTACCTTAACCCTAGGCTAAGTGACAGGGCTATTGGAGGGACAGTGAAAGTCTGACCCTAAACACTCCACTAATAGCCCTAATGTTAATATTTACCTCGATTTGTTTAGTCAGTCAGTCAGTCATTATCCAACCTGCTATATCCTAAGACAGGGTCATGGGGTCTGCTAGAGCCAATCCCAGCCAGCACAGGGTGCAAGGCAGAAACAAACCCGGGCAAGGTGCCAGCCCCTTGCAGGGCACACACATCCGCACACCAGGGACAATTTAGAATGACCAGTGCACCTAACCTGCATGTCTTTGGACTGTGGGAGGAAACCTACACAGACACGGGGAGAACATGCAAACTCCACACAAGGAGGACCCTGGTCTCCTAACTGCGAGGCAGCAGTGCTACCCACTGCACCACCCCCTATTTGGTTATTGTAACCCTAAAAATTAGTAACCCTAGCCTATCAGGTTAAAACCTAGACCCTTGAGGGTGGTAGTATATTTGGACTATCCATCCATTATCCAACCCACTATGTCCTAACCATAGGGTCACAGGGGTCTGCTGGAGCCCATCCCAGCCAACACAGGGCTCAAGGCAGGTAACAAACCCCAGGCAGGGCTCCAGCCCACCACAGGGCACACACACACCCACACCAAGGACAATTTAGGATCACCAATGCACCTAACCTGCATGTCTTTGGACTGTGGGAGGAAACCCATGCAGACACGGGCAGAACACGCAAACTCCACACAGGGAGGACCCAGGAAGTGAACCTGGGTCTCCCAACTGTGAGGCAGCAGCGCTACCACTGCGCCACCCCCTATTTGTTTATTGTAACCCTAGTATTAAATAACCCTAGCCTCTCAGGTTAAAATCTAGACCCTGCAAAACCTGCTTGTCCATGCAGCGACTTCATCAGCCAATCACGTGGCAGCAGCATAAGGCATCACATCATGCAGAGTCAGGTCAGGAGTTTCAGTTAATGTGGGCATCAAGCATCAGGATGTGATTGCAGAGACTTGAACCGTGTTGATGTTGGTCGGTGTATTTCTGTAACTGCTGATCTCCTGGGATTTTCATGAACAATGGGCTCCAGAATTTATTCAGAGTGGTGTGGAAAACAAAAAACATCCAGTGAGTGGCACTTCTGTGGATAGAAATGCTTTGTTGATGAGAGAGGTCAGAGGTGAATGGCCAGACTGGTTCGAGCTGATGAGTTATGGTAACCGTGCTGTACAATTGTGGTGAGCAGAAAAGCATCCCAGAATGTTGCGACACATTGAACCTTGAGGCAGATGGCCTACAACAGCTGAAGACCACGTCGGGTTCCACTCCTGTCAGCCAAGAACAGACAGCTGAGGCTGTAGTGGGCACAGGATCATCATAACTGGACTGGTGAAGACTGGGGAAATGAAGCCTGGTCTGGTGAATCTCAATTTCTGCTGAGGCACACAGGTGGTGGGCTCAGAATGTGGCACCAACAGCATCAATCCAAGCACCCAACCCACCTTGTGTCAACAGCCCAGGCTGGTGGTGGTATAATGGCGTGTCTTGGCCCAACTGGTTATAATCAATCAATCATTGCTTGAATGTCAAGGCCTTACTTGAGTATTGTTTGCTGACCATGTGCATCCCATCATGCCCACAATTTACTCATCTTCTAATGGCCATTTTCAGCATGATAATGCACCCGGTCACAAAGCAAAAGTGGTCTCAAACTGGTTTCATGAATAGTGTTCTTCAGTGGTCTTCCCAGTCACCAAGTCCAACAGAACACCTTTGGGATGAACGAGAACTGGAGATCTGCAATATGAATGTGCAGCTGAACAATCTGCAGAAAATGTCTGATGCAATCAAGTCAACATGACCCAGAATCGCAATTGTGGAGTCCACGCCACGAGGAACTGAGACTGTTTTGACAGTTAAAGGGGTCCCGGCCTAGTATTGACATAGTGGCCCCTACTAGTTTGCTCAGTGATTGTATATTAACATGAATCACACAAATTGCAGGTAAACACAAGAACATTAAAATGCACACGAGAGTCACATAAACATAAGGTTAAGGAGTGTAGGCGGTGGCATTCGCTGGTACCATCAAGTGCGGGTAGAGTCACTCACTGGTAAAGTTAATATAAAAATATCAAGTTCAGGCAAGGTCACATTAACACATCAGCCTTGAGTGCAGGCTGTGTCAGCCACTACTAAAGAGATAAAGTACAAATATGTGTTCTTCTCATGCCACAAGATACCATCTAGGAATATGCAATCAAGGAATGTTGGCAGTGCATTCTACATCAGGAGCAAGGCACAAGGCGGCCCACCACTACTAGCATTACAATGGCAGACAGTGTCAATGACTGGCAATACAAATATAAGAACATCAAGCGCAGACAGCAACATCCAAATGAACATAAGAACATTAAATATGGGCCGGGTCCTCTGCTGATAAAATAAATGTGAAAATACTAGTGCGGGCAGCGTCACCCACTTAAAATGTAAACATAAGAACATCAAGTGCAGGCAACAGTTAGTTGATGGTAAAATACAATTTGAAAATATCAAGTGCCAGTAATGTCACCCACTGATTAACATCTTAAAGATAAGAAGATAAAGTGCTGGCAGTACCATTCACCACAAATACAAAGATATGTCATTCTTGGGCATGAGGTGCCACCCTCTAGGAACACAGATATATGGCTTTTGAATCCAGGCATTGCCACCTACGCTTAACACAAAATACTCTGCGTTGGACACAAGTGGTGCCCACCACTACTAATGCAAAAGCATGCTTGTCAATGCAGACAGTGCCAACATAAGAATGTCAAGTGCAGGCAGTGTCACCTTCTAGAAATATGCCACCTTCTCGCAAAAGTGGGGTCACCCACTAGGAACATCAAGATATGTCTACCGAATGCAGAATGTGCATCTTATTTTGAAGACAAATCAATATGCCTTAAATGAAGGTGGTACTCGCCATTATCAATATAAAGGTGCAAATCCGTGGTTGGCAGTATCGCCTGCTATTGACGTCAAGTCAAGGCTGCCAACTCAGCACAAATACATGACCACAAGTTCTTCGAAAGCTGGTGGTGCCGCCAGCTCCACACAGTGCGATCTACTCCTCTACAGATACCAGTGCCACTTACTAGTAACTTGAAAAATATGTCCCTTGTACATAGACAGGGTGGCACAATGGTGCGGAGGTAACACTGCTGCCCACTGCCTTGCAGTAAGGAGACTGTGGTTGGTAATTCAGGTGCTCCCTGTTGGAGTTTGCACGTTCTCCCCGTGTCCACATGGGTTTCCTCTGGGCACTCAGATTTCCTCCCACAGTCCAAGGACATGCCAGTTAAGTGAACTGGCACTGCTAAACTGGCCCATGTGAGTGCGTTCACCCTGGGATGGACTGGCACACCCATCCGAGTGTTATTCCTGAATTGTGCCCAGTGATTGCTGGGGTAGGCTTCAGCTGCCCTACAAGCCAAGGCAACATAGGCGGTCCATCTTACTTTCAGCCTTATGCTTGGTACATCTAAACTTGAATTTGCGTATAGGTGGTGCCCACCGCTAACAAAAAAAAAATTCACAACTATCTCTCACAGTACAATAAATCTGAAAAGCAACAGATGCAGGCAGCGTCACCCACACGTAAAATAAGAATCAGCACATCAAGTATGATAACAGTGTCATCCACTATAAATATGAAGGCGTGCTTTATAGCTCACTCGTTGGGAATCATCAAGTGTTGGCAGTGCAGCCAACTACCAACACAAAAACATTTTGCCCTGAATGCAGGTGATGGGCACGAGCTAGTAATATGCCAGAATGGAATCTCAGAACGCATCACATGTTGAGTCGACAGCAGAAGACCACGTCAGGTTCTATTCCTGTTAGGCAAGAACAGAAAGCTGAGGGTGCAGCAGGCACAGGCTCACCAAAAAACTGGAAAGCTGAGGACTGGAGAAACGAAGTCTGGTCTGAGGAGTCTCGATCTCTGCTGAGGGACACAGATGGCAGGCTTTGAATTTGGCATCCAACAGCTTGAATCCATGCGACCAACCTGTCTTGTGTCCACAGTCTAGGCTGGTGGTGTTGGTGTAATGGTGTGGAGAATGTTTTCAAGGCACAATCTGGACCTGTTAATACAACTCAATCATCGCTTGAATGCCATGGCCTAATTGAGTTTTGCTGCTGACCACGTGCATCTCGTCGTGGCCACAATTCACCCATGGTCTAATGGTGACTTCCAACATGAGAATGTACCATGTCACAAAGCAAAAGTCACATTATACTCAGGTTTTAGGAACATAACAATGAGATCAACTCTCTTCAGCGGCCTCACCAGTCACAATGATTTCAGCTAAAGACGTCAAAAGACAGAGCCGAGTGGCATTAAGTCAAGCTCAGGTGCTCATGTGACATCTGAAACTTTTCCAAAGGCCACTGGGAGCACACGAGCAGGATTTCTCCCTGGGTGCCTATTTCCAGAGCTCATACATCTTTGTGGTGACAAGGACTTCACTGGTGAGCAATGAGTGAGTTCAGCGTCCCGAGCACGGAGGATGACGTAAAACACTGCTGGCCAAAGGTTAATCACAGAAAGGGAGATGCTCTGATGAGATCAGTTCCAGCTTTGATGCTAATATTATCTGTTGAGCAAATGAGGAATCTTTCTGCCGTCAGCTTCCTAGTGGGCCAGAGAGGCTTCTGCAAAGGGCGAGGGGCATCTGTCGGCTTGGCTACAGTGTTGGGTGACAGGTGCTGCTTAAAGGCAAAGACTCCTGATTTGTAGGGTGGCATTGTGGTTAAGGCTTTGGACTCGAAACCCAGGGGTTGCAGGTTCCAATCGCACTAATGACACTGTGTGACCAAGAGCAAGTCACTTCACCTCCCGGCTCTCCAACTCCAACTCCAAACAAAAGAGATGTAGCCAATTGTATCTCAAATGTTATAAGGCACCATGGATAAATGGCGTCACTACAATGCACAGATGGGTTCCATTGGCATTTGTGTGGCGCTCTTCACGGAGTGCAGTCAAGTCTGGTGGCCCAGTTTGCCAGACTATGTGGGACTCGGGTGTCTGTGTTTGTCGGGCACAGGGAATTGTAATCATAAACAGATAAACAGGGGTCTTTTGGCAGGAAATCGAGACTTCTGTAACAACGTGCTAGCACTCTTGTGTAATGACTCCTGACCGACTCCAGCATCCAGAAACAAAAAATGTTTTTGGAATAAATGTTAGCGCTTTAGTTTAGGAAGTGCAAAAATGCACCAATCACTCATTTACTCTTTTATAACAAGACACATCTTTGAGCCTTCATAACACTTATAAAGCAGCAGTAAAGAGTTTATTCATCTCTGCAACGTGACCTGCTAACAAAACGTCACTTTGGAGTGGTCTGAGGGGGCTTTATTGGGACCCGTGTCTCTTAATATTTCATATTTAGTATAAGATTTGTGAATCGTTCATATTAACAACTCATTTTACCAGCATGTCATGAATGTCCCATCTACTGAAGTTTTATGAGCAGAAGAAGCCTCTTCTAAGGACTTGTTACCAAAGAGTAAATGAGATTCCTTTTTGCAGTACCTCAACTAAAGTGTTACCCAATAAATGGTGGTCTTGACCCAGGCTGCTTAGAGCTGGGCCTGCAGGGTCAGCCATCTAGACGTGTAAACTTCAAGTTTTAAACAGGACCTTACCAGTCAGTAACGCTGGACCGTAGCCTTCTCTGCGGTTGACTGGGACCCTTTTGAGAAGAAGATTTGAAGGGACCTTTGGGCAAATTTGTGGACTTAAGCTCAGATGTCCAGATGTAGGGTGGCACAGTGGGTAGCGCTACTGCCTCGCAGTTAGGAGACCTAGGTTTGCTTCCCGAGTCCTCCCTGCGTGTAGTCTGCATGTTCTCCCTGTGTCTGCGTGGGTTTCCTTTGGGTACTCCAGTTTCCTCCCACAGTCCAAAGACATGCAGGTTAGATGCATTGGTGATTCTAAATTGTGCTTGGTGTGTGTGTGCGTGCCCTGCGGTTGGCTGGCGCCCTGCCCAGGGTTTGTTTCCTGCCTTTAACCCTGTGTTGGCTGGGATTGGCTCCAGTGGACCCCCGTGACCCTGTAGTTAGGATATAGCGGGTTAGATAATGGATGGATGGATGTCCAGATGTGTACAGCCGGAATAATAAAAGATTAACCTGGGCCTACAGCGGATTCAGAGGGTACTCAGACCCCTTCACTTTCTGCACACTTTACTGTGTTGCAGATTTCAGTTTAAATGGATATTACTATTTACTCAGCTGACACTTTAGTCCAAGGTGACTTGAAACATTTCAGACATACAATTGGTTACATTTCCTTTGTTTTCTGTTTACACAAATTACTTGTGAATGCTTTGAAATCACTCGTTTTTGTCCAGTTCCTCCTTCACATCGTCTGAATCATTTTGATGTCTAGTTATGGAAGATTTTGAGCTTTCCTTGTACTGAGTAACAGGGAAAGATGGGATTTGGTCTGGGAGGTGACCAACAACCCAATGGACACTCTTGAGGAAAAGGCAGAATGACAGTTTGAAGGACTCTGAGAGTGAAGATTCTCTGGTCTGATGGGATGAAAATTGAACTCTTTGGGCAGAACTCCATGCATCATGTCTGACAAACACCAGGCACTGCTCACCACCTGCCTAATTACGTTCCCTATGGCAGTGGTTCTCAACCTGTGGGGCAGGCCCCCCTAGAGGGGCGCGAAGTAACAAAAAGGGGGGCGTGAAGATGTTTAAAAACAAAAACAATCAAAAATATGAAACAAAATCTGTTGAAACCAAAACAAATTAACTTAAACTACATTCTGATACTAGAACAATAAATATAGAGTTAGATAAATGTCGATAAAAGTTAAGAAGGTATAATAAAATATGCATCTACATTTCAAAAAAAATGTTAAGGGGGCGCGATTAAAACTGTTATGAAAACTCGGGTCACAAATACTTAAAGGTTGAGAAACGCTGCCCTACGGTGAAGCTTGGTGTTGACAGCATCATGCTATGGAGGGGGTGCTTCACAAAGACAGGGAGACTGGTGAGAATTAAGGGAAGAGAATGTTGAGTGGTCGTTGCAGAAGAGCTGCTCCCTTGTGCACACACACTCAGATTGGGTAGACGATTTGACTTTCAGCACAATAATGAGCTGAGCCATGCAGTCAAGGTAGTTCTGGCTTGGGGGAGATGTCTCTCACTGTCAATGAGTGGCCCAACCAAAGCCCATAGAACATCTGAGGAGAAACCTGAAGACTTGCCATTCCAACCTAATGGAGCTTGACAGGGATCTGCTAGGAAGAATGGGATAAACTCTATGTTTCTATGAATGACAGATTTTAGTTTTTTATTTTTAGTAAATCTGCTAACCTTTCTGAAGACATGTTTTCACTTTGTCATTATTGAGTGTTGATTGATGGGCAGAAATGGCACAATGTTTCACTTAAAATGAAATCTACAACACAATAAAGTGTGCAGAGCATGAAGGGGAATGATTATTTTCTGAGTTCACTGTAGGCAATCCAAAACATCTGTTAGAATGCTAAATTTGGACCTTTATCAAAAGGTGAATAACCAGACCCAACATGAAGAAATGTAGATAGCATTTACAGGTTCGGACTCTCATTGCCTGAAAAATAAATGAAGCAAGGCACTGGGCACCATATAGAGAAAACTGGTTTCAGATCTTGTGCTGGAATTTGGGTGAAAAGTGCCAAATTTGGCCCAGTCTGGAAAAAACCTGGACTTAGGGTCGTCTTAACGTATGGGCACAATGGGCACTGCCAGGGGGCAACAGGAGCATTGGGGCCCATGATGTTTCTGTTTTACTATCAAAGCAGGGGCCCGCTACTTTGCCTGGGGGCCTATGATGGTGCAGTGGTAGTGCTACTGCTTTGCGGTAAGGACAATTTGGAAGATTGTGGGTTCGCTTCCCGGTTCCTCCCTTTGTGGATAGCGCTTTGAGTACTGAGAAAAGCACTATATAAATGTAATGAATTATTATTTTATTATTATGATGCTATTAAGGAAACACTACGCTGGACCCTTAGGTTAAGAAGTTGGACTGGGTCAAAACATCCAAAGCTGATTAAGAGGTGCTGACCTGTTAACGCTGGCAGAAAATGATGACCATTGGCACACACTGCTACAAGATATGCATACCTAAGGGAAAGGGGTTAAACTGAGACAGCCTTTAAAAGAATGTATAAAAAGAGAAGGTTAAGGACTCACAGAGTAGGAATACTAGACACAGTCAGGCTTTTAAATCTGATAATGTAAATGTTATTTAAACTTGCCCCATTTCCCAGGAAACTGGATCTTTTGCAACAAGATGCTGGAGTTGACCCAGTCTGCAGAAAATTTGGAATTTAATGATAAGGTGCTCGTCTGGACAGTTTTGCAGACATGCTGCTCTTTGTTTACAGGCTGTAAATATGTAAAAGTCTCGATTCTACAATCCCCCCACCGACAGTCCAGGAAAACATTCCTAAGCGCTGATGCGATGTGAACGCTTCTCCGCACTCATCTCTCTTGGATTTGGGATTAGAGGCGGGACTGAACGAGGCTGGGATCACGGCGCCTGTTATCTCCGAATCCTGTGCGTGCTGAGGGCCACCCAGTTGGACAGCAATGCCAGGAATGTGCGGAGACGACGCTGGGGTGGGGGGTTTGGGATCTTTTCCTATGTCGCATAGAGGCCCCCTTGTCTAGAAAGCAGGCATTCAATGAACTGGTCGGCAATTCTGTAAGTGCACTCACGAGCTGAAAAAAAAAAGATTTCCTTATTGTGATGCGAGGAGCTATATAAGTCTGTATGATCACGCTGCATTTCGTTTTTACCACACGTTGACTTGGCGAATCTTCTCGCTAACGCTTCATCTCCGGTCCCCAATTTTTTTTCTCCCTACCCCCCTCTCCTCAGCGCGGAGTCGTTTTTTGGCGCGTTTCAATTCCCGCCACGTCAAATCTAGTCCACTTCATTCTTTTTTTGTGGCTTAGTGTTTCTGAAAATGATTGACAGCAGTTTGAGAGCGGCAGCTCGATGTGATTGGTGCTCTGCGTGATGGGCGTTACTTGGACGCGCCTCTTTACTATTGTATACGCAGCAGCAGCCGGTGAGCGGGCAGAAGTGTAAGCCGGCGTTCTTAGTGGAGGTCGTCTGTTTTTTTGCTCACGAGTCTTACATTTATTTATAATTTATTATTTATTACCAGTCTTTAATTTATTGTTACCTGTCTGGGATTTATCAACGAAGCTTTTTTGAGTCTGCTGGATTATTACTAATTCGCTCCACTTCACTTGGATATTTTTTGATCGTTTCTAACGAAGCGGGATCTGCCAAGTGCTGTCGCCGGGAATACGAAATGCTCCTCTCGAAACTGAACTCGCTGGCGCACCTATCCACTGTGGACGTGCCTTCCAAAATGCATCAAGGTAAGGGTTCTGGGCCAGTATTTATCGCGGGGCAGGTGCTTAGAAGGTTGGTGGGCCAGCGCGTCTGGCGACAGACTGTTCAGCGATAGTAACGCGCCTCCTTGTCCTCTCTACACAGTCAAAGAGCGGGAGCCCTTCGAAAAGACGTACCAAGTAGGCTCAGTGTTGGGTAGCGGTGGATTCGGCACTGTGTACGCCGGAGTGCGGATGTCAGACGGCACGCCGGTAAGTAAACCGATCTATTTATTTATTTATTTGCCTTTCGAAGAGCTTTGCCGCGCCCGCTTGTCTAATCGCCGTCGCTGACTGCCCATTCGCTTTTCATTTCAGGTGGCGATCAAGCACGTCGCAAGGGAGAGGGTATCCGACTGGGCTGAGCTGGTAAGTGATTTCATTTATTTATTGTATTAATTTTTTGAATCCGCATGTCCTCGATGTCTTTTTTTTTCTCCCCCGATCGCTTAAATGTCCTCATACTTGTCCCTTCTGCAGCCCGGCGGATCTCGAGTTCCGATGGAAGTGCTACTGCTCAAGAAAGTGGGCACAGGATTTCGCGGAGTCATCCGTATGCTGGACTGGTATGAACGGCCCGACAGTTTCATTATCGTCATGGAGCGGCCAGAGACGGTGCAGGACCTTTTCGATTTTATCACCGAGAAAGGGGCTTTGCCCGAGGATCTGGCCCGTGGCTTGTTTCGCCAAGTCCTGGAAGCCGTGCGTCACTGTCACAGCCACGGCGTGTTACACCGAGACATCAAGGACGAGAACATCTTGCTGGACCTGCGTTCGGGAGAGCTGAAACTCATCGACTTTGGCTCGGGCGCGCTTCTCAAGGACACCGTGTACACAGACTTTGACGGTAAGTCGAGGGTTAGTGGCGAGCGATGTTCTCGTGTAATGACAGAGAAATGGGGGGATCCTGTTAATCGCGCACCCTGGAGCGGGGGAGGGTAGTGGATTGGCGATTTGCGACCAGGCGACAATGCATTCATGCAAAACTGCCACGGACGCCCAGCATACCTAAATCCATTCTTTAGTAATTTTTGTCATGTGTTCCGGCTTTTGCATTTTTGCTCTGTGTACTTCAATTATTTTCTCTTATCAAGACCGGTGACACCCTTTTAAGGTTGCTCTTCTTGTTATGAAAGTCGAGCATAGGTTTCGGCTGGAGTCACAGGATCGGGTTGCCAGGTGGCGTCTTTTCAAATTCCAAGCCTGACTGATTACTCAGTATATGTGGCTCGCTGGTGCCCCCTCCTGTACAACAAATGCACGTGCTACAACTCAAAGTTTGTAAACAAATGTCACGTGGTCACTCCACCCCACCCTCCCATCTGTTTTCAGTCAGCTGTGCATAATCTCTTAACTCTCTTTGCTGGAGTAAAACATTTTTAGAGGGGAGGTGGTGTCACAGTTCCCAGAGGCTCAACAGTTTCCTTTTTAACCTTTAGGTACCCGAGTTTACAGCCCGCCTGAATGGATCCGTTACCATCGGTACCACGGACGCTCGGCAACAGTGTGGTCCCTTGGAGTTCTGTTGTACGATATGGTGTGTGGTGACATTCCTTTTGAGCAGGATGAGGAGATCCTCCGGGGTCAGGTGTTCTTCAGACGACGCATCTCAACAGGTGAGTTTCTTCTCTGTATCTGTGTCCCGCTCAGCTGTTAAGAGCGCTATATAGACTTGCATTTTTTAGATTCTGCGATTGAACACTTGACAACGAAATGCAGTTTTGCATCCAACCAGAAGTTAGTTGCAAGTAATCAGATAAATACAAATAAATGCAAAACTGCAAAGACAAGTGTATATACAGAATTAGTAGTGACAGTTAAAATACTATCTGGACAGTGTATATAGTAAGTATAATATAGACAGGATAAGTATGTGAAAACCATTTAAATAATAGAAATGCTAGCATGCATATATCCCTTATAGTTCTGAACTGATACAGAGTCCTAGGGTGTGCATGGTGTATGGCTTTTACAGTGACGCATTACAGTCTTCTGATCCTGTCCTCTTCTCTTTTCCTGCAGAGTGTCAGCACCTCATCAAAATGTGCCTATCCCATCGGCCCTCAGACAGGCCTTCCTTTGAGGACATTATAAATCACCCATGGATGCAAGAAGCAGTTGGCCCACAGGACAGCACAGAAATCTGGTTGCACAGCCTTAGCCAGGAGACACAGACAATTGGCACAGACAGTTAAGACTTGTCTAGCATAGGAGAATACAAATGCCAGATCAATGCAACAAGGAAGTCTGTTGTTGGGAGGAAATGGAGACGGACCGATGACCTGACGTGAACCAGTTCTGCAAAGGCGTTCTGCTTCCTCTTCACTGTGCTGTCGCCATGACAGAGCTGTTACCTCTATGCACCACAGGACTTTTTTATTATTTTTTTTGCCTGTTAGGTCGAGCTGCGGGAGGATGGCATGTTCAGTAAAAATTGCCAAACCCATCGTCTGACTCGGCCATTTTCATCAGTGCCTTTTTGGTTAGCCAGGCCAGTAGACAGTGACAGCTGTCTTAACTACCTAAGGCAAAAACGAGTGCCTCTGCGTCCCAGTGGGTTGTGGCCAACACGAGTGACCTCACCGAGCAAGCTGCACCTGCCTTGACCGAGCCGCCTCGGGCCCCCTGAAAGCAAGGGTGTGTTGGGACTCAGTTGTGGATGCACAAACAATGCAAAGACAGTGACTGTCTGTGTGTGTGTGTATATGTGTGTGTGTGTAAATATGTGGACTTGCGCTGTGCTCTGCGGCCTGCTCAGAAGATATTTATTTGTGTGATGCTAAAAGCTGCTGGCTTTGAGATTTTTATTTATTTATTTATTTCTGGGGAATTCTCCCCCTGCACAGCCATTCATTCCACAGTAATATTGAAATTGCAGGTCTGCAGATTTCTCTAGCATATTTATACCCCAAATTGTAAATACCTTTTTTTTTTTTTTTTTTTTTTTTTTTTTTTTAATTTCAAGGCTTTTTTTGTAAATTTGTTTTTCCTGGGATGCCTGCGTCTCTCATTTGATGCCAGGCATGCTTAAGTAGAGGAAGATGCCTGCAGTCATCTGAACTCTCTTGTATATAGAATCTGTACTGTACACTGGTTGAGTTGCATGGATGCAGCTTGAAATTTTGTCTTATGTTAGAATTGTAAATTATTATAGAATAAATTATTTTTTATACAATTTCAATAAATTTCAAAATGTACCACAATTCCATTTTTCTGTGTCTGGAAATTTTGATAAGCCTGTGTTTACATGTGGAAGCTACTGGTCTCTCATAACTCAAACAAGTTCCATGTACTTGTTTGACGACTTCCGATAGTTGAAACGTACAGCGGATTACCTTTCATTATGGGTTCGGTTTTTTTCACAGGTGGGTGAAGCGTCACACTCGGGGTCACACAGTGTCAGCAGCCGGATATGAACACACAGCCTCAGGGTGTTGAAGTCCAAATCCTGATCCGCTATGCCACACTGCAGCTCCACATCTCCGCCCAGACCGGGAGGGCAGACACAACACGTAGCTTCACAAACCACACATGGGGTTTGGATTCTATTTGTCTTGGAAAGGTGTGGGAGCGAGTAAAGTAAAATTCTCAAAAGCCCATACATAAAATCATCGATTCAGAGCTCTCATAATAAAAGATACAGGGAAGGCATACAAAGGAAAATGGGGGGGTAATAAGGAGTACCAGTGCCATTGTAGCAAACGGCAATATCAGAAATAGACAAACCCGAGTGTCTTCTACGTGTTCAAGTAGTTTCAGTGAGTTTAATCTGTAATCATTTTTAATATGTCTATACTCTTGCTTGCCCATATAATCAAACTTTCTCCAGGAACAAACCAAAAATAATGACAATCATTAATAAGTCAAAACTGCTAATAATGGAATGCGGAAGAACCTCGGAGAATAAAGTGACAGTCCCGGAAGATGACCTCTGTACTGCAGCACCGGCCTACTGAAGCAGATAAGTCGAGCAAACTTCACCCAGTGATTTAATTTAAAGATTAATCCATGGAGGATGAGTTGAGAGTCTGATCACTCTTTACCTTAGATAACCCTTATACTTCTCAAACCTTTGTGCCCCCGACATGTGCATGTGGATCAGTGGGACGGACTGAGGGGCATCCTCTGGGGCTCAGCAGTTGGATTGGGCACTGCCTGCTTGGGAACATTCCCCTAGCCCACTCCTGTCTAACACGGGCAGACCATACTAGACACCTCTCCCCCCTACCACACACACACACACAAACCCCAATCTCCCCCCCCCTCCTCCCCTGTGGTCAACTTTCCTGTAATGTTTACAAACTTTTTGCTTCACTTTCGAGAAAGGTCACCGCAAGGCAGCGGCAGACTTCTCAATGAAACTGCAGCCTTTGTACCAACGGACTTCCCTTTTCTGAGAATCACGGCCTGACCTCACTTTCCGCTTTTTTTTTTATCACAATGGCCACTTCCCCTTGTTCTCTGATTCGCTGGCCAAATAGTAAAGCAGAAGTTGCGTGTCAAGCAAGATTAAGGGGGGTGGGGGGGGTGGCATCTGAAAATGGCCAGAGAGCGAGCGGTGTATAAAGTTGCTCTCTAGAATTGGAAGAGTGGTCAGACATGGCCAAGAGTACGAACTTCAAATTGACGGGTGTGCCTGCTTGGCCAGCTTGTGTGGTTCAGGTGTCAAAGACACCTATAGTGCTCAGGTCAGAATCGAGGCAGTCTTTTATATACTGTATATAGTGCCTTTCACTGTTTACCAACTAAAAGATTTTACTAAGGAACGTCCAATTCTATTTGAAGCAACAGCAAGCACTTACAGATGCCACCATCTCTCCACCTAGGCGTATGCTCCTTTAACTTGTTGGACATCTGGCTATATTCTTGCATTTTATTTCTATGCAGCCAGTTGTCCTATTTGTCTGGACGACCTTTGTATCTCCTACTCTCTTGAATATGACGCAACGTAAGACATGGGGACAGCAGGTGACATTTAGGGAATCTTGTAACAGTCCATTTGGGCTCCTCTTGTTCACCTCTCTCTGACAATTCAGATTCAGTTCAGTAGGCCCAGGTTTCGCACCGGTGAACTCCGTGCCACTCGGCCTCAGTGCTTTGAACAGCTTGTTTACCTGACCCTTCAGCATGGCCACTGTTAAGAAAGCAACCACACCGGCTGAACTTTACTCTTCAAAGTTCAGAGCCATTTTGGTGCTGAGGAAGCTTCCACCAACACATAAAGGGCGCACAAGGTTCAAACCCACGGCCTTTAATCCTGGTTGACAAACAGATGACTGCTGTCTTCTCCGGGTGCCCAGGCTTATAGAGATGGTCCTACTCTGTTGGCCAAGTCTGTAACTGCTGTCTCCTGTCACTGAATGGCCAGTGTAGGCCCATGTTTACTTATGGAAGGGTCCATCACAGTTGTGAACATCTGCAACTCCATTCTGTGTCTATGCCAGCTGTTCTGGTAGATACGCCTGCCACCTATTCCTCTTCTGTGGTCAGGGTTGTAAGCTGTGCCCATCCTTTCTGGACAGGGTTGCCACATAAGGCTATGACTGAGATCTTCTCGTTGTGGGGAAGTTATTGCTTACTCCTAGCTTGTTGTCCAAGCCCAAGAATGTGTTTCATTTTTATCTTTCCGGACAGTCGTTTGTCTCAATAGATGCTCTTGAACTCACTATTGTTCTGACATGTCCACTGTTTTATGCAGCTGTCAGGGCCTTACAGTGGGCCCCCCTTGCTTAAAATGTCTGTTACTGTGAAAACTTAAGTGAGCATAAGATGAATTAATCACCAAATGGTGCAAAGTTAGTATTTTATGCTCGCTTAGCGTGTTGCTTTTGTTTTGTACAATTATATAGTATGGCAGACATCCAGGGTCCTTACCTGGGTGGGATGCCTATATAATCGTGGATCTTCTGTCTGAACTGACTGGTCCACTTTAGACAGGCTGCTCCTGAGACTGGCCTGTTAAACAGCGCTATGGTGTTGTCTTCATGTGCAGGACACAATTCTACCTTGC
>JANRMT010027041.1:27116273-27129450 GCA_026402145.1 Polypterus bichir lapradei
TGGGTATTGGGTATTCTACCTTGCTTTTATTCAGGGGATGATTGTGGAGTCCCATGATTGTGGTGCCTAGACTTTGAGCTTCTGCTCTACCCTATGTGGACCTTCTGTCTGAAGTGACTGGTCCACTGTTAGACCGGCTGCTTCTGAGGAGGAGGAGGAGGTTAGGAACACGCAATGATACAGAGCATTGCTGCATGCACCACATGACAAACCAACTCAGGATCCCCAGATTAGAACCCAAGTGCAGCCATGCAACGGGTGACACCTCAGCACCACACTAGATCAGATGGAATGGAGCAGTGTGAGGTTTTTATGTTGGCTGGAGTTTTCCCTGTAAGTTGGAGGATCTGCTTGCTGGGCTGGATACAGATTAATATCATACTCAGGACAAAGCAATTGCAGATTAAGGGCTTTGCTCGGGTGTTGATGGGATTTGAACCTTCCGATTGCCAGTGCAGATCCCTACCTCAGAGCCACCACTCTGCTTTTGAGACTGGCCTGTTAAACAGCGCTATGGTGCTGACTTCATGTGCTGGACACAATTCTACCTTGCCCAGTTGACATTAGACTTTTTGTCTGCTTTACTACACAATCCTCTGATTGTTATCTACAAGGCTATCTTAATGTTATCAATAGCCCCCCTAGGTGCACAAGGTTCATAGCCAGTAAACCCACTGCCTTTAATCCATGCAGGTCATTATGTCTCTGATATACGATTGGGTATGGGGTTTATAAAAGCAGTTTTAATGTTTGTGCTGCGCCATCTGTTGGAATGACAGAGACATACAGTAGCAAGGGGATGGGCACACAGTCATCTTATCCTTTTATTAAGGAGATAATTGTGGAGTCCAAACTTGTGCACTGGGGTCCCTGTTTGGATAGCCAAACAAAAACATACATTGTGTGATGGACGGCTGGGGCCCTTGACCGGCTGTGACACCTCGATTATGGTAGGACTGTAGAGGGACCATACCTCCCCTGGGACATGAGAAGGCAGCCCCCCTGGATTGCATCGGGGCCACTTACTTGAAGCTTGAAAGCTCTGCCCTGTTGGGGCCCGTGGCCACGGCCAGGGGGCGCCTGGACAGTTCTGTTCTGGATTCTGATCTATTCATTTCAGAATTGCTACTATTTGCAGTGTACGGTAGGCCTGTTACTGGTCCACTATTCCACTGTAAACTCCTCAGGTCATTGCTTTGTGGTCAGGCCGCTTGTGCTGGATGGGTCAGTGCCCATTTCCAGCCTGCTGTCCGGGCATTAGGCTTTTGTTCTACTCCACTAGAAAACCCTTCGGCTGGGCAGGACTGAAACTGGTCTACTATTTTCACTGGAGACGGGCTCATCACATGGCTATGACTCGTGTCTTCTTGTTCCCGAGAGATCCGAGTCCACCTACTATCCAGACTTCTCTTTCAGCCTCCTACACAAGTCTCTGACCGATGTCCTATCCTGCCGGACGGGCCTGCAGCGGATCTTGTGACTGATGGTGCGCTCCTCGCAGATGGATGACAGTATTTGGAAATAACAGGAAACATTGCTTTCCAGTGAGTCACTGGTGAAGGTCACTCCATTGCAATAACAACAACACATTTATTTTGGAGGGAAGAAGAGGATTGGAGGAATGAAAACAAAAACATTCCTGTTTTCACAGGCAGGAAGCCCTTTCTCTGCCCGCTGCTGGCCTCACCTCAGGGGCGTCCCCAGCGTTTCCTGCCAGGCGCCCGGTGTGTGTGTATGGCCTGCAGGAGGCGCCTACCGTAGAAGCAGAGAGAGCGACTTGAGAGCATTGGGGGGGGGGGGGGGGCGGGGGGGGCGGTTCAAGAGCTTGGCTGCTGATCACACAAACTCTGATTGGACGCTGCTTTTGAAAAATCAGTGTGATGGCTGACCTGGACATTCCAACAAGGAAAATCGGGAAACAATGTCATTGTAAACATGCATGAGGATTCTGGGAAGGCCGAGGGGGCGATAGTGACTGCTGATCAGCTGATGCCTCACCTCCTTTACTTAGCTCTGATCCCCACAGATGCCCACCTCCTTTCTATTTTGCCCCTGTGGACACTGTCAATCCAGATGTGCTTATCTGTTCTACCTTGGTGTGCCTGTTTTGTACTGGGGGGCATTGGGGGGTCCAGTGGACCTTGACACTTTGCAGACAATTGAGTTGAAGTGATGTTACACTTTTACGTGATGTAGTACATGAGATCCATACACATACAGGCATGTGAGGTTGCAGAGGTGACCGTGATACTAAATCAGAGGCGAATGCCAATGTCCACTTGTAACTCAATAATATGTATAGTTTAGTATTTATTTACTGACAGCAAGTCACAACATACATAGATTAGCATTGGGCCCCTATACTCGTGGGGTCCCCGGGTAGCTGGCCAGCGTGCCTAAGTGTTAAGATGGCCCTGTTAAAGAGTGGGGCCTCCCCCTTTCAGTTGCAAGTGCTTACTTTTATATGTGACATGGTTGGGCCACTCCCAGCAAACAGATAGTCTTGATGGGCAGTACCAGTGGATGGTGAGTCTCTGGATCAAAGATCTGTATAATTGTGGACGGCTGGTAGTGTTGGAAAGGAGGACTCTGATGCCCCACATCTTATTCCCTGCTCCACCTTGGTGAACCTACACACACAATATTTAGCCAAGAGCTCATTAGTAAAGCGTAAAGGTAGTTATGGACAGTCCTAGTGGAGGTTGAGATTCTGGGTTAAATAATTGAATATTGATGGATGGGTGGTGGTGCTGGACATGTCAGAAGATTCTGACACCCCAGATCTTATTCTGTGTGCTGCCTCGGTGAGCCCAGCCATTCTACAAAGCCCAGACTACATGAGTTAAGTGTTTGGACAATGGTGGACAGAGCCAGTGAGTGCTGTTAATCATAAAGTAACACACGTGTATTAGCGGAGGGCTCCTGATGGTGCTGCCAGTTTGACTCCTCCGGTCTGTGTCACTAAGCTCTGTATGCGGGTATGTCAGCTTGTTTTAAGTGTGTTAGTGTGCGTGCAGGAAGGTGTGGGACTCGCACTAATCCCGTTACAGAGCCGAGGAGCAGCATTCCTACCATGCCGGTGCCACATTCCACTCGTGCTCTTCTCTTCTTCCCTTTCCCAGAAGTGTGCCGCCCGGCGCCAGTCCTTTCATCCTCCGCGGGTGCTGCGCCTGCGCAGCTTCCTCGTTCAACTCGCAGGATGCGTCAGGCGCGCGCACCGACAAACGGAAGCAAGGCGCGTCCGCGGAGGGAGCTTGGAGATTTGGTTGATGTTCTTCTTATCAGTTTATCTTTACAGAAGCAACAGAGAAACTCAACCACCCCTCCGCGCTCTCAGTCTATATTTTATTTCTTTTCATTCTGTAATGCGAATTTATTTATAATGAAAAGCCGATGTAGACCTTAAGATGGATCGAGTGAAATCACTTTATTAAAACTTTTATTTTATGTAGCGCCCTTCGCTGCTGAATAACATGTGTTAAACTTTTTTATATCGTTGGCATCGTGCGCACTTTACTCACTTGAACACGGCCATAAGACTGGAGGTATCTCTGCAATTTAAACTATGTTTATGGCATTGTAGTCATCACCTGTGCCCCATTACGTGCCGTTTACTGATAGTTCATGCCCGGTTAGTGGCACTACTACATGATCAGCACCTTTCAGTTCTTGTTTTATGGCAATGGGCCGTAAAGCAAGCAGATTGACATCAGTGCCACTGACTTCTTTTTTTGCTGTTGGCCTGGCAGTAATTTGGGGATATTAAGAATAAAGTGACTTCTGGGACGTCAGATCGCTAAGTGTGCCCATTGCGCGTGTATTCACTGTGCGTGCACCACGATACACCCCTTGGTTGAATTTACCTGCAGTATCAAATGCAAGAATGGCACGGGACAAAACTCCACACATCCATCCATCCATCCAACCATTTCTCGAACGCATGCACAAATTTCAATTCAAGGTCAAAGGAAGTCAATGTCTGTCAATGCAGCACGGGGCGGAAGGCAGGAATCAACCATGGAGAGAACGACCGTTTATTGCAATGCTCAGTTGCACAAATGCACATAGTATTTCGGTAGTATCAGGTCAATCAAGTCACACAGCCAGTGTCTTTAATTTAGTTAGCGCCTTTCAGGACTGATTATTGTCACGCCAGGTGTCTTGCGTGTACATAATTAAGCAGCAGATGCGCGCTGTGGGTTGGACTGAGAGCGCCGTCAAAGTTATGTACTGGACCAAGGCTCCATCTAGTGGTGATACTGTAAATTAACCAAATCCTGGAGAAAAAAAAAATCCCTACTCTTCCAGCGCTGGAAGTGCAGGTCAAGGTAAGCAAAGTTTTAATGTTTTTTATTTATTTATAAAAACAAGCCACTAATTAAGAAATGGGTTAGAGTGAGAACCTGTAGCCACTGCGACCCTCCAGAATTGGAGTTAGGGACCCCTGGTCTAATATAATGATGTAGTGCTCCTGAGATGGTTATCCTTCTGGTAGGTTCTACCATCTCGGCAGAGAACTCCTCCAGCTCTGTTAGAGTGACTACTGGGCTCTTGGTGTCCACCCCGACCAAGGCCCTTCTTGCCTCATTATTACAGCTGGTCAACTCTGGGAAAGGTCCTGGTGGTTACAGACTTCTACCATTTCACAGTTATCAAGATCACTGTGCCCCTGGGGAACACTCAAAGGTTCAGAACTTGTTTTATCCCCTTGCCCTGATTGATGCCTCACTAAAATTTAAGAAGGGTTCCTTGGACTACATGGCTTGTTTTCTTGTCCTGACATGCAGTGTGAATTGTAAGACCTCACATACACAGGTGTGAACCTTCCTAAATGATGTCCAGTCAATTCAGTTTGCTGCAGGTTCTAGAAACATCTACAGGACAATTAAACCAAAGACGCTGCACCTGACCACACTTTGGAGTGCCAGAGCAAAGGTGCCGAACACTTATTTGAGAATGAGAATTTTCAGTTTTTGGTTTTTATTAAATTTGCAAACCTTTCTAAAAACATGCTTTCACTTTATTATGTATTATTGAATATAGATTGATGAGAAAAATTACAAATTTATCCTTTTAAAATTAAATTTAACTCAGAATAAAGTGTTCAGAAAGAGTAGGGGTCTGTACCCTGCCTGAATGTGCTGTATATATTAGAAGGCTATAATGCACTGTTCTTTGTGTGGCCCATCCCATTACATCAATTTGCCATGGGTAACCCTATCAGGAGCCCCCATTTCCAGATCATTCTAATGATCATTGAGGCCCACAAGCCCCCATCAGGACAAGCTTACAAACGTTAGAGCCAGCGTCTCACCCTGTAGAAAATGGACTCATGTTGTGTACTGGCGACCCCTTGTGGCGAGAGTTTGTCACTAAAAAGGAAGCTGGGAATAACTCAAATCTTATATACAGTTGTGCTTGAAAGTTTGTGAACCCTTTAGAATTTTTTATATTTCTGCATAAATATGACCTAAAACATCATCAGATTTTCACTCAAGTCCTAAAAGTAGATAAAAAGAAACCAGTTAAACAAATCAGACAAAAATATTATACTTGGTCATTTATTTATTAAGGAAAATGATTGAATATTACATAGTATTTGTGAGTGGCAAAAGTATGTGAACCTTTGCTTTCAGTATCTGTATCAGTTCAGTTCAGTATCCTTTGCAGCAATAACTGCAACTAAACGTTTCCGGTAACTTTTGATCATTCCTGCACACCGGCTTGGAGGAATTTTCGCCCATTCCTCCATATAGAACAGCTTCAACTCTGGGATGTTAGTGAGTTTCCTCACATTAACTGCTCGCTTCAGGTCCTTCCACAACATTTCGATTGGATTAAGGTCAGGACTTTGACTTGGCCATTCCAAAACATTAATTTTATTCTTCTTTAACCATTCTTTGGTAGAACGACTTGTGTGCTTAGGGTCATTGTCTTGCTGCATGACCCACCTTCTCTTGAGATTCAGTTCATGGACAGATGTCCTGGCATTTTCCTTTAGAATTCTCTGATATAATTCAGAATTCATTGTTCCATCAACGAAGGCAAAACGTCCTGGCCCAGATGCAGCAAAACAGGCCCAAACCATGATATTACCACCACCATGTTTCACAGATGGGATAAGGTTCTTATGCTGGAATGCAGTGTTTACCTTTCTCCAAGCATAACGCTTTCCATTCAAACCAAAAAGTTCTATTTTGGTCTCATCTGTCCACAAAACGTTCTTCCAATAGCCTTCTGGTTTGTCCACGTGATCTTTCACAAACTGCAGATGAGCAGCAATGTTTATTTTGGAGAGCAGTGGCTTTCTCCTTGCAACCTTGCCATGCACACCATTGTTGTTCAGTGTTCTCCTGATGGTGGACTCATGAACATGAACATTAGCCAATGTGAGAGAGGCCTTCAGTTGCTTAGAAGTTACCCCGGGGTCCTTTGTAATCCTCGCCGACTATTACACGCCTTGCTCTTGGAGTGATCTTTCTTGGTTGACCACTCCTGGGGAGGGTAATAATGGTCTTGAATTTCCTCCATTTGTACACAATCTGTTTGACTGTGGATTCGTGGAGTCCAAACTCTTTAGAGAAGGTTTTGTAACCTTTTCCAGCCTGATGAGCATCAACAACTCTTTTTCATGTGTTGTGAAGAGCAGACTTTGATAGATCCCTGTTCTTTAAATAGCACAGGGTGCCCACTCACACCTGATTGTCATCCCATTGATTGAAAAAACACGACTCGAATTTCACCTTCAAACTAACTGATCATCCTAGAGGTTCACATACTTTTGCCACTCACAAATATGTAATATTCGATCATTTTCCTCAATAAACAAATGACCAAGTATAATATTTTTCTCTCATTTGTTTAACTGGTTTCCCTTTATCTACTTTTAGGACTTGAGTGAAAATCTGATGATGTTTTAGGTCATATTTATGCAGAAATACAGAAAATTCTAAAGGGTTCACAAACTATTAAGCACAACTGTATGATATACTAGCTGTACCCCGTGGCTTTGCCCACACAGTAATGAAACAGGACAAACTTTAAAAATCAATAGATGTTGGCACTGTATCTGATCGTGTTCAGCTCTGATGGGAGAGCGTCCCCTGCATGGGGAGAAAAGCAGATGGCCGTGATATCTCTGGCAATCAGCAGCTACCCTCTTAAACACTTGGAGCTCTGATCTCTCTCTCAAAAACGTCTAGCGTTACTCCTTAACATTCTGTAGATGATAATGTCTGCTGAACAAACAGGTATCGCTAGCTAAGCGGAGGCGAGGTGCACTCCAACACGTGGCGAGACGTAGACTAACTCGAACAGAGGCTGGCGAATGAATGAGGAAGGCCCTGCCCCCTGCTCTCGGCCCACGGCCACCCTCTTTGATTTGCATAAATACATTGGTACCGCAAGCGAACTATGGGACTGAGCGCGATGACAGTGGTCGCAAAATCAACCAGAAAGTTCAAGCAAACTATAGAAAACAACCAAATCTAAATCTGTTAAGTAATTCTCTCGTAAAAAATGGACAGACATACAGACAGAACGCGCTTGGACCACGAAATTTCTAAAAACGTTTCTTAGTTAGCACCTATGGGCCAAGGGTAACCTACATTCCAAATTTCAAGTCCCAAGTCCTCATGGTTTGGGAGATTGCGTGATGATTGAGTCAGTGGTATTTGGCTTTTATACATACTGTATAGATGGATATGGTGTGAAAAACTATTTGCCCCCTTCCTGATTTCTTATTCTTTTGCACGTTTGTCACACAAAATGTTTCTGATCATCAAACACATTTAACCATTAGTCAAATATAACACAAGTAAACACAAAATGCAGTTTTTAAATGATGGTTTTTATTATTTAGGGAGAAAAAAAATCCAAACCTACATGGCCCTGTGTGAAAAAATAATGGCCCCCTTATTAAAAAATAACCTAACTGTGGTGTATCACACCTGAGTTCAATTTCCGTAGCCACCCCCAGGCCTGATTACTGCCACACCTGTTTCAATCAAGAAATCACTTAAATAGGAGCTGCCTGACACAGAGAAGTAGACCAAAAGCACCTCAAAAGCTAGACATCATGCCAAGATCCAAAGAAATTCAGGAACAAATGAGAACAGAAGTAATTGAGATCTATCAGTCTGGTAAAGGTTATAAAGCCATTTCTAAAGCTTTGGGACTCCAGCGAACCACAGTGAGAGCCATTATCCACAAATGGGAAAAACATGGAACAGTGGTGAACCTTCCCAGGAATGTCCGGCCGACCAAAATTACCCCAAGAGCGCAGAGATGACTCATCTGAGAGGTCACAAAAGAGGACAACGTCTAAAGAACTGCAGGCCTCACTTGCCTCAATTAAGGTCAGTGTTCACGACTCCACCATAAGAAAGAGACTGGGCAAAAACGGCCTGCATGGCAGATTTCCAAGACGCAAACCACTGTTAAGCAAAAAGAACATCAGGGCTCGTCTCAATTTTGCTAAGAAACATCTCAATGATTGCCAAAACTTTTGGGAAAATACCTTGTGGACTGATGAGACAAAAGTTGAACTTTTTGGAAGGCAAATGTCCCGTTACATCTGGCGTAAAAGGAACACAGCATTTCAGAAAAAGAACATCATACCAACAGTAAAATATGGTGGTGGTAGTGTGATGGTCTGGGGTTGTTTTGCTGCTTCAGGACCTGGAAGGCTTGCTGTGATAGATGGAACCATGAATTCTACTGTCTACCAAAAAATCCTGAAGGAGAATGTCTGGCCATCTGTTCGTCAACTCAAGCTGAAGCGATCTTGGGTGCTGCAACAGGACAATGACCCAAAACACACCAGCAAATCCACCTCTGAATGGCTGAAGAAAAACAAAATGAAGACTTTGGAGTGGCCTAGTCAAAGTCCTGACCTGAATCCAATTAAGATGCTATGGCATGACCTTAAAAAGGCAGTTCATGCTAGAAAACCCTCAAATAAAGCTGAATTACAACAATTCTGCAAAGACGAGTGGGCCAAAATTCCTCCAGAGCGCTGTAAAAGACTCATTGCAAGTTATTGCAAACGCTTGATTGCAGTTATTGCTGCTAAGGGTGGCCCAACCAGTTATTAGGTTCAGGGGGCAATTACTTTTTCACACAGGGCCATGTAGGTTTGGATTTTTTTTCTCCCTAAATAATAAAAACCATCATTTAAAAACTGCATTTTGTGTTTACTTGTGTTATATTTGACTAATGGTTACATGTGTTTGATGATCAGAAACATTTTGTGTGACAAACATGCAAAAGAATAAGAAATCAGGAAGGGGGCAAATAGTTTTTCACACCACTGTATATGTATGACTTGTGCCATGGCCCTTATACACCGCCTATAAAAGTATTGTTGACATTAGATTAGATTAGATAAACATTATTAATCCCAAAGGGAAATTCACATGCATACAGCAGCAGAAACATAAAAACAAGGATACAGACTCACAGGACAACTAATACAGTCAATCAATCGATATGTAAATAAAAAATAAATAAATGTATATTATTCAGATATTTTAAAATGGTATTTCAAAATAAACCCTGGGAGGAAACATTGAATTACCTGATAGTAGTGGACAGAAAAGACCCCCAAGAGGCACTCCTTAACATACCATGCTGGAAGGAGCCTTTGGCTAAAAGTGCTCCCAGAGATAGTGCTCCTGAAGATATTTTTCATGATGGCATCCACTTTTGCCACCATCCTCTTTTCCACAACAGCTTCTAGTGTGTCCATGGTTCAGGCATTGTACTTCTTGTAATCTCAAGTTGCTTCCCAGCAGGAGACCACAGCGTAGAACACCACACTGGCTACTATGGACTGGTAGGATGTTTTCAACAGCCTGCTGCACACATCAAAACACCTGAGTCTCCTTAGCAAGTCCAGTCTGCTCTGGCTCTTCTTGTCCAGCGCCACTGTGATGTCAGCCCAGTCCAGTTTGTTATTGATATGAACCCCCAGGTACTTGCAGCAACACTTCCATGTCCTCCTGCTGAATAAGTGACTGGTCTCAGAGGCACCTTGGCATGTCAGAAGTTCTCCACCGGTTTCTCATGCTGATGTTGAGTTGCAGGTTGTTGTCCCTGCACCACAACACAAAGCCCTCCACAACCATCCTGTACTCCTACTCATCTCCATTATTAATGCAGCCTATGATGGAGGAGTCATCTGAAAATATCTGTAGATAGCAAGCGTTGGTATTGTGCTGGAAGTCTGTGGTGTGAAGGGTGAACGGGAAAATACCTGCATTTCTAAAATTTCTCTAATTCATTTCATGTTTCATTGTTGTGCACCGCTCTCACTTTCCAGGATATATTTATTTACAGTGCTTGAGAAGTATTTGCCCCCCCTTGAAAGTTTTTTTTACATTTTGTTGTTTATAACATTGAATCACAGTGAACTTAATTTGGCATCTTTGAAACTGACCAATAGAATAAAGAGCAGTTTAATGTCCAAGTGAAAACCTCTCTGCAATAAAATAAATTACACCCACACACCAAGGCCAATTTAGAATCGCCAATCCACCTAACCTGCATGTCTTTGGACTGTGGGAGGAAACCGGAGCGCCCGGAGGAAACCCACGCAGACACGGTGAGAACATGCAAACTCCACACAGGGAGGACGCAGGAAGCGAACCCGGGTCTCCTAACTGCGAGGCAGCAGCGCTACCACTGTGCCACCCTAAATTACACATCTTAAACACAAAATAACTTATCAAATAAGTAATGGAATTCTTTAATATGACACACCTAAATCATCACAGCTGCAGCGAGTGGGGGTCTTGAACCATTGTTCAGGAACCACATACATGAAGTAAAAAAATGTAAAAACTATCATGTCATGTCAAAATCTTAGGGGTTTGTCAAACCAGAACAGGAACAGCAGTGAGAGATCATGCAACAGGTGTATGGATAGGCAGAAAAAAATAAGTAACAGAAATTGCATGAGATTATGAATATTATAGCGAGGGAGGGGCAGAGTATGCAATGCCAGAGCTTAGAATTATGCTTGATAACCATCAGAGCACAGTAAACCATGTCAAATATTAAAAACAAAAAGGGTGTGATTCCTTTCCGTTATTTATTTTGATAGAGAGAGAGAGAGAGAGGAAGAAAAATATTTAAAACATGATTCTGGCACCAGTTATTTCCTGAATACCAGGGGCCTCCTTTATAAAGCTTGCATGTGCATAAAAAGAGGCCTGAAATGTGCGTACATAACGCAGGTGTCAGGATTTATAAAAGAAAGCTTGACAGGGGGGGAAGTATGTCCTTTAACGGAACATTTCAGGGAAACTGTGAAAAGAGGACACTGTTGATCAAGTAGGAAAGTGCAGCGAAACCAGCTAAATGACGATTCACACACACAATAAATCATATCAGCAAGCCGATATTATAATGTGCGTTGACATGACAAACATATCAATCCTCAGAAACAATGAATATGATGCACTGACTGTTCTTTATCTTTCTTTTGAATGGGGACAATGCTACGTACTGAAGAACTTTTATCTTTATATATAATATGCTACCGAGGCTGTCCGTTTGTCAGTCTATGATTTTAAATTACCTGTAGCTCGCAAACTGTTTGAACTATTGATGTGAAATATGGTACACATATACGGCGTGACGTCCATGATCCACTTTCGGGGTGATGATTGACCCCCCAGGTTACTCCTCTTTTTATTTTTATTTTATTGTAGAATCAACTCTTGGCAGCAGCCAGCAGGGCATCCATGCGGCGCATGCGTATGGGCGCCATTCTCATCCCTACCACCTTTGCCGTCACTTCTCCTACCTCTTCATATCTTAAATCATTCTTGAGGCAGATTGATGAGTTAAGTGCCAGCTTAAGTGAAAAACTATTGAAAACATACTAAGTAATTTCAACACAAACACTGACAATCAGTTTTAACGCAAAAAGATGCTGATGAAAGAAGAGAAGAAGCGGGCCACTAGGGTTGAGAAAAGAAGAGCTGCTCAGAAAGCAGCAAGCCCATCAACCTCTAAACAAATGAATGGTAAATGTACAGAGAAAGAGGATGACCAATAGGAATGCTCAAGTCAAGTGCTAAAGTGCAATGCACCGTTACTGGTAATATAGATACAGGCAGTCCCCGGGTTACGTACGAGATAGGGACTGTAGGTTTGTACTTAAGTTGAATTTGTATGTAAGTCGGAACAGGTACATTATTTTAATAAATGCTTTTGTTGACCGACTGCAACCAAGTGCTCTGCCAATAAATGATGGAATTTCACCGCTTTCTGACCTTTTTATTATTTCTACCTTATTTTCAATGGTGATGTTTTTTCTCTTCTTTACTGTATCACCATCTCTTGCATCAGATTTGTATTTCAGAGACATTCTTAAAGGATGAGCTCTTCTGTACAGCACTGTACAGCTATCACAGCAGGAAGGGACCCGTCCTCAGCACGTCTGATGTATAGGTTGGGCCAGATATAATTATGCAATTTTCATTACGCTATAACTTATTCAGTTTATTACATAAAAAATCACCCGAAAAATCCCGGACCATCGAGAAGTGTGCGAACTGAAGACCTGAAGAACTGTCTTCGCGCCAAACTGGAATCGTCCCTGCATAAATCAAAGTCATCCAGACGATCTGGATCGGCATAATTAGATCTGGGCCACCCTGTACTTACAAGAGACAACTTCCTGCTATGTGCGTAACAGTACAAGCGGGCTTGCTATTGAGAATGAATGGGGCAGCGACGGGCGGTTCATCATCAGCCCACCTCACAGTCACCTCCACTACAGCATGCTGCCTGCAGCGTCTGCAACACCACCGCCCCCATTCAACACGCAGCCATCCGAGGCACACTACAATGCTACCCCCCGCCGCCCCGTTCACCCTCAATGGACTCTGTTCAACCACAACCGGGTCACCGCTTTTGCATTACCAGCCGCCCACCTAGAACGAATGGGGCAGCCGTGTGTGGTGGGCAGGCAGTGAAACCGCTTGCCGCCGGGAACCGCCTGAGGAACGCTACACTGCGCGAGCAGCGAAATCGCCCCCTCCAGCCACTGCTTGCTGCGTCCCCAGGCTGAAGATGACGGTGCGACAGTTACTAAAACGCATGCGTCGCAGCTGCGGCTCCGTTCGTATGTCGTAGGTCGGATGTCCGTAACCTGGGGACCACCTGT
>JANRMT010027041.1:27130967-27216254 GCA_026402145.1 Polypterus bichir lapradei
TATATATATATATATATATATATATATATATATATATATAATATGCTACCTGTTGTCTCTGGAGGTCAGGTAAGGAATATCTCAGCCAAGCTTCACTCCATCATGCCCGCTGTGGTGGAAGCCTTTAATAGGCAAGCGAGACATTATGTCCAGTTTTCATGATGTTGGTGCTCTAACATAAAACATAAGATTTTGTACATATAAAAGGGCATTTGTACAAGTTTCCTAACGTAATCATATTACGTTAATCATAACGCGCTCTCATATTTGCAATAAGTGTACCTAGCAAGAATGACGCTGCTTTTGTTAAGGTGTTATTACATTCCATTAACGCACTCGGTGTTCCCATGTCCTGGGTCAGTCCGTGATTAATTTTTCTTAGGCACAGTGGTTTTCCCAAACGTTATGGTGCTGTATTTGATGACTGGCTTGTTTGTAAAGTAACTGGTTGAACCCTCAGTGTTTTCATACGACCTGTACCAGTCACTGTAACAGCAATCACGTCATTACATGAGCCAGGTGAGAGCGCTGACCCTCATTATGCGGAGGAGTGGCGCTAAAATGCCGCGCATTATCTTGTGCGGTCGGTTGGGAAACGCAGCCTGATACTCTTGAATGCATGTTTACAGGATCTCGGCGGGTCAAGGGTGAGTCGGATCTACCAGCCAATGAAGTTCCGTGGCTTCGTGATTGCATATGTATGAGGTTGATTAGCATACTCCATATATGGATGTTTCAGGACGGCGGTCGACGCGTATTCCCGTATACATATTTACAACGTGATTGATTTTAAAAAGGGTAAATTGCGTAAAAATGTGCTTACGCCAGATTTTGATAAATCTGTTAGAAAAAAAAAGCCACTTCAGCAGGTTTGCCGATTCTGGGCATTTTTGCCAGATTGACACTAAACTTAAAGCAGTTGTTCTGCTGGGGTAATATAAACAGTAATTGTACGAGGTCTGGCTTGTATCGCTTCGTTGTCAAATGATCTTTCCAAACTATGCAACTATTTTTTTCATGTACAGTATATAAAGTGTAGAGAACGAAATTTATTTTCAAAAAGTATTCTTCACTGTACACTGCGAAGTGGCAGGAAAAACTGTGTCAACAAAATGCAAACGCCTTCAATTTGCAGTAAGCTGAAATGTTTTCAACTTGTGATTTGCGGTCCATAACGGTTTTATTGACCAGGACATGTCAACATCAGGTTTTTGAATTTCATTACGTATAGAAAGTGCAAAGAATGAGAGCAGCTACTCGTATCAGACCACAGCAGCAGCCTGGATTTGGGGCTCAGTGTGCAGTGCTGGATGATTTGCTATTCATGTCTGTTAGATTAAGTCACAATTACAGTTAAAATGTTGTCATTTATACACTAGCTCTGTAAAGGATCATCTGTACCTCATGCGTCTGTTTTGTGAGCTCTGTAGTATATTGCAAGTCTGAACTATTGGGGGTTTCATAGTAATAAGGAATTATGCGTATTGGGGAGCTAGTATGGAAGTAGGTTATAATGCTACTGTATATGGTGTAATGTGTATGCACAAACGATCTTAGTAAAAAAAATCTGTTGAAGTTTATCACTTTGAACCTGTCTCTGTCTTCCTTCTTTTTATGAGTACAATATTATTGCCTACAGACATAACAAGATCAGTGAATGTTAGCTTTGAAAGTTGCCAAAATTATTGTTACACCAGGCACATTCAGTAGTGGCATCAGAGTTTATCACTGATGAAAAATCATCCCCGTCATTTGCTTCACTGTCACTAAAATTAGAATATACTGCATAATGCGGCCAACTGGGCATTGCTAAAGGACTGTCACTATTATAATATGACAAATTGCTTTTTACTTTCACACATATTCTGTTCTTACACATATTTACCCACAGCCTTTGTCACTACCTCCCATTCACGCTGAGAAGATGCTTCAGATAGAGACATCTTGCAACAACAGGATAGTGGTCGGAAGCGACATCTGCTCAAATGTGACTACACACGTCAGACAGAAAAGAATGCCAGCACTTGGAGAGGCATATGTAGTCGATCTCGTTGAGCGTAAAACCATCAGGTGCTCTCCAAGTGGCATTGTGAATTGTCTTGGTCGGGAAGTAACATTTGCCCATCATGAGGCCGTTTGATGGGCAGGAGGATAAGAGGCGAACTCAATTGTTGTTTGTGTGCTAGGATGACCTGTGTGGACCTATCACTTGCTCAAAATCAGCCCTAGCACCACTGATCTGCAAGTTGAAGTTGCTCATGAGGAGGATGAGGTCATGGTGTGGCACATGGTTGAGTTCAGCTTGCAAGTCTTCATAGAAGGCATCTTTCGCACCAACGTCATCAGCAACTTCAGTTATGACATAGGCTTGGATGACTGTTAACCTTCACATGCGGCGTTTGTAGTCTGGTCGAAATAGAGAACAGTCTTGCCATCGCTAACACATTTGCTGCTGTTGGTCCATCGAACTTGGCTTATGCTGAGAATATCAAGGTCATAGGAGTCACATTCCCAAAGCAATTGCTCCAGCTTCCCAGTCTGAAATAGTGTTTGAATATTCCAGGTGCTGAATTTAATGATTAGTTTCACATGGAAGGTTGGGTCGGATATCGGGCAATGGATGGTCATAAAATGTCTTTTCTCCATCGACATCATAGGTTGACGGCCAAGCACATCACGCTGTTGACTACCTACACAATGACCTGCTGCCATTTCTATAGCAAAAAGAGTTTTTGTTCAAGGAGAAATTGCTAACCCCAAGTCCAACGCTCCTTTTTTATCCGGTCTTGGGGCCGGCGTTGTCGGAGTAACCTCATCCAGTGGCTTGTTTTTTTTTTTTTTACAGAAGCTCATTAAAGAAATAACTAAATCAGTAAAAAGATAAATTAAAGCATATACAGGTAAAATTCCGTTATAACGAACACCCAGGGACCTAAAAATATTTAGTTGTAACAAGATTCTGTATTTGTTACTATAGTGCTTTCTTTAACTTGTGTCCAGGCGTTTGCAATCATTTCAATAGCTTCTTTCGGGTTACTTTTAATCTCCTCCTGCCTACAAATTATGCTGATGAGAATTTTTCTCAGCATTTGCTTGCGATAATACACTTTCAGGGTACGAACGATGCCCACATCCAATGGCTGAAGCGCTGCCGTGCAAATTGGGTGCGAGGTATTCAAAGCGAACATTATCTGAATGTGGAAGCATGTTGTGGGCAGCACAGTTATCAGTCAGGAGCCGAATCATTATTTCTTCTTCATATTGTGAGGTTTCTGAACTCTTTTGAGACCCCCCCCACTCCCCACCCAATGGGAACGACACGCTGAAGTGCGTCCTGAAGTGCGATTGCAGCGTCTGTGGAAGATTGTTTGTCCGTTGCTGGGGCAGGGCAATAGGAGGCTCACATTGCTGCAGTGAAGCGCCACAGAAGAAATCATAAAAGATCGGGGTCACGCTATAAGTCCCTGTCTTGCACCCCAAAACACAAGGCTTAGTCTCAGTACTTTAGCAAAACCAGCTTTATTCAGCTTGAAACAGGAATGGCACAGTTATTTATTGTAGAGTGATCTGCCACTCTGCTATACACAGACATAGCAGTCAGGCAGGATCGTGGCGAGGTCAGTGATCAAGTAATCCTGTTACAGTATCTGCATTTACAATTTATGTGCTCCTAACCTTGCATCACCCATCGAGATCTTTTCTGTTTACTTTGGCGGAGAAACGCAGCATATCTGTGAACCTGCTATTGCCCCGTACAGACGTGGAGATCTCACTTCAGCTTGCTGTCTAGTTGGGGAAGGTCCCAAGAGAGTTTACAAACCTCACATTTTCTTGAATGACCACCACATTAATAGGAATGTTTCTTGAATGAGCATCACTGAACCAAATAAAAATGGCTTTTTCGACGTCTTCAAATGCAGCAGTTCACATACGTCTGCAACCTAAGATTTTTCTACTTTTTTTGCTCTGTCTTTCAAGAAAGTTGACAGTGTCGATGGTGAAATTCCCAATTCACTGGCAACGTCTTTTTTCTTTTTGCAGCAATCGAGAGCTGGAAAAAAAATTAAAGTTATTTTTTTCTGATATGAACTGTTATGGTTTTTCTGTGTCTGCCGTTTCTATAGGAGGGTGACAATGAGTTAAATTCCAATGGATGTTTTTCAAATGTTGACGAGCATTAAGTAAAAGGTATCACTGAAAACTGCAGGAAACAAAAAAGGCAACAAAAAAAAAACAGTACAAAGAAAGTTCGAAGAAAGAAAAAAAAAATACAGTGTTTCTGTTTGGGGATCGTTGTGCACAACTGAGCTGCAGCCACAGAACTAACTGCTCAGGCATTTCAAGGTCTTTTGTGCACTTCGTTGTAATGAAAGTACCTGCTGAATGTACTTTGTAGTAACGAGACTTCTATAGACTCGTGTCATATGGTGAAACTGTCGGGACCATAAAAATACTTCCTTGTAATGAAAATTTCATTGTAAAGATATTCGTTAAAATGGAATTTTACCTGTATACACACACTGTGGTCTGAACACAGACCAGAATTATTTGGCAGTCACTGACACAGTATGGCATTATGAAGACGTGTTACTGTTGGTATAACGGAGCCCCAGTAGCTTCTGATATCCTCTGATGAAGGAAACTTCACTGTAATTATATTGTTAAACTTAAGTGCTGCGTTTGATACCATTGACAATTCTATTTTACTACATAGGCTGGAAAATGACATTGGGCTTATTGGGCATTATCCGTGTCTGGTTTAGTTCTTATTTATTAAACCAGTTTCAGTACATATATAAATGTGCTGACAGGACTTTATCATTACACATAGAAATGAGATATGGTGTTCCACAAGGCTCAGTACCGGGACCTTTACTGCTTTCAATTTACATGTTTCCATTGGGATCTATCATGTGTAAACATAATGCTAATTTTCATTCATATGCAGATGACACCCAGTTATACCTTTCATTTAGGCTAAATGACATTTCCTTGATGTTGCCTTCAATTAAATGCATTAGTGAGATAAAGGAGAGTATGGATGAGAACGACTTGTCTTTGAGCACGTATAAAACAGAGATGTTAATTATTGGAGGGAATGATGCTGATCGCAACAATATTTTGTCATTATTTAATTCAGATGGTTTTCCTATGCCTACAATCTAGTTGTTATCTTTGACACTAGCATGTCATTTAAAGCGCACTTTACAAAATGATCCAAAACCTTTTTTTTTCCATCTTAAAAATGTTGGAAAATTAAGGTGTTCTCTAAATATGCAGGATACTGGGAAATTAATTAATGGATTTATTTCTAGTAGGATTGACTACTGCAATGCGATGTTCACTGGTTGTTCAAATTGTCCTTTATACAGGTTTGCAGTTAATGCAACATCCTGCTGCAAGAATTATTGTAAAAACAAGAAAATACAAACACATAACTCCAGTTAAGTCCTTACACTTGCTCTCGGTTAAGTTTAGGACAGATTTCAAAATCCATCTTTTAACTTATAAAGACTTAAATGGCTGAGGTCATGGTTACTTATCTAAACTAATCATTACTTACTAACCAGAGCGCATATTAAGATCTCAAGATGCCGGTCTGCTTATGATTCCAAGTATTAATGAAATAACAGTGGAAGGTTGAGCTTTTAGTTACAGGGCCCCTAAACTGTGAAATGGTCTGCCTGCTACTATAAGAGATGCCCCTTTGGTCTCAACTTTCTAATCCCAGCTGAAGACTCACTACTTCAGTTTAGTATACCTATACTAGTGCTCTGCGGTGGGCTGGTGCCCTGCCCGAGATTTGTTTCCTGCCTTACGCCCTGTGTTGGCTGGGATTGGCTCCAGCAGACCCCCGTGACCCTGTAGTTAGGATATAGCGGGTTGGATAATGGATGGATGGATACTAGAGCTGCTGACTAACTGTGCGAATGCATCTCAGTTGTTAGTCGTTTGTATTAAAACATAAGTAATATCTTATTTTATTTGTCACTAACACTCCCCTATATTTCTCTTCTCGGTACTCACGTGGCACTTGATGCCACTACTCTACTGTCAAGTTGTTTTCCTGCCTATTGAAAGTCATCTCTGATAAAGTAGTACTGGAATCATTGAGTAGAAGGGTCCTTTCATCTGATTGGCTGGCCCAGAACTGACTCAGCTGTGGATTTGCCAGTAGGGGGCAGGCAGCTTGTTGGCCGAGGTCTCCAGGACTCTGAACAAATCTGAACGCTCATATGTGATTTAGTGAGTGATACCGTATAATCTACTGTATTCTTTCATTTTGCTTGTAGTTTGTGAAGATGATTACTTGTTTTTTGTTTTGTGTGTTGTATTTACTCCATTTTTTGACACCCATTGCATGTCCAAACTACCTGGAGAGTGTTTCCCAGTGAATTGCCTTTTCAAGATTTCTTCCATTTTTTTCCCTACAAGGGAATTTTTCAGGTGTTTTTTTCTTGTCTTCTTAGGGAGTCAAGGCTGGGGGGTACTGTCAAAAAACAATGCCTATTAAAGCCATTTGCAGCACTCCTTGTGTGATTTTGGGCTATATAAAAATAAAGTGTAGTTGTTGTTCTGCTGAATAATTAGTAAATTATTATATAAATGATATAAATAGGACACACGTATGAATCCAATTGCTTAAACAAAACAGATTCAATATGGTGCTGTGAATATTTCTTAGAGATTTTGGTCCATACTTTGATAGCATCATTCACTTCTAGTAAATTGTATGGCCACACATTCATCCTGCAATCCTCCCCTTATACCTCATCTCAAAGGTGCTCCACTGGGGGACCCATTTGTCCCATTTGGGGACTATGCTGACCACTGGAGTCAACTGAAGTCACGGTCATGTTTGGGTAACCTCCTTGAGATGACATGTGCTTTGTGATGTGGCACAATATTTTATCTGACATATCCACTTTAAACAGAGTAGAAAAGATGTACATGGTCAGCAACAATACTTAGGATTCTCAATGCATACCAAGAAAAAAATGACCTCATTATTGTATTCTCCGCACCAGCCTATACCATTGACACCATGCAGGGTGGATCCATGGATTCATGCGGTTTATGCCAAACTGACACTACCATCACAATGCTTCAGCAAAATCTATGATTCATCAGACCTGGCGACATTTTTCCAATCTTCAGTCATGCTGGGTGAACACGTAGCCACTGTAGCCTCGTCTTCAAGTTCTTAGCCAACAGATGTAGAACTTCCCTGTGATCTTCAGGAGCTGTAGCACCGTCCACTTCAAGACCTGATGCATTGCCAATTCGGATATGTCCTTCTCATACAATTTCTGTTGCCTTGAATGAGTCTGGCCATTCTCCCCTCACCTTTATTTATTTGTTATTAGCACTGACTGATTATTTCATTTGTCTTCACATTCTCTTTAACCCTCTGGACTGCATAGTGTGAAAATCCTTGACAGGCAGTAATTGTGCAACAATCACATCCTAGCCCAAGTCACACTTAGATTCTGTGTCTTGTTTATTTTAATTTCTGATTGAACAACAACTAAACCTCAATAGAGACTGAGTTTCATCTACATGATGGGCCGTTTGGAGGAGCCACTGACTGCAATCTATTGAGACTCGGTGCTCCAGTCACTCTAATTGTCTATCAATGTGTCTTTCTCTCTATGCACCACTAAAATTACTGTCACATTTTCTCAAATTAAAAATTCTAGTCTGTTTAGAAATCAACAGTCACAAGATGAATCTGATAGAAAAACATGAAAATAAATATTAAAGAAGACAGAGGTAATTTGATCAAAAACCATGGCAAACATACTAAAAACAATATCAGAAGGTTACATCTCTCTCTAAGCAATGCTTGTAAAATAATCAAGAAGAAACTGTATAACACTACCTAAACACTGCTTACAAAAGCATTATTTATAAAAAAAAAACAAGAGAGAAGCTATAAGAAGACAGCAAGTACCTTGAAGAACTTCAGAGTTCCATGGCCAAGAGTGGAGTGCAAGGCACATTAGTCAACAAAATCAAGAGCTCTGAAGAATTCTGGCAAGAAAGAAACCATTAGTTTCATGGAATGTCTTAAGGCCTATTGGGAGATAACCAAAAAGCACAAGACTCCAGCAGCTTAATTGTGGGTAAAAGGTTTCGTGGTCAGATGATGTGGACAAAATTCAAAGTGCAGACCCACCTCTGCCCACCTCAAGGATAGACTACTCCTACACTTAGGTTATAGCAGTATTTTGCTTTAAGGAACTTTCACATTTGCATTGATCAGTCAATCTCTTAGAGCAGAAGGAAGAATTGATGTTGTGTTTTACTGAAAAATACGACAAAGAAGCTTTTCAGTCAGAAAGAGATATCAAGCACCATGCTAATGCAACATGGGAGCAGCTCAAGAGTTTCAAAAAGTGAATATCACCAAGTGGCCCATCATAGATCTTGACCTAAACCCTATTTGGAAATGGCAGTAGCAGAAACTCAAATGAGTTGAGGTAAATGTGCCCATATCAGAATGGTAGAAGACATCTACTGTGGAAGAAAAATTAGATTTAGGGGTCATGTTAAAAAATGGCAAAAAGGGTTAACAAGTATAGTCTAAGCTTATCAGGAAACCAGATAAGGGTCAAAAGAACAACAACAAGGATCTACCGAGATGGTTCATGAAGTTGGCTGAATATCACGTACCCAGTAAGACTTGACAGCTCACGTACACAGGAACTCAAGAAGTATTGAAAAGTATTGTGAGGACCAAGAATACAGGAGAAATACAATTTTAGTTCTGAGGTATGAAAACTGGTTATAAAACACCTCTTGTGACTGAACAACAACTAAACCTCACAGTAAGACTTGTCAGTTTTTTTTTGAACCAATCAAAGTAAATGCTAGATGCAGTTACTTATAAACATTTTGACCATTCTAATTCTGTAGCAGACTGCTGTGATGAATGCTCCCTGTTCAGCATTTGCTGAAGAGTAATTAAAGATGCAGTGAACAAGTGTTCTTTTGCTTGATTACTGTCTGAAAGAGGTCTTATCAGATTTGTCCTAGTAGAGGATACGTTTCTTTCTTTAATTAACATGTTTGATTTCTACCTCATGACCCAAAAGACTGAGAAATGGCATTGCAGCAAAAGATAACATTATATAATCTGATATTATCAAATCTGTTTAATCCAAATCAAGGTCAAGGGGTCCTGGGGGTCAGATTTATACAAGTTGCATACACACAAAAACAGGCCGAAATGTGTGTACACAACTTTCAACACAAACGTTGGGATAAATAAAAAAAAAAATTATTTAAAGTTATCTATAAAAGAAAGCTTGAATGGAGAATGTGCTGATCCATCTGTAAGCAACATTTCAGAGAAAGAGGGAAATGATGACACCCTTGATAAAGTAAGGAAATACACCTAAACCAGCCAAATTACCACTTAAGTGTGGACAATAATTCATATCAATGGGCCGTTATTACAATGTGTCTTGACGTGAAAGACATATTAAACCTCAAAAGTGATGAATATGAAAGACTCTATTTTAGTTTCCTTTTAAAAGAGACAATATTGCTTATTTGCATTAAAGAACTTACTTGTCTTTTCCTCAGTCTATGTTGGCTACCTATTGTCACTTCTCAGAGTTCGAAATCAAAGCAATCACTTGTTGTCAATAACTGCATTAAGTTAAAACAGTGTGATTCTCTGCCGGCATACAGAAAGTTATAAATCTCATGCCCTTTAGCCTCTTCATAGCCTCATGGTTTGACTCCACATAGCTTGTTTACTGCTACTTGAAGAGTATGCAAATTGTCATGTATGAAGAAAATTAGCTTTTGGGGACTGGCGGGACTTTTTACCCATGATGATAATTAGCTTATGAGGTGATTTAAAGTTTAAAGAGCCATTGTCTATATGTGCTGAATTGAGCCCAGCATTAGAAAGACAAACTGCCCAAAATTCGATTCTACTTGTTCATATCCACGTTTAACTAAAGTTGAGTTTCTGGCAAAAGGATACTTACCAACACGTTATGAATATCTCCAGGTTTCAGCTCCAACATGCCCACTGTGCTGGAAACCATAAATTACTGATAAGGCACTACATTCAGTTTCTGTTGGGTGTGGTTGTACAGGCTAACTTTAAAAGGCAACTTATAGAGGTGGGGCAATTGACTGCACTCATAATGCAATAAGAGCACCAAGCTGTTTTTGTTAACTGTAAGCAGTGACTTTGCATTAAAGTACAAGCCATCTGTAATGCCAAGATGAGATTGACAAACATTGTGGCTCAGTTTTCTAGGTCAACCTTATTTTGAGACAAACGCAATGCTGGCAGAAGTGAGAGAATAAAGGGAACCAGGTCAGGTCAGGTCGGGGAGCATGCACTGGTACAGTGCATTGCCGCACCCACCACACAATGAAATAGCTCGGGATCCTAGTTGACAACCCCCCAGACAGACACGTGGTCCAGTCCCACCCTCTGGAAATAACCCTCTATCTGCTGCAGCCAGGTGTTACGTTGTCGACTCCTTGGCCTGGTCCAGCCACTCGGGTCCCCAACAATGAGGATCCTGTGAGCTGGATCACCCTCGGGGAATTGCGCCATATATCTGTAGTGCCGTAACTGATGCTCCCTCACAATGCAGGTATTGTGCCTCATTCAGGACTCCATGAGCAACCGCTCATTCAACACAAAGTAAAACCAATGGTACCCAAGGATTCTCTGAAGAGACACAGTACTTAAGGAGTCAAGTCTTTGTATCAGGTCACTGGATAGCGTCCATGTCTCGCAACCATATACCAAGACAGAAAGCACCAGGACTCTAAAGACTTGGCCATTATAGGCCTGGATCTCAGTTTTTATCCTGGACACTCACAAGCCCAGATGCTCAGACTCCTCACTCAGTCTCTCAGTTCTTTGCCAACAGATGCCCCACAGACACTGGACCCCACGACCTTACCCAACATCCAATATGTGCAAGCATTGAACAGAGTAGGAGCAAAAACACACCGCTGATGAAACCCAGAATCAACTGGGAAAAACACAGAGGTTCTGCCTCCACTCTGCACAGCACTCACAGTACCAGTGTACAGGCTGGCCATGATATCCAGCAAAGTCTCAGGAAATAATGGGAACCATAAAGAGGTAATATAGCTGTTTGTAAATGAAGTGTTTTGAATGCAGTACACATTAAAAAGAAATATATAGGATTTGTCCTTGAAATAGCATTAAGAGACTAATGCAATGATTGGGTAAACAGATAAGGCGCCCTAGGTGACCAAAGGAGCGATTCTAATGTGCATAATAAGACTTGCCAGTTGTCACACATAAAAAAAAAACTTCATAGAAGAACGATAAATTAAGAAATGTTTAAGAAGAACAAGAATATAATAAAATAAGACTTTTATTTTGGGAATGTAAGCTGGCTCCGCTCTCTGCTGAAAAACATCTCATGTATTTTAACTAGTCAGAGTAAATGTCGGGATTAATCCAGTGCTGTTATGCAACTTCAGTTATCTATTACTTAAGTCTCTGCCTTTATTCTTTGACCATTTGCTGACAACCTCTGCCCAGGGTACTGTCCTTTAGTAGATTGTTGTAATAGGATGCTGCCTATTCAGTATTTGCTAAAGAGAAATAAAAGATGCAATGAACAAGTTTCCTCCTGCCTGATTTCTGACTCAAATAGCTCCTAGTTGAGGACAAGATTTCTTTCTTTAATATATTTCCAATTTAATTTCTTCCACACAGACAACTTGCTGATGGTGTAATTGATGGCTGGTTTGTTAGTAAGGTAACTGGCAGACACTGTAGCAGTGGTTTCTTACAACTTTATCTGACCCCAGGGGCGCAGAGGAGAGGCGATACAATGCTGTGCATACTCTTGCATATTCAGTTGTGGAGCCATACCTCAAATACAGGTAGCAGTGTGTAGATGTGTCAACTTGGAGGTTGCTCTACCAGCTAATGAAGGTCTGCAGCATTGTGATTGCAGGAGTTATGCCACATCTGACCTTGTTGATATGGTGCCAGATGAACCTGCTTTCTACCCTGCCCTTCCCACTGTGAGGCTGCATGAAGATGTGATGTATTCTTTGTGAAATGAAAAAACAGGCACAAAGATGTTTTTCTAACAAAAATGTTTAGTGACTCTCTCTAGACCTCTGTGATAAAATTGTGGTGAGGCATAAATCAGGGAAAGGGGAGATAAAACCATTTTTAAAGCTTTGAGTGTTTCTGGGAGCAGAGTGGCCTCAATATTTGTGAAATGGAAGGAGTTTGGAACCACAAAGACTCTTCCTACAAGTAAGTGGGCAATAAGGAACTTTGTTAGGAAGGTGAAAAAAAAAACACAATGGTCATTGTAACAGAATTTCAGAAGTCCTTTGCTAAGATGCATGAACCTGTTGGTAGGACAACCATCTCAGCAGCACACTACCAATCAGGAGTTAATCGTAGAGTGGATAGATGGAAGTCACTCTTCAGTAAAAGGCACATGAAGGACTCTACTAGCATGAGAAAAAGATTCTCTGGTCTGATGAGACAACAGTTCGGCTCTTTCGGCAGATCTCCAAGCACTGTGCCTGATGAAGACCAGGCACAAATCATCACTTGCCTAATATCATCCCTTCAGTAAAGCAAGGTAGTGGCAATGTCGTGCTGTAGGGGTGCTACTCAGTGACAGTGACAGGGAGACTGGTCAGAATTGAGGGAACAATTATTGCAGCCAAATACAGAGCAGTCCTTGAAGAAAACCTGCTGGCGTGCTGGCGACCTCACGGTGGAGTGATGGTTTCACCTTTTAGCACAATAATGACCTGAAGCATACAGCCAAGACAACACTGGAGTGGCTTTGGGACAAGTCTCAGACTGTTCTTGAAGTGTATGAACTTAAGCCCATAGAATCTGTGTAGAGACTTGAAGATGGCAGTTTCCCATCTAATCTAGTGAAGCTTGAGTGGCTCATCCAGAAAGAATTAGATAAACTTCCCAAAATCAGATGCACAAAGCCTGTTGAGACTCACCCAAGAAGACTCAAAGCTGTAATTGCTGCAAACAGACTTTGTACAAAGTATCAAGGTTCTGAATACTTATATGAATGAACAATTTCAGTTTTTGATTTTTAATAAATTTGTAAACCTTTATGAAAACATGTTTTCAATTTGTCATTATGGGCTATTGAGTGTACATTTATGGCAATTTTATCCACTTCAAATTAAATCTCTCAATAAAGTGTGCAAAAAATGAATGGGTCTACATACTTTCTATCACCTAAGTTCACTGAACAACACAGAAGGATCTTTAAGCACAGCTGGACTTTGTCGGCATGTGAGTGAAACACGAGGTCTTGTTGATAAATCAGGCAACCCAGAGGCAATGCATAGAAACTGAAAAGACCAATACCAAATGCAAAAGGCTGTATGTGTTCAGAGAGGTAGAACCACATGAAAGAGTTGTGCATCCCATAAAGTCCAACACAGTTGTAACAGATTGCGATGATCAACATTGTCAACAGTGCTAAGGTGGGATCAGGAAGGAAAACATAGCAGAGACAAATACAGCAGAGACAGCAGAGGGATAGTCATTCACAATATGGAAAATAGCTATCTCTTTAACATATGTTAAGGTTGAAAAACTCACTGGACACCTTAAAAGAGATGGCTGTCAGAGAGATTAGTTTAAAAGAACCTGCGCTGTCATGCTTCACAAGACTTGAAAAGATGAGCAGCTACTCAGGCATTTTGGAAAACTTAACAAGCACCTACTTCTGGCTAGCACCATATAACAGCTATGAATCTAAATTCCAGCAACACAGCTATCATTTACTGATTTGGGAATATATCATGCCAATAAACACTCTTTGGAATTTGAGAAGGATAGACTGACAACTACTCTTTCTGGACTTGACCTTTCTTCAGGGCCAGTGTGCCTATACAACCCCTTACTGTGGGCATTATCCCCTGAGCAGAAACAAATAGATTCATGTATGCACAAGGAGCATCATGATTCTTTTGGGGTACAAGATGGCAACTGAGTTAAAAAGAAGTCCAAATAGGTTGAGTGCGGGCGCCTAAAACAGTCCCAAAACTAGGGATCCCAGAAATGCGGCAAAGGTACTTCATGTCCTTCCTCTGGTTTGGTTTTTGTATGTTTATAGTGGGGGTTATTATTTTGTCACTGTTTTAAAGATAACGATTGATTATACATGCTGAAATATGCTACAGAGTTATGTAGTCTATAAATAAACTGCTTATTTATTTCTTTTTATTCATGTTCATGCTCCTCTAGTCTATATTCTAAGTATAGTGTGGAATTAGATTTAGGGTTCACATAGTCATTTAGGGGTGATATAGTTAATGTATGAAGTGTTTTGGTATACTTTTCATATTAAAAATACAGCATCTATCTTAGAAGTAGCATTAAGGGTTAATAAATGTCAGAAATTAGTTCAAGCATATCAGGAAAACCAAGTAAAGGTCAAGTGAACAACGAGGAACAAGAACATTCCGGGTGATGGTTTCAAAAGTGGCTGTCATGTACCCAATAAGATTTGACAGTGCCATGCACACAAGTATTGGAAAAGACAAGAATGAAGTGAAATGAAACTTTTATTTTGGGAATATATTTGGGTATGTAAGATAATGAACCAATCCGAGTAAATGTCATATGCCATGTTAGCATTAATTCTGCTCTTCTATACAAATTCAATAGTCTATAAATGTGTCTCTTTGTCTCTGTTCTGTGACCATTTGTTGATAATCTCTGCCCAGGGCACTGTCCCTTAATGTTTTAACAGGATTCTCCATTTGCTGAAGAGAAATAAATGATACAATGAACAAGTTTCCTGATACCTGGTTCCTGACTCAAAGAGGTCCCATTTGAGGACAAGATTTTCTTCTTTAACATTGTGATATTTTTGAACTCTTTTGAGACTCTCCCCAATATCGCCAAAACGAGATTGACGCATCTGTCGAGGGCTGCTTGTCAGCGCCACAGAGGCAACTGCAAGCTCACCGCCTCCTTGCGCAATGAGTCTGTCGCCCAATGGGTGATGCACATTATTATACCTTGGCCAGTGACCTGGCCCCGGTCCTGCCTGTTTGCTGTGTCTGTGTGGAATAGAGTGGTAGCTCCCACTTCAATAAATAACCTTGCTGTTCCTGTTTTTAAGCTTGTTTTCCTGAAGTCCTTAAACTCAGCTTCGTCTTTTAGGTGCAAGACAGCGACTCACGTGTCACAATATATTTACAATTTATTTCTTCTGCAATAGTTACGTCATATTACACCTTCTATCTGGTTTGGCTATAAATTATGATCACGTAGTACTGATGGGGGATTTTAATATACACATTGATGTGAAAACTGATACTTTTAGCAAATGTTTTACTTATTTGTTAAATTCATTAGGATTTTGTCAGATTGTCAAAGGTCCAACTCATAATCATAACCACACATTAGATTTAATTATAACTTATAAAGTTGAAATTCAAAATGTAGATATTAATCCATTAAATGAAGTTATTTCTGATCACTACTTAATTACATTTGATTTAGTTCTGCCCTTGCCAACGCACTCACAGATTAAAACAAAGACAGTGCGACATCTAGATTGTAATTCTGCTTCAGAATTTGTAGATACTTTGAGTAAGTCGAGTGTAATTGTGAAAAACCATTTAGATCAGATAACATCAAATGTAAGCGTGGAAAACAATTTAGATCAGTTAACATCACATTATAATGTGACCTTGAGAGATGCTCTGGACACAGTGGCTCCCCTTAAAACAAAAGCGATCAAAGCACATAGAAACTCTCCCTGGTTTAATGAAAACACTCGCGCACTTAAATTAGAGTGTCGAAAACTGGAGCGCAGATGGAGAACAACAAAACTACATGTCTTTCAAATTGCATGGACAGAGAGTGTTAATAAATATAAAAAAACCCTCTTTAAAGCTTGCTCAGAATACTATTCTACAATAATAGATAGCAATAATAAAAATCCTCGGTTACTGTTTAGAACAGTAGTTAAATTAACAAATGGGAATTCAGATCTACAGTGCAAAATACCAACAGACATTAGCAGTACAGACTTTATGGACTTCTTCAATGAGAAAATTAAAAATATAAGATCCCAGATTTTAGCATCACAGTACAAACCAAATACTAGCTTAGCAGACCCTGCCACACATTGCATTCAGCACTTTAATCATTTTAATCCTGTAACTGAGCAGGAAGTCTTAACTTTAATTTCTAAAATGAAGCCCACTACTTGTTCTCTAGATCCAGTGCCAACAAAACTAGTAAAAAGTGCCATGGATGTTCTTGCAGTGCCAATTCTAAGCATTATCAATAGTTCTTTATTGCATGGTACAGTACCTGAAGCACTAAAAGTGTCAGTCATTAAACCATTACTTAAAAAGTCAGACCTGGACCCACACATACTTAATAATTATAGGCCTATTTCAAATTTACCGTTTCTCTCTAAAATACTAGAAAAAGTAGTCGCCAGTCAGCTTCAGTCACATCTTACACATTACAATTTATTTGAGAAATTCCAGTCTGATTTCCGCACTGGTCATAGTACAGAAACGGCACTAATGTGGGTTGTAAACGACATTCTGATATCCTCTGATGAAGGAAACTCCACTGTAATTATGTTGTTAGACTTAAGTGCAACATTTGACACCACTGACCATTCTATTTTACTGCACAGGCTAGAAAATGATGTTGGGCTAACAGGCACCATGCTGGCTTGGTTTAGTTCTTATTTATCAAATCGATTCCAATATGTACAGAAATGTGCTGACAGTACTCCATCATTATACACAGAAGTTCAATATGGTGTCCCGCAGGGCTCAGTACTGGGACCTTTACTGTTTTCACTTTACATGCTTCCACTGGGATCTATCATTAGGAAACATAATGTTAATTTTCACTCGTATGCAGATGACACTCAGTTGTACCTTTCATTTAGATCAAATGAAGTTTCTCTGATGTTGTCTTTAATTAGTTGTGTTAGTGAATTAAATGACTGGATGGATGGGAACTACTTGTCTTTAAACACAGATAAAACAGAGATGTTAATTGTTGGAGGGAATGACGCTGATCACAGCAATATTCTGTCATCGTTTAACTCAGTTGGAATCCCAATTCATTTTACTGAATCAGCCTGAAATCTCAGAGTTCTCTTTGACTCTAGCATGTCATTTAAAGCACATATTACAAAGTTGTCCAAGTCATGTTTCTTCCATCTTAAAAATGTTAGGAAATTAAGGCGCTTTCTAAATAAACAGGATTCTGAGAAATTAATTCATGCATTTATTTCTAGTAGGATTGACTACTGCAATGCGGTGTTCACTGGATGTTCAAACAGTTCTTTATACAGCCTCCAGTTAATCCAAAATGCTGCTGCAAGAATTATCACAAGAACAAGAAAATACGAACATATAACTCCAGTTCTTAAATCCTTACACTGGCTCCCAGTTAAGTTTTGGGCAGATTTCAAAATCCTCCTTTTAACATATAAAGCATTAAATGGCTAAGGTCCGGCTTACTTGTCTGAACTTATCATGATTTACAAACCAGTGCGCACATTAAGATCTCAAAATGCCGGTCTGCTTATGATTCCAAGGATTAATAAAATAACAGTGGGAGGTCGAGCTTTTAGTTACAGGGCCCCTAAACTGTGGACTGGTCTGCCTGCTACAATAAGAGACGCCCCTTCGGTCTCAGCTTTTAAATCCCGGCTGAAGACTCATTACTTCAGTTTAGCATATCTTGACTAGAGCTGCTGATTTACTGTACATACTGCATCTCTGTTGGCAGTCATTAGCACTAAAACATAAGTAACATGATAGTTATAATTTGATACTAACCCTCACCTATTCTGTTTCTCTTCTCAGTACTCAAGTGTGGCACTTGTTGCCATGGCCCACCTACCAAGTTGTTGTGCCTGCTTATGGTAAAGTCATCCCTGATGGAGGATCGCTGGAATCATGGGAAAGAGAGGTCCTTTCATCGGATTGGCTGGCCCAGCACTGTTTCAGCTGTGGAATGGCCAAACGGGGGTGGCAGCTTGATGGATGAGGTCTCCAGGACTATAAACAAATCCAAATTATATTATGTGATGTCATCCATTGTTAAATTCTGCTACGTACTTCTAAAATGTTTGTTTTTATACTGTATTGAGGATTTGTTCTGTTCTGTGTATTGGATTGTATTGACCCCCTTCTTTTAGACACCCACTGCACGCCCAACCTACCTGGAAAGGGGTCTCTCTTTGAACTGCCTTTCCCAAGGTTTCTTCCATTTTTTCCCTACAGGGCTTTTTTGGGAGTTGTTCCTTGTCTTCTTAGAGAGTCAAGGCAGGGGGGCTGTCAAGAGGCAGGGCCTGTTAAAGCCCATTGCGGCACTTCTTGTGTGATTTTGGGCTATACAAAAATAAATTGTATTGTACTGTATTGTATATTGTTAAAATAGTGATTTTATTTCTGGTAACCATAAGTGGCATCTTTTGGTATTAATTTTGTGACTTTTTGATTAATATGGCTTCTACTAATGAAAAATGCACATTTTTAGATAGTATGAAAACTAAGTATTCTTGCTTTGCTGAGGTACACAATGATAATGAAGAAAAGTGTACAGTTTGAGATAGTTGCTGGTCTGTTGTCAATATGGGAGCTCCTGACTTGGACAGCCATGTTGAAAGCAAGAAGCACAGAAATATGGTCAGAATGTCAATGCCAAAAAGCAAACTGACATTACAATTTTAGCCTAAGTACGTAACCAATAAAAAAAGCTCATGCTGCCGAAGCAGCTTTGGCATTTCATACAGGTAAGTCATCATCAGTCATGCAACTCGATGAAATATACAGCTGCTTTGATGCACATGTTGTTTGGAGTCTTGGGAATTTCTAAAAATACTGCATGTGCTAAAACAAACACTGAAGCAATAAACCACATAATTAGTCCACACGCTGTTACCAAACTTGTGAAATTGTTAGTTGATATTTCCTGTCTCAGGCTTTCAACATATGCTAGCAATCATATAGTACAGAAAGTACTTCCAATTGTTGTTCAGTATTTTGACTAGATGGATGGTGGTACCGAGACCAAGATCCTTGAGTTGGAGAACAAAACAAATGAAAGCTTAGAAACAACATCAAAGTACCTGTTGAAAACCCTGAAAAGAAATGATCTGTCTACAAAAAATAGAAAATGCTAATGTGAATTTTGAGGCCATTAATAGAAAAGAGTAAAAATGTGTTTTCGAACTTGAAAGAAAATTTGAGTAGAACACTGGTAAGCATCCGATGCCCTGCTTTTGTAATGCACAAATGTATTCAACATGGTGCTGTTTTAATGTAGGTCAATGTTGAGGCCCTTGTTTGGATGATAATCAATTACTTTACGGTCTCCACAGTCCACAATGGGGACTTTGAAAAAGTTTTATGAACATAGTGATATTAATCAACTACTCTATCGAAGGAAAACCAGATGGTTCAGCTTTTGAGGGACTGCTTGAGAGAATATGTCCTTTATTGAAATAATACTTGTCTTTGTGTCAGTCAGTAACCTGCTATAATTAAGACATTTAAAAAAATATATATATTTTTCAGACGTTTACCTTTGGTTTCTGCATTCACTGATTTCTATCTTCCAGGTCAAAATTGTGGCCGGTGAAAAGGAAGAAACATCAGTGTTGGAGGTTATGAGTCTTTATCAGTCAACAGTGCACGTTTTGAAAGACAGACTAAAAGATTTCTATTCCTGAAAGTCAGGGAGCTTATCAGGGCACTAAGTGGAAAATGGTACTTTGGTTGGAGGTGTTTACGTAAAATCAAAGATGGTACATTTGATGTATCTTTTGCCAGCCATATTGTATCTAAACGAAAAGAGTATTATAGTGGGTGGCACACAGTTATTTGAACAATGCTGCAATCTCAAATCATTCATACAAGACATGAATTAACAGTTTTTTGAAGGATGAACAGAGTTCCCATTTCCAAAGCTGCCAAAATGCAAGTTGTTTCTCAGAGTTGCTTAAAATTTGTGAATTTTTCTTCTGTATACCCGGACACAATGGCAATGATGAAAGAGTGTTCTTCTTGATTAATGCTCAGTGACAAAAGAAAGAAACTGACTGGCTGTTGACTCTGAAAGGAAACATTCTTATAAAGTGAAACATCTAAATCTTTATATATAATATGCTACCGTGGCTATTTGTTTGTCTGTCCAAGATTTTAAATCACCTGTAGCTCGCAAAACCATTTGACCTATTTACCTGAAATTTGGTACACATATACTACGTGACGTCTACCATCTGCTTTTGTGGTGATGATTGACCTCCAAGGTTATTCCTCTTTTTATTTTTATTTTATTGTAGAAATGACTCTCCGCAGTGGCCAGCAGGGAGGCCGTGCGCCACTCTCATCCCTACCACCTTCGCCGTCTTTTCAGCTACCTCTTCATATCTTAAATCATTCTTAAGGCAGATCGAAGACTTAAGTGCCAGCTTAAATGAAAAATGAAAGAAAACGCACTAAAGTAATTGCAACACAAACAATGACTTAATCAATTTTAACGTAAAAAGATGCCGACGAAAGAAGAGAAGAAGTGAGCTGCTAGGGCGGATAAAAGAAGAGTTGCTCAGGAAGCAGCAAGCACATCAACCTCTGTGCAAACGAACGTTAAACGTACTGAGAAAGATTATGAAAACCATGAATGCTCAAGCCAAATGTGCCATTAATGGTATATAGATATATACAAAATGCTAATGGCTGTCTGTCGCACAATTACTAGTGAAACTAACAAAGCTAGAACCTTGATCTTGGTCTTAAAAGAAAGTTTTAACCTGATATGTTATGGAAATTCAGAAAAAAAACAGATGGCACTTGTGGGCAGAATTTTATAATGGTTCCACAAGCCCATTTATTTATAATCCCCGAGGACCTGTTACATTTGTATTCAAAATTCATAATTAAGTGTAAGTTCTTACATTTGTAAAAACCGGCAGTTTACAGTTGTTTATCTCTAAAATTTTGTAGCCTTTTATTTTAGGACTCAGGCCAATGTGTTTCAGTAGTTGAAGAAGGTTTCATTGTATGTAATTGGTAATGTAGATTTGCTGTGGAGAGTTGCCTTCTCAGAGAAATAACTGCATTAATTTGGTGCTATTGACTGCTTGAAAAAAAAAAAAAAACTAATTTATGTTTGTAAGTAGTTTTTCAATGTGACTAAGTTTCTCCAACATACTGTTGATTCTATGAAATGAATCATTCTAAGAAAATACAACATGAAGAATGTTTATCGTGAGAAGATCTATACGTTGTGTTACTAATAATGAGCACTTGCTTCGGAGATCTCTCAGAAGAAATACCGTATGTTTTCAAGTTTTCGATTAAATAATTACTTAAGAACATTATTATAAAATGCGTCATTTAATTTTGTAAGCCGTTTTCCAATGTGTCACAGTTTCTTGGGTACTAAGGAATTCCCCTAAGTGAAACGTTTAATGCTTCCTCCTTTGGCTACTGGAGGGTTTGGCGATCCTACCAAGAACTCCAAATGGCAACTTGGCAATTCACTTAATTTCTGCTTTTGCAAATTGGTTGACACAAGCCCACGGCAAGAGTTTCTGTTACATAGAGAACATTACGTATTTACACCGGCTGGGTGGGGCAATACTTGCCCGACAGGTTCCATGATAGTAGTGTTTTGCATTCTGGCAAAACATTGCATCAGTGACATATTTTACATGATGGCCTGCAGGCTCGCTAGTCCGCTACAGCAAAGCAACTTTTGTTGAGTTTATTTTGTTGCTTTTCTAAATTATAACCTACCTCCTACGCTTTTGTTCTTTTTGTGTTTTCCCCAGCGATCTTTAACTGTTCCCACACTGTTAACAGCTCTCGATGAAACTGCGGTTTGCTTCCCCATCCGCAATAGTAGCCCCGCCTCCTCACCTGCACGCTTTGTGCACCTGTACCGAACCGGGAGGGAGGTTACGTCACGCTTCAACTAGATATTGATTGGTAGGTTCTCTTGCTGTCGCAGCTTTCGGCCAATCAACTTACGGCGCCTCGCTTCTTCCAACATGGCGACCTCCAGTCCTGAGATGCCGCCTCCTCCGCGGCGTTGAGCTCGACTGTTCCTGCGGCGTAACAAACCAGATTGGAAAGCACTTCGTTGTCTCGACGATGGCAACTGACGGCAGGACGCACTTCTGGAAGAGAAGCGCCAAGACGCCGGGCAGGTGTGCGGTTCATTTTTGTGTTCGTGTATGGCGATAGAGTACGAGGAGGGCACCGGTAACTGGACCGTAGACGAGTCGAGCCGAATGAGGGCGGTGTGACCTCTGAGGGCCGCGGCGTGAACAAAAGCGGCTAATGATGCGAGCGGTTCGGAGCAAAAAAAGTAGACAGATGCTTATATAGCGTGATGAGGGGCGAAGACATAGGAGGATTGTTTAGCCTAGGGGGCTGAGAACAGGATACGGAATCAGGCAGCGCCCTCCCCACTCGCGAAGGCGTAATAAGAAGGGGTCATGAGCCCCTCCGCCCCGGGGTGTTATGGTCACATAAGAAGGGGCCGCACCCGTCCTCTTAGGTGACCATCGGGTTGTGGAAGGTGGACTCGGACTCCCCCGGGTTAAGGAAAAAGAGCGTAAGACTGGCTTGAACTCCCCGCCCCCATTGGAGATGAGTGTGCGATGCCGCGGACAGTCGGTACCAGTTTCAGTTCAAAGGCAGCCCAATCCGCATTAATAGTAAGACGTTCAGGTAAAGAAGGACATTCAAAGTTGTTTATAAGTATTTATCCCACTTGAGCTTTACCAGAGCCCTTAGACTTACAGTATGGATTTTTTTAATTGATTTACTTGTGGTTTGTTGCCATGGAACTACACCGAAAAAAAACCCCGTCAAAGTGAAAGCAGAATTTTGCAGATTGTTTCGATTATTAAACAGCAGTGACTTGTCTCAAAGCATTGGTCCCTTAAACACATCCATTGTTTACTGTATAAAAATACTAAATCTTATCTTATTTATGACATCATACTTCTGATCAGGAAAATCCACATGATTTAACAGTGTTAGCAAAGTTTTGTAAGTCCGTTTAAGTTATTAATACATCATAAAAAAAAAAATAGAAAAGCCGGCCCACTGCTGTAGAACGATAGAAACTTTATTAGTCCTAAAGAAAATGACAGGTTTACAGCAAAAAAAGCACAAAATATAACAATTTATATGCATGTGGGTAATAGCAATGTACAAATTTAAATATAACATGAAATCCGTAAGAATAACTGTAAATATTTACTAAATTCTAAAGTGATTAAAATTGCACATACATATTTGTTACATTGCACATACATATTCGTTACAATTTACTGTATAGGTTGACAGTTTAGGCACAGTATTTGGCATATTGTCAGTTAAGATGTCTGCAAGGCCAGCTCGGTATCTTTCAGCAAACAGGGACAATGCCTTCTTGCCAAGGGGTGATTCGTTATAGAGCCTGGTGGCTAGGAGTAGAGCCAAGCTTAAATAGTGCTCCTTGAAGCAACACAGTTGTCTCAATCTGTTATTAAATGTGCTACTCTGTTTAGCCTAAAGCATATACTGTATATGGGGGATGAGAGTCATTGTCCAGGATAGTAAACCGCTTCTTGAGTAGCCTCTGCTCTGCCACTTCCTCCGGTGAGTAGTGGTTTCAGCTGCTACCACATAGCTCTAAAATGTGTTAAATTTTTATATCTGGGTGTATTTCTCTTTAATGTTCTTTTGGGTTTTCTCCAAGGACATCTAGTAGTAGAGCACAAATTACAGTGAAATTCTTACTTAAAAGTCCAACCAACAGGCCACCACACTTCTGCACCATGGTGTAGATATAGAAAGCATTGCACAGATCTGCAAAAATGTATTTTAATTGTGAATAATTATTTTTAATATGTTTTATAAGAATTATGTATTAATGTTTTGAAATAGCTTTTTTTTTTTTTTTTTTTTGTACCTTCTGATTCAGATGTTAAAGGTAACCCCCACATACCAGTCAACTTGTCATGATTTCTATTTATGCACAACAGTAATTTTTTTTAGACTTCCCTCAAATTTTGCCCCCTCTAAACCCAAAAAACACAGATTTTGTAGGCTAATTCGGCACTACATTTTATGCAGGGAATTATACCCTTATGATACAGAGCGAACCACTAGGGTTCTTCATCAAAAATTATCAGAAGGATTTCAGGTTGTGCTTGACACATCAATCGACCCCAGGATTTTGCACCTGTAATGGGATACAAGGGGTCAAAATTACTCCTTTTCACAAAACTTTAAAAAGAAAAGGGTGTTGCTGATCATGAATATGATAGTTTTGTTATTTGAGTCATTACTGGTGGTCCTAGCCCTCTAAGAGCCACTCCCAAAAGGTTAAAAATAACAATTTTCAAGCATAACTGTATAGGGTATCATTTTAGACTATTTCAAGGTCAGTGATTACGAATATGATGTTATTTTTGATCCTTTTACTACGGAGTTATCTCTCTTTGGACAAATTTCTATTACAATCGAGGATAGATAGATAGATACTTTATTAATCCCAAGGGGAAATTCATAAATATATATAATATATATTTAAAATATATAATATATATATAAAATATTTAGACTTAAAACATTTAAATCCAGACACACATTTTAATATTTCAAAAGTCTGATGCAGCTATTCTTATTTATTATGCACTTCTTCCTCATGAAGTAAATCATCACTTTTCTTAGGATGGCTTACTGTACACTATTTTTCACTTTTTTGCATTCATGAACACACACAAAACACATAATTGGAATGTTTTCATCACATTTAAGCACAAAATTGAAAATAAATTAAACCTGTTGCATTCTCCATTTTTGTCTGGTTTCGTTCAGCAACGACCCGCTCCAAAAATAAATTACAGCATGATGCATGGTCTGCTGAGAGAATAATTGTCTTGCTTCATCTGTTGCAGACCTGTATGCATCTAGTGTCATAAACCTTGTCAAAAAGGATCACCACTGACTCTTCTTGCCCAAAAATTGTTCCAAAAATTCCCCTCTAGTAAACACTTCAGGTTTAGGTCAAGTAAACCTAATACTTTCATATACTGAGTGTGTATGTACAGAATATTTACATTTATGTGTTCATATGCATACACGAGATACAAACACTTTATTTGCATACCTCCTTTATAATTGCACTATTCTTCAACCTTTTGTAATATATGTTCTTTAACCTATGCTGTATATGTTCTTTGTATGTCCTGTTGTGTTATGTTATAAGCAGCTACAAAGTTATCAGGTTAAATTCCTGTACATTAAATACTAGTGGGTAAAAGTGAATTAAAATTGAACAAATTACACAATTTATTCACGTATACAATATTGTTCTACATTATTTAGCATGAGAGTATGTAGTCAATCATACGTTTAAAAACATTAATGAAGAGTAAACAACAATGCGTATTTGTTGACTTGTATTTAATGTCTCTTGTTTTTGCCACTGGCAGTAGTCTGCCGTCATACTGACATCCCTGTGTGGAATGCTTTGAGTAGTGAGAAAAGTGCTATATAAATGTAAATAATTATCTCAGCATCCGTTAGATTTTTTTATTGTTACCTAAAAATGTAGAAATGTTTTTGAATGATACAGACAAGTCTGGAATCTATTAGCACAAATACATAAAACGGGTTCAGTATTTTGATAGGGCTTTGACAGGATGATTCTTTAAACCAAGCTTAATGTGAAGCAGTGGAAGCGGCAATTTATCTGGATTCACTAAGGTAGATATGATGATATTTTTGACAGCATGCTTTAGCCTTTTTTCAGGCTGGCCATTCCTTGTGAACCCAGTGTAAACTCTTGATTCTCCTGTCCCACCCACAGAAAAAATATATTAATGTTTTAGGCCCTGACTGCTGTCCCTGTAAGAAAAAAGTACTATTCAAGGAGGAGCATTAAAGCTTTTTAAACTGTATGTATCCGTTCAATGCATGTGTCACAAAACTGAGTTTTATGCATAACTGGGAAAATGAACGATTGTAGTGGGGTGGCGTATGGAGTTAAAATGAACTTGAATCCTATCATGGGCAAAAACGGGAAGTCCGAATGGAATAAGAAAAGAAACCTTTTTGGTGTTTGTAGAAAGTTCTGTGTTTGGCTGTGCTTAGTGCTACAGATCATGCTCTTATGATGTATTGTGTTGGAAGCATAATGTTGTTTCTTGGAGAACACAGCTTCACAAAGGACAATGCCATTTCAATTTCTGATTAAGATGCCTCTGTTAAGTGCTGACTGAAGTGGACAATATTTGTTATATTGGTAAATGTATAGTATATTTTGTGTTATGTTTAATTTAGAATTCTAGAAATGTGTGTTCACCTTTTTATAGTTTTTACCAATGACATTAAATCCCAATTAAATATTTTTTATATATTCCACAATATTAATGTCTTCTTTGGCTCATCTTCCTTACTCCAGTTTTCTTTCTATATCCCAAACATATGAGTGTTAATTAGCTATTCAAAATTCACGCTGTTTTTATAAATGTGTGAGGACCCAGGTCATGAGATATGCTGGTTCTGCATATAGGGTTCATTCTTGTCTTGTGCTGATGTGATAGGCTGTAGACCCCCTGAGATAGGTACTACCCAATAAGACAGACACTTAAAAAGCAATAGTTGCAATCAGGCCAAATCGTAAAATCCATGCTGATTAATGGGCAGTCATCAAACGGGCAATGAAATTGTATATTCAATGGAAACATTTTGTTTAATGCAGCAGGGAAAAGGCCAGAGGCTGTGAATTTCTTTTGTAAACAGTAGCTCAGAGGGTTTGTGATTATGCCAATCTGTACAATGACAAAAAAATGAAACATTCCGTGAAACAATTATCGGTTACATAACTTCATTTGTGATTCTTGAGATGCATGGGTTTTCATTTCCATTTCCACATACACTGATTCTGTAAGTTTTAACTAACCTTCTTTATTTCCCACTTTATCACTCCTCAGTTGTTATCTACAGTTCATTTCTATCCATTCATTTTTGCTAAACTTGCCTTTTTACCACTACAACCAGCCAGAACAAGTTCCTGCGCAGATGAACAGAAGGTAAGAACTAGCCCTCCATCTATTACTAGACATACCTGAACATTTCTCCACACTCGCTTGTTCTGTGTCAGGTTACATCGGACATGTAAACATCTATTTAGCTATTATTTTCTCTGAGCAGGTGTGTTGAGATGGTCTTAGTACTACCAGTACTTTAAATTAAACTCAGTTTAATGTACCTGGGCAGCAGCCACCATTCTGGTCTCATGCTTTTTATACCATACAGTCTGTTCACATTATATTTTGGTTGCTTTATTTACATAAAGCCCAAATTCTTTTTGATAGAACAGGTTTGATCATTAAGTATGAACTTTAGTCCAGTCAGTGAATATGATAGCAAGACCTTGAGGCTATATTGTGGTTGGCATTATTATCTATCAGCAGCATGCTGCAATGCTTCTTATCAGAATGGGTTTATAAAAAGTATGGAAAGACAGAGTAGAGTAGAGTAAATTAAATAAGTTGATAGTTAATTGTTGTAACAGTTTGTGCTCTCTGTTTTGATTTAAAGATGACTTTTAATGTATCTACTATATATGAAAGGTAACGCACACTAGCTAAATGGCATAATTATACATGAAAGTTCATCTGAAAAGTATTTGTATTTTTATTTTCAAGTTGCAAATTGTACAGCTAATCAGGTATGTCTTAGTTTCTGAATGTAGAAGCTTAATCCTTTATTGCAATATCATCAGTTGCTTTTTAGGCCACCTTTTTGAGATGTGCTTTATAAAGACTGAACACTGAAATCCTGTGGTAATAAATATGTTGTCAGAAATGTATGCTTCCTTGCAGCCTTCCATTTCAGTCTACAGGTTTGCACTATTGTGACTTGAATGGATTAGTTTATATTTATGGAAAAAATCTATTTGGTTAAATTGCCATCATTGTTTGTGGTATTCTCAAGATTTCTGGCAAAGAGAAATCTCAAAAAGACGTAACAGATCTTATAGATGTATTAGAAACACTTAAAGAAATCTTTGAACGCTAAAGAATGCAACTAGACCTGTACTGGGGCATTACTACTTCTCCTTATAGGTCTAGTTTGTCTTCGCTTACTGTAAAGACAGCTGTATAGGTTATTATCCGTTCTGTCTTTGAGGCTTCTCTCCACATCTTCTGCCACCTTCATTCTTCCCACATACTTTATTTATGGCAGCAGCACTCTCGCCTACAGCTTCGTTTAGTCCTTAAACTCCACTTTCCTATAGCATTCAACAGCTTGTATTAATAATTAAGAACATTATAATCAATACACCTGTAAGACCACCACCCTTCATGACATGTCATCAAGGATATTGTGAATACAAATCCTGGTATATCTGCATCTTCAAAATGACAAGGAATGCTTTGTACACATTAGCACTGGGTTATGTTAAAATCTTCAACTTGTCAAATTTTCACCACTACACAGTAGTATTATCACCATTGAACCGGACTGGAGGGCGTAAAATACCGAGTTAGCAGCTTTTACTTTTAAAGGTTATAATTGAAAGTAGCTTGGTGTGGGGGGGTGACTTACAGTGCATCCGGAAAGTATTCACAGCGCATCACTTTTTCCACATTTTGTTATGTTACAGCCTTATTTCAAAATAGATTAAATTCATTTTTTTCCTCAGAATTCTACACACAACCCCCCATAATGACAACGTGAAAAAAGTTTACTTGAAGTTTTTGCAAATTTATTAAAAAATAAAAAAACTGAGAAATCACATGTACATAAGTATTCACAGCCTTTGCTCAATACTCTGTCGATGCACCTTCTTTGGCAGCAATTACAGCCTCAAGTCTTTTTGAATATGATGCCACAAGCTTGGCACACCTATCCCTGGCCAGTTTCACCCATTCCTCTTTGAAGCACCTCTCAAGCTCCATCAGGTTGGATGGGAAGCGTCGGTGTACAGCCATTTTAAGATGTCTCCAGAGATGTTCAATCGGATTCGTCTGGACTCTGGCTGCGTCACTCAAGGACATTCACAGAGTTGTCCTGAAGCTACTCCTTAGTGGAAAACGTGCTTAGGGTCGTTTTCCTGCTGAAAGATGAACCGTCGCCCCAGTCTGAGGTCAAGAGTGCTCTGGAGCAGGTTTTCATCCAGGATATGTCTGTACATTGCTGCAGTCATCTTTGCCTTTATCCTGACTAGTCTCCCAGTTCCTGCCGCTGAAAAACATCCCCCCAGCATGATGCTGCCGCCACCATGCTTCACTGTAGGGATGGTATTGGCCTGGTGATGAGCGGTGCCTGGTTTCCTCCAAACGTGACGCCTGACAATCGCACCAAAGAGTTAATCTTTGTCTCATCAGACCAGAGAATTTTGTTTCTCATGGTCTGAGAGTCCTTCAGGTGCCTTTTGGCAAACTCCAGGCGGGCTGCCATGTGCCTTTTACTAAGGAGTGGCTTCCATCTGGCCACTCTACCATACAGGCCTGATTGGTGGATTGCTGCAGAGATGGTTGTCCTTCTGGAAGGTTCTCCTCCCTCCACAGAGGACCTCTGGAGCTCTGACAGAGTGACCATCGGGTTCTTGGTCACCTCCCTGATTAAGGCCCTTCTCCCCCGATTGCTCAGTTTAGAGGGCCGGCCAGCTCTAGGAAGAGTCCTGGTGGTTTCGAACTTCCTTCACTTACGGATGATGGAGGCCACTGTGCTCATTGGGACCTTCAAAGCAGCAGAAATTTTTCTGTAACCTTCCCCAGATATGTGCCTCGAGACAATCCTGTCTCGGTGGTCTACAGACAATTCCTTTGACTTCATTCTTGGTTTGTGCTCTGGCATGAACTGTCAACTGTGGGACCTTATATAGACAGGTGTGTGCCTTTCCAAATCATGTCCAATCAACTGAATTTAACACAGGTGGACTCCAATTAAGCTGCAGAAACATCTCAAGGATGATCAGGGGAAACATGATGCACCTGAGCTCAATTTTGAGCTTCGTGGCAAAGGCTGTGAATACTTATGTACATGTGCTTTCTCAATTTTTTTATTTTTAATAAATTTGCAAAAATCTCAAACTTTTTCACATTGTCATTATGGGGTGTTGTGTGTAGAATACTGAGGAAAAAAATGAATTTAATCCATTTTGGAATAAGGCTGTAACATAAGAAAATGTGGAAAAAGTGATGTGCTGTGAATACTTTCCGGATGCACTGTATATGACACAAACAATTTAGAATCAAACTAATATATTAAAAATAAATCTCTTGATGCAATTTTTTGACTCTTGGGCATTAAAATCAGTCAGAGTAGTATAATGCTCTGCTAATATTGAAAGCTTTGGCCCACTTTTCTAATGCCTTTGTTAGCATGGCGCAGTATGAATAAATGTCTGTCACTTCGGTTCAGCAGTATATTTGTGGGTCATTATAAACAGGTCAAGGGTAAATATTTCCAAAGCGTAATCACACAGGCCTAGTGACAGATGTTTCTCTTAAATTTACTGAACTCTTTTGTAAATAATAAAAAAAAAAAAAAATAGTTCAGCATTTTCAGAGGCTGCACTGGTAAAATACTCATTTATAATTTTATTTTTATATGCGTAATTGGTTAATGACCAGTAACTACTTGGGCAGCCTATTCCGCATTTGACTGTTGCTCCATAAGCCCAAGGCTGCCAGTGATTTTAATTTTTTTTCAGGATAGGTGGAAAAAAGAGAGTCCCAAGGAGTCATAACCAGTGGAAAAGGTTTGTTGAGGAGAGGAGTATGTTGCTATTCCTTCCAAATTAGCAAATCTTTACCATCTTTTGATAACTGCTTCTTTAAGATAAAAACATTGTTTCATGATGCAACATCTTACTTCTAAGTACTTAGGTTGCTTTTTGCATCATTCATTCAACATTTAAATAAGGTCAAGACAGAAGTAATTATATAAAAGAACAAAAATAGCAGTACTGCTGAACACTGGCTAAGATCTGATGGCCTAATAGTGACCGTGTTTATTGTAAATAATATGCGTGTTGGAATTATAAAATATTGACATTATAAATATAAATATCTTTCAGGACTGTGTGAGCCTAAGTACATGTGTAATGCTTTGCATTTTTTTTCTACCTACAGCATCCAGCCTGTTTATGGAGCCCAGCACCCTCCTCTCAATTATCGGATACACAAGACGTAAGTGTTTTTAACGAGTCTGTTGGTCAGGTAATGCACTACACTTCAGTTGCACAAGCCCTGTTCTCACGATCCTACTGTGTGCACAGGTTTCTAGTTCCTTCTAATGTTTCACGTGTATTGTCATGTATATAGTACAATTAAATTCCTACTTGCATGTCTCCTCAGAACAGCTAACAATAATACAATATCAACACAAAGACACACACACAATATATTTACAATTATAATTGTGTTTAGACCTTGTGGACAGTAGGAGACACTCCAGTGCCCCAAACCTAATACAGCAGACACAGGACACAAGTTAAAAGCACAGTTTATTTATTCTCTGGAAAACTCTTCACAAGGGTTTCCCACAGCCACAGATATATTAAGGGAATAACACACAGTGACTCTTCTTTCTTTGTTTCTCTCTGTCTGTCTCTTTGTCTTTACCTCCTCCTTTCATCCCAGCAAGCTTCATCCACCTTCCACCCGACTCTGGCTCGCCTCTGGAAGTCAGGCAAATGCTTTTATATTGGCCAACCCGGAAGTGCTTCTGCTCTTCTGCCCACATGATCTGTAAACACTTCCGGGTACGGCGGAAATTCCATGCCATATGGCTCCTTAGTCTTTGCACCACCCACAATACCCAAAAGGGCTGAGGTAAAGCACTCCAAATCTGAAGATGTCCTGTGGGAATCCAGGGCACCGCTGCAGCCCAGGAGGCTACTACTTTAGTGCCCTAAAGAAGCTGCCTTCCCCCATCCTTCCATCTTTTGGGAATCCCGGCGGGGTTGGGCTGCCGGCCATTCAATAAAACAACCATACATACATATGCATAGTGTGTTTTTCAGTTGCACCATTTGTAATAATGACCGTTCAAGTAACCTTTGTACTTGCAGATAGAAACTGTCCCTGAATCTACTGATGAGACTGCCAGTGGCCCAGTACTTTTTGCCCAATAGAGGAAGTGAGAAAAGGAACTGTGCAGATTGACTGAGGATTTTAGTAATTATGTTAGCCTGTCTAAGGCAGCAAGTGTTGTATATGGCTTGAACAGAAAGTAGCTGCTAACTTCACTATCCACAGAAAAGCTTTAAATGTAGATGTTTTTTGTATTAATTAATGTGTAATCCCCAGATGTCTGTTTTCATACATTCTTTTACATTATAAGCACTGTGTGAAGCAACAGCACATGCTGACATCATTTTTGACGTAAAGCAGAAACAAAATATGCATAGGAGACACACATCACATTTATACTGGGCCAGCTTAGAGCCACAAATTAACTTTACCTGCATATATCTGAGATCTATGATGAATTTAGAAAACAGAGCTGCAGTACTGCAAAATTACTTTGTTTTAGGTAATTACAGTATTTGCTTGAGTAGTACATTCAGGTTCTTATTTCATATGTTAGGAAATCTGAAACCAGTCTTGGTTTTAAGGCAAAGATATTAGTCTGGTAAATGCAGAATTCATACATAATGATTGCCTTTGCCCTCACTTTGTGGCTTCACTGCATAAATAGTGCTGTGTGATCAGGGAGAGAGGGAAACTACAGTTAATCTATGGAGCACACCTGATTTTCATCGCATAGCTTCAGCTTACGGGCATTGCCTATAGCCATATGATGATTTAAATTCAAACCTGTTTTCTTTATTCTTTTTGCAATTCACTTCCTTGAACCAGCTTAAAGCACTTTGATCAATTATAAATGTAACATATTTGATAAGAACACAAAGTAACATATATAAAATACTGATGTGTACGTAGAAATGTACAAATCTGAACATATTTAATTCAGAAAGTGTTCAGTCCTACTTTGTGTTGTCGATATAATTTTAAATTATATATGATACATTTGCCACTGTTGCCCATCAATCTGCAATCAGTAATCCATAGTGACAAAGAAACATGTTTTCAGTATTCAGATCCTAATTTGGTGCTTTGTAGAATCAAATCATCTCATGCTGTGTTAGACTGAAATGGAAGCATATGTAAACGCCATCTGCAGGTCTCTCCACAGATATTGTATGGGGTTTAAGTTTGGGCTTTGCCTGTGGCATTTAAGGACAATCAATGACTTGTCCCAAAGTCGCTTCAGTGTTGATTTGGTTGTAATGTATGCTTTAGGCTATTGTTAATGCTGAAAGGTGAACTGTCAACCCAGTCTGAGTTCATAAGCACTCTGGGTCCTTTTTTCTAAAGGCCTCTATGTATTTGGCTGAATTCATCCTTGCTTCAGTTGTGACCAGTTTTCCTGTCCCTGCCACTAAGAGCCACCATGCTTCACTTTAAGGAAATTACTAGGAAGGTGATTATCAGTTCCTGGTCTTTGTCAGACATACTTCTAGTTCTGCTCAAAGAGTTGCATTTTTGTGTTCTCAGACTAAGGTTGCATGGTATAACAGGGTTGAAAAAGTAGTTAAAATCTCAAATTTGAAGTCAGTGTGGTGCCAGCATTTCATTAACTTTGGTACCAAATGTAACCGTTAGTTTTCAAGCACCTCACACTTAGTCATTTATTAGAGTCTCGATAGTTCCAAGCTTCATCCATTTCATAACCATTGAGGAGACTGTGCTTCTGGAAAAAGTCAAAGCTTTAAAATGATTTTATATCCTTTTCCTAATCTAGGCTTTACCACAGTTTTATTGTGGCAGTCTACAGAGGGTTCCTTGGACTTCATGGCTTGGTTTTTGTCCTGACTTACGGAGTGTATTGTGGTACCTTTTCTACACAGGTGTGTGCCTTTCTAAATAATGCCCAATCAAATTAGTTTGACACAGATGGACTCCAGTCACGTTGTAGCTGCAACTCAAGAAGAATTGAAACAAATAGGATGCACTTGAACACAATTTGGAGCGCTACAGCGAAGGGTCTAAATACTTATATAAATTGGATATTTGTAGTTTTTGACGTTTAATAATTTTGCAGACCATTCTTAGAAACATATCGTCATGTTAAAGTGTGGAGAAAGTGAATGTGTCTGAATGCTTTCTGAATCGACTGTATATGGGGATTTTTCTATTTTTTATTTATTTTTTTTTACTTTTTATAGACTAGATTCCTCATGTGCGTGAATAGAGATAATTAATTTAAAAGTTGCAGTAATTAGGATTGGCTGTTAACTAAGAATAGAAAAACAAAATTTCGTTCAACACAGATTCAGCCTGTTCTTAGATAATGTTGCATTTCCTCCCATGTCAAAGGAAGCATTGATTATGCTTGAAAGTTACACCAAACATCCAATATGAGAATCCATCATTGTTGAAAACGAATCTGCACTAGAGTCCTGTTCCATTTTTGGGGTGTTAAACTGATCAAAATGGCAGTGATGTAAAATGCCACAACAGGATAATAAGATGAGAGAGAGAGAGAGAGAGAGAGTGAGAAAAACACACTAATGGTCAGTGACAAAGCAAGCCAGATTTAGTGGTGTAGTATTAGATATTTGATTGTTCCTTTTTTAGGGTCAGTATCTTAACAATTTTTTGTATTTTTTAAATTGTGCTGGTGATTATAGTGTTTTAGTACATTTTATAAGTTAAAGGGCACAGTCTCACTTGAGTGTTGTAAATTTCCAGCGTTTGTGTAATGTTTTTTGAGCGTATTGATGGCTTTTTGAACATGGTTTTTAAGTGCTTTTAAGGCTTTCTTTTTTGGGGTGGTTTTCAGATTTTTTTTGAGCAATTTTAAAACATTTTTTCCAGCGTTTTCAACTAAGCATTTTGCAGGGAAAATGTGATTGACAGCATTTTCATTTTTGTAGGTTGTGAGGTGTTGTCATGTTGTGAGGTGATTGCTTTGTTTTCAGAATGTCTTTTATAACTGGAGTGCCTAGCGACCACAATACTGAAAAGCAGTAGTCTTCAGTACCTGTGTAATTGAACATACAGTATAGGGTTCAGTTTGTTCTTCATCAACAATGACAGTTGTGAAGTCTTTATGACCAGGCAGTGTACTGAAAAATCTCAGGATTCCACACAACTGTCGATAAGTAAATGTAAGTAGTGATACAGTATGTGAGAAAAAGGGAAAAAATAATTGCACTATTTGGCCAAAATTTAAAAAAAAAAAAAAAAAAAAAGCCTACTGCTGCAGCATCCTGCAAGCTCATGATCCGGTTGTCTAGCAATAGCTAGTGAGGAAGGAGCGGTAATCAACTCAAAAAAATTGCACATATGTTTTATATATATATATATATATATATATATATATATATAATCTATTTAATCATGCATGTGCTGAAGGATAAATTTTATCAGTCCAGTTTAGGGTCACAGGGAACCAGTAATTATCGCAGCAACACTGGGTGTAAGGCACAAAGCAAATGTGCTGGATATGAAGGACCAATCCTTTTCAGGGCTCAATTGCACAGCTATGCAGAAAAGAGTGTGCTGCTTGCAATTCATGAAAATGGTTGAATGCGCCAGCTCCAAGTCGCGTGCTATCACTTTAACTTATCTTATCAGCTTCGTAGTCATTTATGACTGTTACTGTTGAAGTGATACACCACCATTGTGCAAATTCAAAGCAGCAGAGGACAATTACTTGAACAACTAAAACTAACTGCAAAGTTTGAGACAGGAACGTGACAGTGGTCAATCATTGTGTGCCTCAGAGTGTATGATGATTGATGCTAGAAACTGCGCTGCCGTTTGACACTGCTTCACTCCTTGCTCATACTTAAAAGCATTACAATATTCAATTTTATTTTATCTGTTTCCGCTTGCTAAGAAATTTCCATATTTCTGTGATATTTTGAGCAAATCTTTGTGTAGAAATGTGAAGATTAAAGGTTATATATAACACCTCAGTTGTTTGTTTATTCAATTTAAAACGGAAGCCTTTAGAATTAGGATTTGACACATTTATTTTTCTACTTCAATTTGCATAGCTGTCATCCACCAAAAATCTTGTATTGTTTCTGAAAAAAGGGAGGAAAAATGTTTACTATTCCTAATTGTACATCTCGTAACTGCTTAGTTAATACAGAAATATCATTGTTTTATTGATTAATATACCTGTTTATCATCAGGATAAAAATAAATAGTTACATTAAAATAATTGCAGTTCAGTTTACTTTAAACCACATAAGTATTTTATTTAAAATATCAACAACTTTGCTAACACAATAGTAAATATGTATGTTGTCAAAGCAACATTATTGTAATACTATTTATACATGCTGATATAAATTCAATAAAAACAAAGATCAAGGTGCTTGTTGGTATTAATTATTTTGCCAAGACACCGTGTCAATAATTATTTTATTATGTGTCATGGTATTTCTTGTGTAAATTTTAATGCTTTCAGATTGAATTTGATTGCTTTAAGGTATCTTGCTGATATTTGGGAGGTGTGTAATTTAGGGACAGTGTGAAAGCACTAAGGGGCTTTGTAAATACAGCACACAGAAAGCCTGCCACACACCCTTCCAGCTACACCCAGGAGTTCAGAGCTGACTTTTCTGTGTAATGAGATATGGGAAACATCAGTCTTTGTTTCAGCAAGTTTATATGCACCTGCAAGAGGACATCAAAAAAAGTGCTACTAATGATCATTTTAAATAGGGATATTATTTGGTTCTTAAAAGCTTGAGTGTTGTGAAATGTAGGTGATACAGTGGAATGTAACCATCTTAAATGACAGAAAGGTATGCATCATTTTTCTTGGTAGTTGCAATTTTCAGGAGAATTTCATTTTTTTTTTTTCCCCTGTGAAGATGATTGAATGCTCTTTATGCCAGTGTAAGGATGTGTGTTTTTGTAGACTGGAGTAGGTGGAACGTTCAGAGTTGGATATAAACTTATTTTGTAATTTTTTGATGTTATATTTAGTGAAAACGGCTCAAAAGTTGTGTGTTGTTTTTTTTTTTTTGTGTGTAGCTGCAAGTCTTGCCAGGATATACCCAACTAATAAAACTAATCTTGCAATGTTGTCCTGTCTCCTATAGATAAGATTCCAAGTATTACTAAGGGTAGGCTCCCTTAGCATGTTACTTGAAAAAATGGTGTAACTAAGATCCTAAAATGAACCTGACCATTTTACTTGTAGAGAGTTCTTCTGTAGATCAAGTGTTTCATTGTACCATTTAAATACACAGTTTAATTTGTCTAGACACTGTGAGGTAGAGAATGGACTAAAAAGCACACTTTTTTATTATATACTTGGTTAATCCCATTGGGGAAGTTGTCTTTTCGTATGATCTTTTGGGCTCATATGAAGAATTCATCACAATTAAACTGTTGTGTATGCCAGAATTTATTTATATGCTTTTGAGTGGTTTAAATTGTAAAAGTCATAATATTTTCTCACCTTTTTTTTTTAGTTATAGTGCCATCTGGGAGCCCTTCCACATAATCACACTATGCACAAGTTGTACAAAAAGCTCATTGGTGGCAGCAGTATTTTTGGAATTTGAATCTTCACTGCATTCATTCTAAATGATTATTGCTTCTTTGGATTGGTGGCAGCAGTATTTTTGGAGTTTGAATCTTCACTGCATTCATTCTAAATGATTATTGCTTCTTTGGGTTTTTGTTTCCTAGATTTAAACACACATACAGAATAGTTTCATAAAGAGTTATAAGATAAAGAAATAAAATATTTCTCTTGAAGTGTTAAGATGCTGCTGGAGTATGAAAGATCATTGTGCAATGTGATATCAGTTAATGTCTGTATCCTTTACAGAGGACCCAAAACAAATGCATCTTCTGCTAGATCAAAGAAAGCTTCAAGTTTCCATGAGTTTGCACGGAGCACCAGTGATGCCTGGGACATTGGTGATGATGAGGATGAAGACCTGGTGGGGATGCTGGCTGCTCCTTCTAGCCTGAAGCCAGGGACATTAATGGTAGCAAGTAGTCAATGTGTTCAGCACCGCAATAAACTGAATGACAAGCCAGAACACATGCAGCCTGTTGAAGAGAGTCAGTTCAATGGACGAGTGGTTAAATCGAGCAGTGAAGTGCAGATCTGCAGACCATCAGGTAAGACCTGGCCGGTGTCTGGTTTTTATTTGAGACTTTTAGGTGGCAGATTTGCCATACTAAGTCAAATCTTAACTAAATGCAGTGAAGAAACCTGATTTTTAAGGCTGATAAATACAGCTTGCCTTTAAGTAATAAATAACAAAGCATATTACATAAGTCTAGCAACCACTCATCTTTTCTCTGCCTTGTGTTTTACATTGGGCGAAAGCTTCATTATTTTACTTTTTAAATTAACTTACACATAAGAAATGTGTCAGTCCTGAAACAATGGGTAACTTACTGTAGCTACACTAATAATTTTGCATCTATTTACTTACTTAAAGCATTAAATTTCAAATGTGAACTAGATATCACAATTTCTTGGTGCTGACAGAGATACATTCTTTTTTTTAACTTGTGCTTTCCTGATCTGCATTTTTAGGCTGAATAACAAGAATCCAATTAATAATAAAGATACACAGAAATTTCTTCTTTTTCATATGTATATAAAACAGCGATTTAATTCATTTTGTTGATAAAATAGAAACAAAAGTAAAGCTTAATTCCAAAATGAAAATAAAGCATGCTCTGCTGGTTAGTGTTAGTGTTTTTTTTTTTTTTTTTTTTTTTTACTTTTTTCTCTTCATCAATATCCCTAAAGTGTTAATGTTACAAAAATTGGCCCATGTGAGTGTGTGGGTAAGTGTGCTCTGTGATGGAGAGACGCTTTCTCTGCATTTGTGCTCAGTACTGACGATTAAGCTTCTGCTCCTACAACTCTCAATGGGATTAGAGGGTCTGATGATGAAGGGAACTTTTAATGTCCTCTGTGAACATGTTTTGTATTGTTACATGGGAATTAGGCTCATTTTTAAGGAGGCTTCTGCTGTTGTATGTGGAATCAGTTTACAAATGTGTTTTGTATAAAGTAACTAGGAATTTAGTATAATTTTTCTTCACTTTCCATCTATTCATTCCGTTGCATTGTTTACACTAAACGTTCTCCACTTCTTCTAGTCCTTTTAAGAGTCCCATGGTTGGCTGAAACAGAGAATCGCTTCTAAATTTAGGATTCCTACTAGGCATTTTCCTAGTGGGTTATGTTTGGTAAACTCCCTGTGGGAGAAGCTGACCTTGCTACAAACCAAAACCATAAATGCTGGAGTTTAACTCTGAAGTACTACTACAGTACAATACAGTACAGTACATTGCCAAGCTCCTTTCCCAATCACAACCACAACACCCTGTATAAGAATCTCATTTTGCCATTTGTACTGCCAATCCCATTCTTTGAGACCAAGGTAAAGATGCAGAAGTAGATATGACTGGTAAATCAACACCTTCAGCAGGCTTAGGTAACGTTTTATCACCACTGTCTGGTACATCAGGTAACCAAAATATAAACTGTGTGTAAGTTCTAGAGCTGGAATAGGATTGGTCTGTATATTAGTCATATTTACAGTGCCTTTAAAAAGTATTCTCCCCCTTTTTCTTTTTCATGTTTATTGTTTTGCAGTGGATTTAATTAGGATTTGACACTCGTCATTAGAAAAAGGTAATTTTTAAGTGTTATTTATTGCAGTGCTTTAAAATAAGTGCTGATTGAAAGCAGTAATATCTGATGCAAGTCTTAAAATGGAACTGTAAGTTACAATCACCTTGTCTTAAAATTCCGGGATTGAAGGTATGCTACACCAATTTGGTAATTCCCACAAATTCTAATTTTTAATTTACAAATTACCCACACGTGTGTGTTTAGCAGTCTCATTTTCTGTAGTGCACTATTAAAATAACAACTGGTTTATTCAAATATCTACTAATGAATGTTTTGGAAGTATTTCAAGTTCTCCAAGGAATTGCTTCCAAGCTTAGTTGATATTGTGTTCTGTGAACCTGTAGGTGTCAATGTGAAGAAATGCTTAATAACAATTTTGTAAAATTTAGCTTACATCTATGATCCTTTCTTGTTATTGTTGAAGAGTAGATTTTGAAATTACAGTTGATATGCACCCTACTTACTTTTTCATAATCTTAATTATTTCTATAATGTATCCTAAATTTCTATAATGTATCCTCTAAAACTGAAATTATTTAACCTCTTCAATCTTTTAATATGAGTTGTGGCTGCAGTGATAGCACTGTGGCCAAGGATCTGCACTAGTGTCTGGAAGGTAGCCAGTTCAAATCCCATTATTGCCAGAAGGGATCCTACTCCTATGGGTCCTTGAGCAAGGCTTTTAACCTAAAAAAACTGATCCAGGGGGCACTGTTCAATGGCTGACACCGTGCTCTGACCCCCAAAAGGTCATGCAAAAATGACAATTTCCCCTCTGTGATTAACAGAGTATATAAAAAAAATCTAGTAGCTGTAATGTGAGCAATGGTGCACATCCTGTGTCTACTAACACTGAGTACTTGCAGCCAACAAATAGTTTAGCAGAAATGTGTCAAGAAGAGGTACTGTGGTTTCTTCATACCAGTAGCAACATTCCTTTATAATACCTCACTCTGACTGCTGTTTTTATATTTGGGCAGATATTTCCTTTCTTTTTAATAATTCTAGTGTGTATTTGAAGGGGATGTTGTTGTTAGTTACAATATTAATTTATTGAGTTTCTGTAGAAAGGTAAATTTCTCCCTTGGGACTAATAAAATGCTATCAATCTAACTCTGTTTCTAAGTGTAACCTCCCTTAACAGGTAACTCCCAACAGCTTGCTGGATAACCAAACATCCAATTAACCTTTTTAAATATGTGATACTTCATTGTTCTCATGGGGAAAACTGCAGTGTTACAGCAACCTACACATATTAAGACAGGTTTACAGTTTAATCTGAAAAATATATGAATAGTTATATTCAAGATCAAAATCTACAGGTATACTTAAGTATATATATTAAAGAACTATTCCAAAAGTTACATTTGTATTATCGGTTACTTCCCCATGTTGTTTTCATGACAAAAAATGAAAATTTCTGATACATGGACTTCGGTGAGGGTAAGTAGGGGCCAACCCTGGGTGGAGTGGTGGCTCTGAGGCTAAGGATCTGTGCTGGTATCCAGAAGGTTGCTGGTTCGAATCTCCGCTGCCAAAAGAGATCCTACTCTGCTGGGCCCTTGAGCAAGACTCTTAACCTGAAATTGCTCCATTGTACAATCGGTGCACGATGGCTGACCCTGCGCTCTGACCCCAAGGGGTATGCGAAAACAAACAAATTCCAAATATAAGAAATTGTATAAGGTGAAATAAAGAGTAAATACAAAACAATGAACAAGAGCAAACAATACTAAAATGTCCATGGAAAAAAATCTCTAATTATTTGTGCCAAATAATCTATGTGTTACTTATTCAATAATGTACTCGTAACATCCAAATAACATGTATTGTTTGCTAAAATATTATTACAATGCTTATAAAATGTCTTCGCTCCCTTGGAAGTTTGAATCACAGTGGATTTAATTTGCTTTTTTTTTTTTTTTTTTACATTGATCAACAGAAAAAAAAAAAGATTCTTTAATGTCGGAGTAAAAACCGATCACTGCAAAGTTTCCTAAATTAACTTCAAATACAAAACACAAAATAATTGATTTAATTAGTATTGACAATATTTAGTAGATGGGACTTTGGCAATAATTCCAGCTGTGAGTATGTGTGGACAGGGCTCCATCAGCTATACATCATTGAGACACTTATATTTTTTTCCCATTTTATTATTTTTTTTTTTTTGCAAAACCTCTGAGGTTATGTCAGGTTGCATGGGAATCATGAGTGAACACCTTTTTCAAGTCCAGCTACAAATTCCCAATTGGATTGAGATAGTGTATGTACTATTTGTAAACCATTCCGATGTATGCTTTGACTTTATTCTTGATGGTGATGTCTTGCTGGAAAAGAAAGGTGCAGTGTTCTTAGAGATTACATCAGGTCCTCCCCCAGGATATCCCTGTATTTTGTTGTATTCATTTATCCTCTACCCTCTCAAGCCCTCCAGAGAGGCATCCCCAATGGCATGATGGTGCCATTACTTTGCATACTTTCCCATAAAGCAATGAAAGATGAAGCGTCCAGGCAAACACTGTAGTTTGTAACATCTTCATTGTTATTGTACACCTCTGGATGGCCTTCCTCTGCTAGCCATCTTCTTGTACCATCATTTAGTTTTTGTGGACAACTAGAGATACTCTGATTGATCAGCTGATTTTCACTAAAAAAAACCTAATCAGTAAAAAGGCAGATCACAATATCTAATATTTTCATGCTGTGTTCCTTTACACAAGTTATTATGGTAGTTGAGCCAGCAAGAGTCCTTTTTTTTTTTTTTTTTTTTTTTTTTTTTCTTTTGCAGCAGACTTCCTGCAGTATAAACAAAGAACAGCGAGTGGAAGCTTGTTAATGAAAGGTGATTGGTATATAGGCCTTTATATTGAAGAAAGGAGTAATAAACTGAAAAAAAGTAATCTAAGAAGTCAACCTGCACAACTAGAGAAAAGGCAAGAAAAGCTACTTTAAAGAATTCAGATCTTTATTTTGTCCTTTAAATTAAAATGGACACCACTTGAGTTTGGACAATGTGCTTGTTTAATTGCAATGCAGCGACTTACACTTTTAATGAGAAAAAGAAAAGGCAAATAGTTTGAAATTACTGCTTAGTAAACAATAGGCTTTTTTTTTTTTTTTTTCTTTTTTGCAAGATTTTTACTTTTTTCATTTTTTTGTTGCTATGTATATACAGTATATGTTGGTAAGAAAGGAGTGCTACATAATTAAAATGGTAATCCATATTTTATAATTACACCTCAAGAATTATGAATGTCTAGTTGATACAAATGTTTTTCTCCTTCAGTTTGTAAATGTAGCAAACATGTTTTAACAGCAAAAAGCTGTAGTGCAGTAAATGATTTAAAGGAATAAGTGCGTGTGTATTTACATTTAAGCAGCATTTAATGGCCAAGGACAATTAATTGACACATAACTGTAAAATCTTGCATGTAATGCATGCAATTTTTACTCATTTTAGTTTGCTAAAAATGGGGGGGGGGGGGGTGCTTTATACATGAGACCTAATTTTAATTTGGTATTTTCAATAAACCTGCATGGTAGGAATGTAGGTACTTAAATTCATTATGTGCATGAAGTGCTTGTTCCGTCTGTGGTACCGCCTCGCTGTTGGGTGGAGCTGTATTACAGTTCTCCCCTCCCACTTAAGACATCGGCGCTTATCTTATGCTAATCACTCATTCGACATTCACATTATACCGCATTACAGTCAGTAATTTTGACTTTATCATTGGACTTGATAGTAGTGAGTAGGTGGTCATTGTGTTCCTTCAAGTACTAGTATGTTAATAATTTTGATACAATCTTGTATTTTTAAGCCCTTAAAATGAATTCAAGGAGAAATTATTCTGCAGCAGAGAAGCTGTTGGTAATAAAATATGCAGTAACTAATAGCAATCGGGCAGCAAGTCGCCATTTTTGTATTCCTGAGTCAAACATCTGATTATGGCGCATAAACAAAGAGCCGTTGCCAGCGTTGCTTACAAAAAAAAAGGCAAATTGTGGAGCCCCACCAAGTTTTCCAGATCTAGCAAAAGAATTAATGAACTGGGTTGCCACTTGGAATGAATCAGATGTGTCTATAATTCAACATGGTTTCCTCAAATGTTCTATTTCTAACAAACTCAATGGCAGTGAGGACAATGTTTTGTGGAAGGGTAAACAGGTGTCATCAGGTGAAGGCAATAATGGTGATATTTATTACGATGGTATCAATAACAGTAGCATTGACTTGACAGCGATAGATGAGCCTCTCATTAGTAGCAGTGATGACGACGACTCTTCCAGTTAGGTATACCTATATTTAGAGTTACAGTGTTTTTGATTGGGTAACAATTGTGATTACCTAAAGGTATATTGCTGATATGTGGGGGAAAAAATGTATGCAATTACAAGTTAAATCTTGCAAATTAAAAAATTGTTGGGTCTATAGTTTAATTATAAAAATACACTTTAATATAGAACATAACTTATATTTGTTTATGCTGGAGATTAATGTAAAAAAAAATTTAAATGATAAAGGAAGAAAAAATCTTAATCAGCCGATGAAGCAACATGAAGTGGTGACTGGTATCGGCTTTAAAAAACCTGATTGGAATATCCCTATGGAAAACATGCTTTAGGCAAGTTTTGAGCTGAGCCATACTCCAAGTTATTAATGATCGACTTAACTGGATTACAGTGACTTGGACATTTTCTTTTGTCAATCCCCACACTTCATGTCAATGCTTGAAGTGTTCCTTAGTCTTCATTGTGTAGGACAGTCCACGATATTGAGTTACAGCAAGTTGGACATTTCATATTCAGGTGCAGTTATAATGCAATCAGTTGAAACCCCAGACGGGTGATCTCTGCACCCATAATGATTTAGGGTTGGATATTTATAAATAATTTAGGACATTTTGCTTTCATGTTGACATTAAAGAATATTTTTCAGTTATTTAGTGTCAAGAAAGCCAAATTAAATCTATTGTGATTCAGTGTTATAAATAGTGCTATAACAACTAATCAATATTATCAACAATAATTGATTATTAAAAATGTTGGCAACGATCACTTTCATAGATTAGTTGATTACGTCATTAGACTTAATATGTTGTGGCTTGCACTTGCATCACTACTTCTGTCACCTGTGAATTCATTTGAAAAAAGGCAAATGGTAAGCAAATGACAGTGCAACTCAAGACTTTCAAGGTTTGGGAACACTCCACTCTAAATGTAGGAGAAAAAAAAAAAAGTTATGAGTTGGAAAATGTGTAGGTCTGACTTTGTATGGCTCGAGAGCACAATGAAGATGCACAAACATTTGAACAGAAAACATAGCATTACAGGCTACAGTCTCTCTGCCATCCCAGTAAGTTGAATGTCACTTTAGCATTAGGTGATACAGGTATATTAACACGAAAGTTTGATAGACTTGGCATAATGACATGACTTCGGTTTGAAATAAGGAATAATTCAAGTCATAGTCCAGCCCTCTACAGTGCACTAGCAATTTAAACACTAACACATACGACATTATAAGCTTTATTATAAGCGACTAAAAAATAACTGCCATATATATATATAATATATAATAATTTTTTTTTTTTTTTTTTTTTTTCTGGCGCTGCAGTCAGTCTGCAAAATTATGGTGCTGCATTTAAAGCTTACATTCACGTGTAATTTTAGCGTGTGTGTGCTTACAAAAAATGGTTGCGAAGAAAGTAAATTACCAGTTCAAACAGAAAACTTTTTTCAGTGTCATATGCAAAAGAAATCATCAAAAACTCAAGAGTGCAGCAGTGAATCAAATAGCACATCAACTGTGACTGAAAGAAGTGTCTCTCATTCTGAGTCAAAGGGTAAGACCTGGATGGAAAAGCGAAGGTTTCAGGCTAGTTGGCTATCGGACTTCAACTGGCTTTTATTCAGTCTGATGTAAGATGTGATAATGTGCAAGTGCTGCTGCAGCAAGCCTTGTTTAGCTGAAAAAAAACAGATTTTGTGGCAGGATCACACAGTTTCAAATGTGAAAATCTACAGCACACTACCGATAGCAGATATGCGGCAGGCTGCAACAGTGTAATGGCTGAATAAGCGATTCTCATTTTGCTTGACTTCTCACTCTATTCAACTCTAAGCAACTGACACGCAGGTAAACAGACTTGAGCTGAGAAAACTGTGTAGCGGTGGGGTATATGAAAGTAGGCTGCTCTTGCTGCTTATCGACACATTTGCAGGACAAAAGATGCTGATGGATAGGTGCGAAGCGATTTAAGGTGGGATGGACCTATGAGTTTTTTCATAGGCTTTGGTAATTCTAGTGTTAAGACTGGCCTCACCTTGCAGATCCAGGATTTCTCTGACCATCAAAGGGCTTACAGGGATGCACTAACTGAAGCCAAGAACAATAGAAAATGGCCATAAGGATTTTGTTCCTTGTAGTTAATAAACTGCTTCAACCTGCCTCTGGCCCAACTACCTCCTCTACCAAAGTCTGTGAAAAATTCATCCACTTTTTTTGCTATAAAATTAAATATCTAAACAATTCAACTAATATAAATCCAGCACCCATTTATCTTTCCCTGTCTTCCCACTCCATCCAGTTCCTTTTCTAAATTTTCACCAGTCACATGTGCATTTGTTAACGACCTGCTTGGCAAGAGTAGGCCTACTACTTGTGTACTGCACCCCAATCGCCACCACACTTCTTAAATCCTGCTTTCATGCCATAATCCCAACTGTCACAACAATGGTAAATACGTCACTTAAAACTGGTTTTGTGCCAGCCACTTTTAAAATTGCTTCTGTTACCCCAATGTTAAAGTTTGGTCTTGATGCTGACAATCTTAACAATTTTCAGCCCATCTCTCACTTACCTTTTCTGTCAAACGTTCAGCGTGTTATAGCCTCCCAACTTACCAATTACCTTCTAATAATTTGATGGAACCCTTTCAGTCTGGTTTCAGGGCACAGCACAGTTGTGAAACTACTCTGTTATGGGTAACTAATGATTTGCACATGACAACAGACTCTGCATATTCTGTTGGATCAGAGTTCAGGAATTGACATTGTCGGACCTGATATTATACTGTCCAGAATGGAGAACATACTGGGTATCTCTGCCCTACAGTGGTTTAAGTCCTATCTGACTTGACAGGAAAAAATGTGTTAGTCTTCGCAACAACAGATTCAGCTCAGTGCCGGTCACACAATGTGTTCCTCGGGGCTCTGCCCTCGTCCCTTTGCTCTTCTGTGTCTATATGATTCCCCTTGGCCATATCATTTGTAGCCATGGACTGGGTTATAGATAGATAGATACTTCATTCTTATGCAGATGATACTCAACTCTATTTCAGTGTTAAAAGTGAAACTTCATCGGGCTTTCTCAGCTCACAACTTGCCTCAGTGAAATAAAACTTGGATGGAGCAGAACTCTTAAAAATTAAATGGCAGCAAAACTGAACTCCTGCAAATTGGCACTAAAGTACAACTTAAGGAAATGAGCTCCTTCTCAGTCACTCTTGACAATGATTTCATCAGACCTTCTGGTGGAAGGAATCTTGGTGTAATATTTGATTCCTCCCTATCATATTCCACCCACATAAACCACTTTAAGAAACTTTTCTACGTTCACCTCCATAATAGATCCCGTTTTCTCTCATTCTTCTCCTTCTCTAATGCTGAGAAAATGTTCCATACTTTTATCATATTCCGCATCGATTATTGTTACTCCCTACCTGTTAGGTGTCACTTCAAATCTTAGTTCACAGCTCCAGTTGATTCAAAACTATGCTGCAAAGTTCTAACATGAACTAGCAACAGTAAGTACATAACACCCATTCTGCTTCACCTCCACTGGCTCCCTGTGTCTTACAGAACTGAGTATACAATTCTGTTATTAACCTACAAAGCTTTAAATGGCCTTGCACCAGACTGCATCAGTGACCTACTCCATCACTATGCTCCTGTTCACCCACTAAGGTCCTCTGATTCTGGCAATCTTGTTGTGCCCCAGACTAACCTGCACTCTATGGGTGACAGGACCTTTAGCTGTATAGCGCCCAGACTTTGGAATGACCTCCCTAAATTAATGAGATCAGCCGACTCCATTCATTCTTTTTAAAATCAACTTAAAGCTCATCTGTTATGGCAGTTTTTTCACTTAACCTGACATTCTGCCTCCTCTTTCAGAATTCCTCTCTGTCCAGGTATACTCAGTATAATTTGTGTGTGTGTTATATCACAAATGATGTTATTTGCTAGGCTTTCTTTTATTATTGAATTTAGTATTTTACTCTGGTTTATTGTCTATTATTCTATTTAATGCCTTCGTATATCCAATAGCTATCTGTTTTAATGTTTTGTTTAGGAAACATCTGTATCCAATGTTACATATACCTGCTGTTTCTTTATGAGATTTTGTGAAGCGTTTTTGAGCATGGGAAAGGCACTATATAAATTATTTATATATAAAATATTATTATGTCTGCTCAAGATGTGTGCAATGAGTTAGAATTCATTTTTCTTGAGTCACATTTTGTTTCTATCAGATTACGATAATTTTATATACTGTACATTTGGAAAGGAAGACTATATTCTCTCAGTTGACTTAACAGGTGTTGGCTGTTTGTTTGTTTTTGGCCTTGTTTGTTTTATATCAATTGGCATAAAATCTGATTCCTGGGCACATAATACATTACTGCCTACATTTCCTGAAATACAGATTTAGAGAGTTTTAATTACAAAATATTACAATAATGTTTAAATAAATTTTTTAAACGAACGGCTTAACATTGATAAATTTTCTGCTGAATTGTTGAAAGATCTTTTAAAACGAATTAATTCTTTCATTCTTTGCAACTTGACAGCATACTGTAAGTGAATTAGAATTGGCTGTTACGTATTATGGGGTGAGCTTTAGAAACCTGATTTTATATTCCAGCCTACTCAGTGTCTGTGTGGAGTTTGTATGTTATCCCTGTCGTACTCCTGGATTTCTCCAGTTATTCCAATTTCCTCCCGCAGTCTAAAGATGGTCAGGGTTACAACTACTAGCGACTCTGTATTAACACTGTGATAGAATTTGCACTGCTGTATTATGGTGTTTTCTAATTGTTTGTTCTTGCTTTGTGCTCCCAAGATATATTTCCTTTAGTATGTAATATGTAAAATATAGCAAAGCTATATACAGCCCTCTTTACAATACTGGGGGCTGTTACTTTGTTATATTTATTGACATGACATAAGAATTGCATTGTAGAAGCAGAAATGTTTCCTTTGCGGAATTGGGGCGGAAATGGATAATGGCTTCATCTGGTTCACAAGAGTATATGTATGAACTTCACTGGATGCATCTGCCCCTAAGTGTAAGCTTTAGTAGGGGTTTATGATATAGTATGGTATGCTTATAAATGACAGTGGATGCTAATAGGTGTGGATGTGAAGCTCAGCTGGTGCTGATTGGCATGAGATTAAAATTTTGGCTCATGAATACTGCAGCATCTTCAACATTTTGTGTCCATGTCCTCAACAATGATTTACTTTGTCTCTTCTCTCTCTCTGAATACACTTGTTGTGTTTCTTCTCATTTAGAAGACTCCTCAATGCGCAACCCACTTCACAAGCAGCAGTCACTCCCACTACGCCCCATCATTCCTCTTGTGGCTCGCATTTCTGATCAGAATGCATCTGGAGTGCCTCCAATGACAGTACGAGAGAAGATGAGGTTGGAAAAGTTCCGACAGTTACTGGCAAGTCCCAATACTGAATTAGGTAAGTATGACTACAGACAAAGTAAGCCATGAATCCAATAGAATTCGGGGACTTTCAGTAGGGTATTACGGTGCAACAATAGGTTCAAACTCATGGATTTAATTTTCCAGCTGGGAACTGTGTGGTTTGCGAGGTCTCACATGTCTGCCTAGGTTTCTCTATGGGTACTTGATTTTTCCTCCCAATATTTCAAACATGTAGCAGGTTAATTGGTGATTCTAAATTGGCCTACTGAGAGTGAGGGGGTGAGTGAACTCCACAGTGGACTTGCATGCCATCCAGGGCTGGTTACTGCCTTGCGCCCAGTGCTTTCAAGATAGACTGTGACTCCCTAAGCCATGTAACTGGATTAAGCATGTTTTAGAATGTTATGTCATGCTTTGTTATAGACTTTTGTGGCCATTCAGTGCATTACCAGCTGAGCCACTCTTCACTGAATTATCTGCCGTGTAACAGTTTGCAAAACAGCCATTGACATTTTTGTTTCATTTTATAACAAAATGCTGATTTATTCACAATACTATTACTTGATTAATAATTGTTGTTGTTGCAGTGTCACTTGAGTGATAATCAATCAATCAATCAATCAACATTTATTTATATAGCACATTTTCATACAAAAAAATGTAGCTCAAAGTGCTTTACAAAATGAATAGAAAAATAAAAGACACAATAAAAAATAAACATAAGTCAACATTAATTAACATAGGATAAGTAAGGTCCGATGGCCAGGGTGGACAGAAAAAACAAAAAAAAAAACTCCAAAAGCTGGAGAAAAAAAATAAAATCTGTAGGGGTTCCAGACCAAGAGACCGCCCAGTCCCCTCTGGGCAATCTACCTAACATAAATGAAACAGTCCTCTTTGTATTTAGGGTTTTCAAGGAAGGACCTGATGATGATGGTCACGTAGACTTCTGGCTTTCAGTCCATCAATGTTGGTGCATCATGATGCTTTGGGTAGGTGGTGGTGGCGCAGGCCGCCACCACAAAGAAACCGGAAAAAGAAGCAGAAGAGAGAGTAGGGGTCAGTATGGATTTTGGATCCACTGTAAATAGTTATTATGAAGAATTGAACATACAGAGTATCAGTATTACGTTAAAGTGAAGTTATAAAAAGGCCATGTTAAAGTAAGTTTATTAAATGATATGCAATGTTTATTTGTAAATCTAATTTGACAAATTATTTAGAATACTTGTGCAAGAGAATATTGATTATTTTCATTACATTTGACTTTCCAAAAATCACCTGTTTTCTGAAATAGTTTCTTCAGAATTGTATAAATTGGATATAATATCAAGTGCTATCAAATAAAAGTTTTTGCTTTCTATAAAATGCAAAACAGGGTGGTTCCTTGCTTTATAAGTTATGTTGTACTTCAACACTTGATCTAATATGCTCAAATGTATAAGATATAAAATAATTAATCTCTGCACATTATTATTTGCTGTTCTGTAAATGGATAACTCCTATCAGAGAAAGACAGTTGATCTGTGTTGATACTTAAACTAGCAACTCTAAGTTGCACTTTTTATATTAGCTTCTTCTAGCTGATAATGATTGACTTGTTTTAGGCCACCGATCATCCTGAATTTAAAAGTGCACTGAATTGTCACAAGCATACAAATTCAGATACATTTTAATATAGTTTCATCCTATAATTTCAGTGGATAAGATATCTTCAGTCTGCAAATGATGCCACTGAGTAATACTTTATTTGGGGAGAAATGGTGCTTTTTCAGCTTCTCTGTCTTTAACCAGTTATGTCTACTTATGGGATAGGCATTTGTTGTTGTTTTGATTGTTCTCATTATGTACTAGAAAGAGTTGTACATGACATTCTTGTCAAAAGTGGATGTGTCGGAGATATTTCCTCTGGCAGTTTAATGCTGATTGTCATTCTGTGTTCAAGGTGATATTGGTTGTGCTGTTTTCTAACTTTGTATCTAATATGCACAGACATAGCGTGTTTAGGTAACTTGCTCTTACATGTGTATGTAGTGTTTTTTTTTTTTTTTTTTTTTTTTTTGTGTGTGTTTTCAAAATAATGTTTTCAGAAGGTGATTTGTTTTTCTAAAAGCACAAGAACAGTATTTTAAAGTATTAAGGAATGACTTAATTGTTTAAATATAAATATAGGTAAAAACTAAATTAAAATGAGCAAATAGGGTAATATGTCACCAGACAAAAAAGATTATTTCTTAGGAATAAGTGTAGAATTTTTCATATTCTGTTTAATTCTTTCAGTAAGTCAGTTTAAATTTCAGATTTAAGTTCCAGATGTTGGGCAACACACAGTAAAAAAGAACTTTTTAAAGAAAAGGGAATGAAAGAAAAAAATATACAACTACCTTAAAGCATTATGGAAACTTTTAGTTTATTATACTGTATCAATGGTTTAATTATAGATGGTCTGGCAATGAAGCAGAGTGTTCAGAATTGTGGTAGGTGGTGAAACCATTTTCAAGCGACTTTTTCCACTTCCAAATCTGCAGCATGTTGTTTTTTCCCAAAAGATTATTATGAATACCTCACTTTGTTAGTTGTGTGTTGTTTAAAGCACAGTATTGTCCGTATGGTGCACGTTTTACTCGTATATGTTCATGAGTTAACAATAGAATTGTCATACTTTTATTGGTATTTATGTACTTGTTTTCCTTAATAAAGTTATTTCATGAACAGTGTAAAACAGTGCCTACTGTTACTTCATTAAGTATTTTACATTTTCCCAGTGCCTGCTTTAAAATCACAAGATAGACTAGAACAAGGTGTCCTTGATCTTGGTGTCATAACAGTATGATCAACATTAATTAGTCAGTCTTCATTTTACAAACTATTTTTCATAATAAATTTTATTTTTGCTTATATATTGTATCTTGCAAATATTATCTTAACATTTTAAATAGGCCTGTTGCTTGACATGCTCTCATTGTCTTAGCACAGATATCATGGTGTTTATGCTCATGTAATTGTAATGTTCAACATTCACTCCCAAGCCGCACTGCCTGAAAAGAATCATTCCTGTATTCAGAGTGAAGAGTCATGTAGGGCAACAGTCACAAGTATACACTTACCTAAAGGATTATTAGGAACACCTGTTCAATTTCTCATTAATGCAGTTATCTAATCAACCAATCACATGGCAGTTGCTTCAATGCATTTAGGGGTGTGGTCCTGGTCAAGACAATCTCCTGAACTCCAAACTGAATGTCAGAATGGGAAAGAGAGGTGATTTAAGCAATTTTGAGCGTGGCATGGTTGTTGGTGCCAGACGGGCCGGTCTGAGTATTTCACAATCTGCTCAGTTACTGGGATTTTCATGCACAACCATTTCTAGGGTTTACAAAGAATGGTGTGAAAAGGGAAAAACATCCAGTATGCAGCAGTCCTGTGGGCGAAAATGCCTTGTTGATGCTAGAGGTCAGAGGAGAATGGGCCAACTGATTCAAGCTGATAGAAGAGCAACTTTGACTGAAATAACCACTCGTTACAACCGAGGTATGCAGCAAAGCATTTGTGAAGCCACAACACGCACAACATTGAGGCGGATGGGCTACAACAGCAGAAGACCTCACCGGGTACCACTCATCTCCACTATAAATAGGAAAAAGAGGCTACAATTTGCACGAGCTCACCAAAATTGGACAGTTGAAGACTGGAAAAATGTTGCCTGGTCTGATGAGTCTCGATTTCTGTTGAGACATTCAAATGGTAGAGTCAGAATTTGGCGTAAACAGAATGAGAACATGGATCCATCATGCCTTGTTACCACTGTGCAGGCTGGTGGTGGTGGTGTAATGGTGTGGGGGATGTTTTCTTGGCACACTTTAGGCCCCTTAGTGCCATTTGGGCATTGTTTAAATGCCACGGGCTACCTGAGCATTGTTTCTGACCATGTCCATCCCTTCATGACCACCATGTACCCATCCTCTGATGGCTACTTTCAGCAGGATAATGCACCATGTCACAAAGCTCAGATCATTTCAAATTGGTTTCTTGAACATGACAATGAGTTCACTGTACTAAAATGGCCCCCACAGTCACCAGATCTCAACCCAATAGAGCATCTTTGGGATGTGGTGGAACGGGAGCTTCATGCCCTGGATGTGCATCCCACAAATCTCCATCAACTGCAAGATGCTATCCTATCAATATGGGCCAACATTTCTAAAGAATGCTTTCAGCACCTTGTTGAATCAATGCCACGTAGAATTAAGGCAGTTCTGAAGGCGAAAGGGGGTCAAACACCGTATTAGTATGGTGTTCCTAATAATCCTTTAGGTGAGTGTATATACAGGATGCAGTAACATTAGCTATTTTCTAATAAGAACACATTTGAGAACTGTTGTGCAACTGTGCATTTCACAGTTCAGTTAACAGTAACTTATATAACACAAGTTGTACTGGCACAAGAATTATACTGACATAAGTAAGACGTCTGAAGAAATGATCTGCTTGATAGCTTGTGTGAAATCAGAACTGTCTGCTCTCTGAACTATTAGTAGACAGCTGTTATCTACAAGCTGGGAATGGGCAATTGTGTGAAGAGGATTACTTGTTTTTTTGTATTTTATGCATTGTATTTCCCCCATTTTTGACACCCATTGCATGCCCAACCTACCTGCAAGGGGATCTTCCCTTTTTATTTAGTGGTTTTTTTTTTTTTTTTTTTTTTTTTTGGCCTTGTTTGGGACTCAAGCCTTGGCAGCTGGGTGGTTGTCAAAAAGCAGGGCCTGCTAAAGCCCTTTAAGGCATTCCTTGTGTAATTTTTGAAACTGATGATTTTATTTTGCAGGATTACGCTTTGAAGATATCTTATTCTATATTGTCTTAATGTAATGTAATTTTACAGGTTAAAAATATCAAAGATGTTTTTTGCTAAGAGAACTTCACATTTGCAAGAAATCATTGAAATAAAAACACAAAGCTCTGCTGTTTATATGCAGCAATTAATAGAAACACCTCTGCTGCTATGTTTACATAAATACATATGTAAAATCTCTTGTGTTCAGTTTTTTTTTTTTTTTCTTATAACTGTGTCCTGTTCGGCTGTGAAGCAATCAGAATTGATGTCTGAATGCTGGCGACTAGCCTTACAGTTTTTCTCTCAGGTGGAGCGTTACAGCTTCTGCTGACACCACGCCTGATACCAAAACTTTATTAGAAATATTTTCAGATGTTTTTAAGATTCGAACCGGACACGGAGACAAAAATGAAAGAAAAAGAAGAGAGAAAAGAAGGAGATGGAGGTAAAGGGGGAAGGGGGGATTTTCGTATAGAATAAACAATAAATGAACCAGAATCCGCTTCTAGACCTGCAGAAAGCTACATGAAGATATATAAAAGTAAAAATGTTTGCTAACAATCACACAGTAATTATTACTAAGGCATTTAGGGCCAACCACAGCCTTAGGTCATGTGCTGAAGATGTCCAAGTCATACCTATGAAAGCACCATGTGAGCACCTGTGTGCGTACGCACGCTTGTATGTGTAAGGCTCCTCTATAGGAGCGTCCAATAGTGAGTGTGAAGGGCCACAGACCTGCCCCCAAAAACGTGCGGAAGATGGAGGGAGTTCCAAGCCCAGAAATCCAGCGGTCACCCCAGAGCGCGGAGACCCCAGGGAGACCGTCACCAGAGAAGCCCCAACCCCCCCCGAGAGGTGCAGAGGATCACCCCGGGGGGCCACAACCAGCAGCCTGCAGAGTCCCGGGAGACATCAACGGCTAGCCCCCAGGCCCGCCCGTAGCCGCTCACCCCGGAGCCGGCCGGGCCCGGGACACAAGGGCGACCCACCCCGCCGAGGACCCAACAGAGCCCAGGGACCCAGATCCCACCAGGCAGCCACCGGGAGCGACCAGACAGATGTTTAAAAAAAAAAAAAAAGTGGCAGGGGGAGGGTAGGCGAAGATGTTGTAGCATTGCCAGATGTCCCAGGAGAGGGGAGGAGTCCAAAACCCCACCTGACATATACAGTCACACACAAACACAGTCATACACTCCCTCCCTCAGGCTCTCACATACACATACAACCCAAGACTTACAAGGATGTACGCCAGACACCCATTCACACTCCCCATGCACACCCTACTAACTCTGGTCCCGGTGCTGCCGTACCGAGGGCACAACCATTCCCGGACGCCAGAGTTAGCCCCGTTCCGCTGGGGTAATAATGAGCAGGCACCCCCGTCCAACGCAGAGCAAAGCAACCCACCACTCCAGACCACAGGCAGACGGCCAGCTCCCACTCCTAGCCTCCAGCCCCTGTGTTCAGTTTGTTTTAACGTGTTTGTCTCAAGGTTTCTAGCAAATCATTAGACTACTGTACAATTAGTACTAGCGCTAATATGGCTTGGGTTGATATTGAACAGTTACTGTATGGTTATTTACTGACACAGTGAAAAAACTTTAGTTGAAGATGTTGATCAGCCGTAACTTTCACATGCAGTATAAAATTTTTTTTTCCCCACATGAAGTACATGGTTGTGTTACACGGATTGCCCAGTGTTGTAGATGAACACAAGAGGGCAGTGATTTACTTGTTTTTGTCACAAACCTCTGTGGCCACTAATCTTCACAGTTGCTGTTTAGTTATTTGGAATTTCTGCTTTGGTTTGTAGACTGAGAGGAGGCCAAGTGAGACTTTTCTCGTAGAAGTAAAGCCTGTTCAGTGTTTTCAGTTTCCTTCTTCAGAAGTAGTTTGTGTAATATTTAGAGTCAAGATACAGTACAGGTTAAAAGTTTTTACCTGTTTTTTCAATTTTTATGGAAATGCACAAATTTTAATGTTTCATGAAATGAAGACATAGAACAAATAACCAATGGCAAAAAAATAAGTCAAGAAATCACTAAGTGTACAAAATTGTATTCATCAAAGTAGCCAATATTTGCTGACATAATAGCCAAACTGGGGTGATTTGTCTGATTTAGTCTGTCAGTCAATCACTCTGTGCAAGTCACCAACCGTGCCTCCAGCAAAAGAACACCTGACCATCACACTTCCTCCTTCATGTTTGACAGCTGATGTCACAGACTGAGGGACCATCATGTCATCAACTTGAGGGGGTACAAACACCCAAAGATTTAAAATTTGGATTCATCAGTCCGTAAGACTTTATTCGAGTCTGCTGTAGTGCACAGCCAGTATTTCAAGGCCCTATTTTGTCTTTTAAGGAATTGCATTCTTACTGTCACTCACCTGCCAAAACTGCAGCACAAAGTCTCCTCTTCACAGAGGATTGATTGCTTTGTGACTTTGGGTCAACCAGATCTCCTCCTATCAGAGTTTCTTCCAGTTTCCAATTGCCTTTGGATTGTATAGGACAGGAGTTGCCAACTCAGGTCCTGGAGGATCATGGTGGCTGCAGATTTTCATTCTAACCCTTTTTTTAATGAGTGCCCTGTTTGTGCTGCTAATTAACTTATTGTGAATTCATTTTAATTGAATTGCTTTTTTAAGATTTGTTCCCCTGAATTTCTTCATTGTTCCTCTGAATTGCTTCATTTCTTTCCTTAAATGGCGGTTCAGTGAAATATGAAGTGAGGGAGCTAACAGAAGACCAACTAAGTCCGGGCCTCAAACTCCAACCAATTTCACTTCAACCAGCTGCTTAATGAGGTGCCAAGTCTTATTGTTAATTAAACTCGTTCTTTATTTCCATGGCTTGTTGCTGCTCTCGTGGTGCATTAGCAGACATTTCTGAAATTGTTGATTTTTCTGTTTTCTAATAGCGACTGTTTAAAATGTTTTGGGGACCTGGGCAGACCAACATTCCTGAGTCCTTCATCGTTATTTATTATCAGATATTGTATGATGGAAACCAGTTGTTTTGGCTCATTTTGTACCTCATTATTGTTTGCCTGCTAATTAAGGAAAAAGAAACAATTAAGGGGTCTGAATCATCAACAGCAAGTCAAATAAAATTAGTTCAAAAGAAGTTAATTAGCCACAAAAACAGGTCACTCATTAAGAAAAGGGTTGGATTGAAAACCTGCAACCACGTTGGTCCTCCAGGACTGGAGTTGGCGACCCCGGTATAGGACACCACTGTACTCACTGACACTTTGATTGTTTTTTTTTTTTTTTTTGCAATTTCTCTAAATGAATGGCCTACATTTCTAAGGGTAATAATGCTGTGTCTCATTTCACTTGTTAATCGATGTTTTTTGCCATTATCACTGCAATTTACAACTTTCTACAGTGTAATATTGTCCAAATATTATTTCTGCTTTAAGACAGAGAGTTTTTATGTAATCAAGAGAAGTTTGGACACCTGTGGTAATTGTTTGCTTCAGTTTTGCAAGGCTTAATTTACTTTAATTGCTGCAGAACATCTGTAGGTTGTAACCAAATAGTTGTTCTCTGAAGAAGGCCTATTTGTAATATTCTGAAATTTACCATTTTTCTATTTTTGCTAATCTAAACTTAAACCAGTGGCAGTTTACTGCTCAGCTTTTCACCATTTTAGGTTATTCATTGCATTTTAACTGATAAAATTTGAAGAAAAGCTGGATAAACAGGTGTTCTGAAACTTTTGACAAGTAGTATAATATTAGACATGTCTCTACTTGTATTTATGTGTAACATTTACAAGAGTCTGATTGGGATGCATTCCTCATATAGACACTGCTTAAATTCATTTGAAACTAATTCTGCGAGCAGCCCCTTCATTCTTGCTTTAGTTTATGAAAGTCAGGACAGGTGTATGTTGTTTCTTAAATCGATAGATATCTTTAGCCCTGCAATCCCAGTCATATCACTTTTTCACACAAAATGAATGAGAACTGTGTGCACAGATTTAAAATACACTTTTGTTCTACACTAGAATGAGCTTTTGGAAATCTTTGAAGAATATGTAGACTAAGGATTTTATTAAGACAAGGCTACATTTTCAGAAAAAAATATTCATTATTTTGCGTTTGACTTTCAAGAAACAAATATGCGTGCTTGTACAAGAAGCCTTCAAGAATATCTGCAAACCTGTTTTCTTTCCTGCTAGAATTACGTTCCAGAATTATTTCAAACATGGTGTTGACTAAACAAAGAGGATAATTTAAAATGGATTACCTTTATAAGAACAGAAATAGCCACCACATTAAAACAGAAAGCTGTATCCTTTGCAGCCCTCTAGGGCCCAGATGGGATACTCATGTTTAAAAGTCTTCTCACATGTGGCAGGATCATAAGTGCCAGACAGTAGTGCTGTAGAGGAGTGATGTGCTTCATTAACATTCAAAGAGGTCATCTACCATCACAGGAATTGAAATGTACAGCTGCGTTCCTTTAAATCATATACCTGTGATTTTTGTTATACCATTACTTTGGCTTCTAAAATAATTTAAGTGCCTACTCCTGACAGTGGGAACAAGAATTGTGCATATATGCAGTGTATTTTTATGTGTTACAGAAGAGTTGAGGAAGCACAGCTGGTCTGGTATACCCAAAGAGGTGCGACCTATCACCTGGAGGCTTCTTTCGGTGAGTCACAATTTCAAATCCTCTCATAAATTTAAATGCAGATCCAGCCTGGCATTGAGATTTCATCATTGTATGGAAACTATGACTCACATGGTTGAACTTTGCCTGAGGTTTTGCATTATCCACTGTGTCCTATTGAACCTGCCTCCGGTGCCTCATAGAAGCATATGGTGCTTGACCCCCTTTTTTCCATAGTCATTCAGGCCTAGCTTAATTTATTGCAGTTTGGCATCCTTTTACCACAGAACATATTTTTTTTTTCCTAATCAAAGTTGCATTTTTATATTTAAATAGCTGGAGGGAGAGATCGTGTATATACATATAAGATATGTAAAAGAAATGTGATTAGACCCTTTTTGTGTGAAGTTTTACAGGTTCTGATCCTGTGCCTGTTGAACCACAGATGATTTGAACCAACTGATATATCGGGATGCCATTTTAGCGAATCAATCAATCAATTATTCATCTTTACGCCAATTTCCTGAACTTGATAAATCTTTTTTTTTTTTTTTTTTTTTTTTGAAGTAATCAAATATTCAGTTTATATACAACTGGTTTTTTTTCTGGTTTTTTTCCCTCACTATCTGTTATACTTCTGCTGTGTCCCGCCTTACAATTAATTCCTTACAATTAATTTCTTGTAGATATTTTTCTTGTTCTCATCTTTGTTAGTGTGATATTGCCTATAACTGTTTTTCAGTTATTCAGTAATACTTCAAACACACTTATTCCAGTTTTTGTAGTTGCAGGAATTGGACACATGGTCTTGGAAACATGAAGTACAAGACATAAACCAATCATGGGTTGGACACCAGTCTATTGCAGAGCACACACGTTTACCACGTTATAAATATATTGAAACATAATGACAACGAAGACCAGAAAGGCTTAGGGTTTCAGCCTTGATATCCCCATTTAATGTGAGGTCTTGCAAAAGCAAAGATCAAAATAATGAAAGTAAAAGATGTATTTTGTCCAAAAAAGCTTTTGGCGTCCCTGTCTGGGACCTTGAAGGATATAGTACTGCTCTGATGTAACCAGATTTATTAAACTTGCGTATCTAGAAAGAGGCATGAAATATGTGTGCACATCTTTCCACACAAAGGTTGGAATTTATAAAATATACTTTATGGAAAAACTTGCATATGTTTACGGCAACTCCATCTCGTCCTTACACAGTGTTTTTGAGGAAAGTGAGCAACGACAACACCCTTGATAAAGGAAATGCAACCAAACTAGCTAAATGACAACTCACAAATATTATAATTCATACAGTTGAGCTTTTATGTGTTTTTACGTGACATGTAAAAGCACAAAAGTGATGAATATGATTTACAGACTTTATTTTAATTCCCTGTGCATTTGCAGTATAGAACTATTTTGTTTTTTTATATCAGTTTAGGCTACTTGTCATATCTAAGGATTAGAAACCAAAGCACAGTAAAAACATGGGTGTGATTAAATCCCTGTATACATAAAGCAGTTTATATACAGCCTCTTTGATCAAAGTTACATCAGTTGCATTCTGCAGTAAATTTACCAAAAGTAGCCAGATTTTGTTTAAAAAAGAAAAATTGACAAAAAAGAAAAAATAATGAATAATTCTTCTATATTACAGTCAAAGCTATTCATCAGAGTGTCTGTTCTGGCGCTGACAACTTTCTGAACTGGATTAAGCATGAGAGAAGGGGCTGCACTGCTGTAATCTTGGGCACTCCTCTTCACGAAGTTTAATCAATAAAGGCTTTAGAAGAGACAAACGATGTAGCTGGCGTGCTGTGAGGCTTCAGAGCAGCTTGGTCTCAAGTCCGTGCAATTGACAAAGTGATAGAAGTGCTGAATGCTAAGGAGTCTGAAATATTACAGTACATTTTATGCATACTTCTGTGCAGCTCCACTCACATGTCAGTTCACCACATGGATCTGCAATCCCAATCACAAGCCAGCTCTGAAGTTGTTCACGGCCTCATATGCAATGTCTGATACATAGGTACCAACAAGCCTTATTGAATTTTAGAATCAATTGATTGTTCAAAGATATGTGGTTTATTTATGGGACATGTTCAGAGGTTTAATCAATAAAGGCGGCTTTCAGTGATTTCATTTATCACTTATTTTCCATGCCCCTCCCAGATGTCTGTTCTTTGACCTCCTAAATTTCTTTTTTTAATAGTCTATCATTCATATATTACCCTCATGTCAGTGTTTACTTTATACTTACCTGGCCCACTTCTGTCTGTTTCTCTATGGAATTGACCCCTTTTACCTAAGAAATAACATCCAGCCTGCCCGAATGACTATTGCCTCATTGCTGTAGTGCCTATAGCTAGGAATGTTACCGTACTAGTTAAAATTTATGATACTGGATACCTTTCAAATACAGAGGCAAAAACAAAAAATCATTTTCAATGGCTTTTTATCAAAGCACCTACATTTATTGAAGAAAACAGTATTGTACCTTTTAATGAAGCAAAGTATAAAATATTTAAACAATAATTGTAACAACAGCTTTAAAATATTGGTATATCTATCAAGTAGTTATCCAACTATCACTTCAGTAAACATGTATTGGCATTCTTGTGTATAAAATACAATGCAAGGCTTGAATTTTAATGTGGTACAGGTGGGTATCCACACAGTGTGATAACAAATGTGGTGTATTATCGGGGGGTTTGGTGTTGTTTTAGGATAGGGTATACCTAGTGCCTTGTCCTTGAAAGCAATGAAACACTAAATAAATTTTATTTTGGTATTAACAGATGGACTCATCTAATGTCTTCGGCACTGTACACAAGCCAAACAGCCATTTAGTTTATATCTTGAGTCGATATTTACTTGTTACAACTGTTCTTTACACTGACAGTTCTCTAACATCCCACGGTCCTATATGTGTAACTGTGGATGCGTGTAAGTTGCTGCACAGTGCAACCCTGAATTGTATACACAGATTAGAAAATGGACAGACGTTTGGACTGATGGATTTCTGTACAAGTGCAAATTGCATTCAAAGAATTAGTGCAAAGTCTCCATTCATTTATCAGGACTGTGTAAGACACTATTTAAAGCGATTAATCTCATTATCTTTTCATCATCTCTTACAAATGTGTGACAATACAAAGTAAACGATTACACATCATTTGATCAGTAACGTTACTTCACTCTCAAAATAGGCACAAATCTGTTTCTGAATTAATCCCATAATGGGGTAAAAGTGACAATATTACATACGGTATGTGTTTTTTTTTTTTTTTAGATAAGTATGTGTGCTTCTTGCCTTATACCTAGTGTTACTGAGATAAAAATAATGCAGCTCTTTTTACTTCAAAAAGATAAGTATTGTGTTAGGTTACTTTAAAAAGCAGTCAGACTATTTAACACACGTTACTTTTAATGCGTTATCCTGCTGCTCTCGAGATTGTTTTGCTGAATTCAGCCCTATACATTCATTCAGCAACATAAATTTAGTGATTTTCTGAAATACTGAGACAAATTATTTCAGTCAGGAGAAGGAATAATTTGATTGCCTGAACATTTACCTATGGAAATTCATCATGTGGGTGCTTCTACCTGTGACTGCTGGAAGCGTGTCAAAGCAAATACATGCACAAGCTGACAGGAGTGCAGCGGACTTGCGCAGACTACAAAATCCTTAACAGTAACCTGGTTAAAGTTTTACTTGGCCGAATAATCGAGTTATTCATGGAAAAATCTAAACCACGTTCTCTAACCTAAATAAGTGTTTACATGTCATTTTAGAAATCAGATTTTTGTTAATAACTGGATTTTTGAAGCACATATAAATACAGTAATTGTCCAATTTCTCTCCCCTGTCATCATGAGTCATTTCCTATAAATCACGGGTTCCTAAACTTTTGGATGTCAAGTACCACCTGAGGTTAAGTGAGTTGCGTTGCGTACCACCCGAATTTTTAACAAAAAAATTAAAAAGCAAGTATGGCAATGAATAATTAATTCTTAATTAGATAATATACAGCAAATTCACGACACTGACTACAATATTGAATGAATTTACAGTACAGGCCAAAAGTTTGGAAACACCTCCTCATTCAATGTGTTTTCTTTATTTTCATGACCATTTACAGCACTCCATCACTCTCCTTCTTGGTCATATAGCCCTTACACAGCCTGGAGGTGTGTTTGGGGTCATTGTCCTGTTGAAAAATAAATGATCGTCCAACTAACCTGACTTCTGCACAACACAACTGCTGGTCCCAACCCCATTGATAAAGCAAGAAATTCCACTAAATAACCCTGATAAGGCACACCTGTGAAGTGAAAACCATTTCAGGTGACTACCTGTTGAAGCTCATCGAGAGAATGCCAAGAGTGTGGAAAGCAGTAATCGGAGCAAAGGGTGGCTATTTTGAAGAAACTAGAATATAAAACATGTTTTCAGTTATTTCACCTTTTTTTGTTAAGTACATAACTCCACATGTGTTCATTCATAGTTTTGATGCCTTCAGTCATGAAAATAAAGAAAACACATTGAATGAGGAGGTGTGTCCAAACTTTTGGCCTGTACTGTATTTTAGTACAACTGTGTAGACGGCAGTATAATCATATTATTTTAATTAACTTAAACAGTGTAACTATAATAGCCTGTCTATTTCTAATAACGACAGTCTGACTGCCATATTTGCGATATCTCGCATCAGTGAGTAGGATGTGACTGCATACTGTTTACAAGTTTGTCAATTCTGGGCTGAATCGTCGAAAGAGAAAGTCTCAGGTCCGTTATGATTATCCTGTCTATTTCTGTATTTTGTTTTGATAGCTGTCATTGCAGAAAAGCCAGTTTCACATGAATATGTACTCAAGAATGGCAGCAATGCGGAGATTGCCCAGCTTGCAAGCTCAGGATATTCAGCATGAGTGTACATCCAAAAACTGTTTTCAGTAAATGAGCTTTAAGCGTGCTGTCACATGACAGTTCAATTAAATTTGCTTCTTCTTGAGCAGTCAAAGTCAAGCCGGTTATTTCTGTTGTAAACGGACTTCGTATCCAACCACTTTCTTTTGTCGCATTATCCTCGGGGGGAAAATAATGAAAGTTTTCAAGTAATTTTAGATGATTCACAATAATTTTAGAAATATCTTCCTGTATGCTGTAATCAGGATTTTGAGCAACAAACTCGCTGAAGTACTGGAACATATCTAGACATTGCTGTTCTACACGTAGTTTCCAATGGCTAAGTTTCTTCACAAAAGCTGAAACTTTATCAATGTGTTTAAATAAGTCACTATCTCTGCCTCGTAGACTGAGATTTAAATCGTTGAGAGCATTAAAAATGTCTACGAGATAAGCCAGTTTTGCAAGCCATGTTGCGTCACATAGATAAACATTCATTACATTCATTTGTAACAGAAACAGACTCACTTCATTTCTCAACTCAAAAAATCTCTGCAAAACGCGTCCTCTTGACAGCCAGCACACCTCTGTGTAAAACAATAAATGCTGATGTTCTGAACCCATTTTTGAACAAAGTATTTCAAATAAACGTGCATTCAGTGATCTTGTTTTTATGTAGTTGACAATTTTTATTGCGGTTAACAAGACGTCCTGCAGCTCTTCACTTATGTGTCTTGCAGCAAGTGCTTCACGATGTATGATGCAGTGGTACGATACAGCCAAAGGCGCTACTGCTTTAATACGCTGTACGACACCGGAATTTTTACCAGTCATAGCTGCAGCACCGTCTGTTGTTAAACCAACACAATTGTTCCACATCATTTCTTTTTCTGTAACAAACTTATCGAGAAGACGAAACAGTTCTTCGCCAGTAGTCCTCTTAGGCAGTTTGTCGCTGAATAAAAATTCCTCTTGAATAGAAGCAATACTAAAGTTAATAAATCGGATGTACACGATTAAAATTGCACAGTCAGAAACATCTGTTGACTCATCGAGATGTAACGCAAATTTTCCGTTTGCTTTTATCATTTCAATTAATTGTTCCTGCACGTCGTCCGCCATGTCAGCAATTCTGCGAGTAATTGTATTATTAGATAGATAAATACTTTATTAATCCCAAGGGGAAATTCACATAATCCAGCAGCAGTATACTGATACAAAAAAAAAGAAAAGAGAAGAGAGTAATAAAAATGCATGTAAAACAGACAAAAATTTTGAATAATGTTAGCATTTACTCCCCCGGGTGGAATTGAAGAGTCGCATAGTGTGTGGGAGGAACGATTTCCTCAGTCTGTCAGTGGAGCAAGACAGTGACAAAAGTCTGTCACTGAAGCTACTCCTCTGCCTGGAGATGACACTGTTAAGTGGATGCAGTGGATTCTTCATGATTGACAGGAGTTTGCTTAGTGCCCGTCGCTCTGCTACAGATGTTAAACTGTCCAGCTTTATTCCTACAATAGAGCCTGCCTTCCTAACAAGTTTGTCCAGGCGTGAGACGTCCTCCTTCTTTATGCTGCCTCCCCAGCACACCACCGCGTAGAAGAGGGCACTCGCCACAACCATCTGGTATAACATCTGCAGCATCTTATTGCAGATGTTGAAGGACGCCAACCTTCTAAGGAAGTATAGTCGGCTCTGACCTTTCTTACACAGAGCATCAGTATTGGCAGACCAGTCCAATTTGTCATCCAGCTGCACTCCCCAGGTGTTTATAGGTCTGTACCCTCTGCACACAGTCACCTCTGATGATCACGGGGTCCATGAGGGGCCTGGGCCTCCTAAAATCCAGCACCAGTTCCTTGGTCTTGCTGGTGTTCAGGTGTAAGTGGTTTGAGTCACACCATTTAACAAAGTCTTTGATTAGCTTCCTGTACTCCTGATGCAGCCCACGATAGCAGTGTCATCAGCGAACTTTTGCACGTGGCAGGACTCCGAGTCGTATTGGAAGTCTGATGTATATAGGCTGAACAGGACCGGAGAAAGTACAGTCCCCTGTGGCACTCCTGTGTTGCTGACCACGATGTCAGACCTGCAGTTCCCAAGGCGCACATACTGAGGTCTGTCTGTAAGATAGTAAACGATCCATGCCACCATGTGTGAGTCTACTCCTATCTCAGTCAGCTTGTTCCTAAGGAGCAGAGAGGTTGGATGGTGTTGAAGGCGCTAGAGAAGTCCAAAAACATAATTCTTACAGCACCACTGCCTCTGTCCAGGTGGGAGAGGGATCGGTGTAGCATATAGATGATGGCATCCTCCGCTCTCACCTTCTCCTGGTATGCGAACTGCAAAGGGTCAAGGGCGTGGTGGACCTGTGACCTCAGGTGGTGAAGCAGCAGCCGCTCCATGGTCTTCATCACATGTGACGTCGGAGCAACAGGCCGGAAGTCATTCAGCTCACTAGGACGTGATACCTTTGGGACTGGAGTTATAAAAGATGTTTTCCAAAGCCTCGGGACTCTCCCCTGTTCCAGGCTCAGGTTGAAGATGCGCTGTCGAGGACTCCCCAGTTCCAGCGCACATGCCTTCAGCAGTCGTGGTGATACTCCATCTGGACGTGCTGCTTTGCTGGCACGAAGTCTCCTCAGCTCTCTGCTCACCTGTGCTGCTGTAATTGTGGGTGGGGATGTCTCACCTATGCTGGTATCAGCAGAAGGATGGTTGGAGGATGCAGTACTCCGAGGTGAGAGTGAGTTAGCGTGGTCAAACCTGTTAAAGAAGTTATTCATTTGGTTTGCTCTCTCCATGTCTCTCTCGATGGTGGCACCCCGCTTCTAGCTGTAGCCAGTGATGATCTTCATCCCACCCCACACTTCCTTCATGCTGTTATTCTGCAACTTCTGCTCCAGCTTTCTCCTGTACTGCTCCTTCGCTGCCCTGAGCTGGATTCGGAGTTCCTTCTGCACGCGCTTGAGCTCATGCTGATCACCGCCTTTAAAAGCCCTTATCTTCTGGTTATGATCTGCTTTCCCAAGCGCAGGCAGCTTGGTGGCGCTGTATGCGTCTTTAACATTTGCATACAGTAGGTCAATAGTCCTATTTCCCCGGGTGTTACAGCCCACATACTGGGAGAAGGCAGGTAATGTTTTATCCAGCGTTACATGGTTAAAGTTGCCAGCAATTATCACAAGCACCTCAGGGTGCTGCGTTTGTAACTTAGCAACTGCGGAATGGATGACGTCACTCGCTATCTCCCCGTTCGCTTGAGGGGGGATGTAAACAATAACAACAATCGTGTCCAAACTCTCTTGGCAAGTAATAGGGACGCAGACTTACGGCCAACAGTTCGATGTCCCTGCAGCAATTGGAGATTTTAATGTTTACATGTCCAGAGTTGCACCACTTTGCATTGACATAGAGACCGACTCTCTCCCCCCGCACAACCCCCTTTCTTCTTACTGCTGGTATTTGCGTCTCTGTCCACTCTAACTGTGCTAAACCCGGGTATTAGAAAGAGGAATCGCACAAATTTTACCTGCCGCTTGTTCACCAGGTACGCTGTTCACCATGTTCACCATGTCGCTTTAGATGTGACGGCTTCGTAGTAGCATTTGAAAGAATCTCACAGCAAACGAGACACTGAGGTCGCTGCTCAAATTCATTGCCAGTTGCAACAAAACCAAATTTTAGATAGTTATCATATTTGCAACACGGATCTTTCTTACTCTATTTTTTTGGTTTATTTGCAGCAGTACAGTAATCCCTCCTCGTTTAGGTGAAAATCCGCGAAGTAGAAACCATATGTTTGTATGGTTATTTTTATATATTTTAAGCTCTTAGAAACTCTCCCACACTGTTTATAAATATTCTCCGCACAGTTATACAGTAAACCCTCGTTTATAGCGGTTGATCCGCTCCAGACAGATAAATGAATTTCCAACAAGTATGATTCTTTATTTAAAAATCTAATATTTTCGCAGTTAGAGCATTGAAAACCTGTTTACGACCTTCTAAATACGTTTTTTAACATTATTAGAGCCCTCTAGACATGAAATAACACCCTTTAGTCAAAAGTTTAAACTGTGATCCATGACAAGACAGAGGTGACAGTTCTTTCTCACAATTAAAAGAATGCAAACATATCTTCCTCTTCAAGGTGCGCGTCAGGAGCGGAGAATGTCAGATAGAGAGAGTAAAGTAAACAATCAAAAATAAATAGGGCTGTTGCGCTTTTAAGTATGCAAGCACCGCAATAAAGCGGCGCAATGAATGGATCAATGTGAAGGTAGCCTTTCAGCATTTTTTTACAGGCGCGTCCCTATCTTCCAAGCAAACAGCCACTGTGCTCACACCCTCTCCGTCAGGGGCCAATCATACACCTCCCTGATGGTATTGCATGATGGATAAGTATCTGCCTGTATTTCTCAGAGAGAGTGAGAGAGACCGAGAAAACCAAACAATGAAAAATCAATACGGGCTGTTAGAGCTTTTAAGTGTGCGAAGCAGCATGCGGGAAGCATATCGTATATCATTGAGGAGTTTTATTTAATATGTAATACGTGCTCTGATTGGGTAGCTTCTCAGCCATCCGCCAATAGCGTCCCTTGTATGAAATCAACTGGGCAAACAAACTGAGGAAGCATGTAACATAAATTGAAAGACCGATTGTCCGCAGAAATCCGCGAACCAGCAAAAAATCCGTGATATATATTTAGATAGGCTTACATTTAAAATCTGCGATGGAGTGAAGCCGCGAAAGTCGAAGCGCGATATAGCGAGGGATCACTGTATTGGTATCTTTGTCACTAGGACTAATTGATTCGAATGACGTAACAGTAGCGTTTGAAAGATTCTTCTTTAAATACTTATCCATTTTTTAAGAAAATTCAAATTATTCGATATGTAACTGTTGCGTCTTATTTCAGTCCCTTGAAAAAGCTATTAAAAATTGTTTGAAAGGAGGGGGCGGCCGTAAGGGGGGGCGCCCCCCCCCAGTTCAGGTCTAAACCATCCCGAAATCTGAATAAAAGTTAAAGAATTGGAAGAAATTATGCTTAAAATTAATGAAAAAATTTGCGCATGTATATAAGTTGATAAATTCCGCCCTGAAACTAAATCCTGCCTTTCGGCCTGTATGTGATGCAGTTACCGAAGACAAAATGGTATCGGCTTTGTGCTTAGATCTAGTGACTACGATGCGATACAGCGGCAGAGCACGTATAACAACAAACGCGAGCAGTTTCTGTGAGGCAGAGTTACCGAAGACTAAATAGTGTCGGCGTTGTGCTTTCATCTAGTGACCAAAAGCTCAAACAGTGAAGAAGCAGAAGTTGACTTCCGCAAAACAGAATTATGGTAGCGTTAAATGAACTAAATACTGATTCGAATAATAGGTTTTATTTATTCAGATGATGAAATTTCACACCACACTAAATTTGGGAATCCACGTATTATTGTACTTAAACAGTTTCATTGGTTTTTGCTCACAACAGGCTTGTCATAAAGGGTTTTGCACAGATAAATTAAATTTCAGGGGCCGCGTACCACAATTTAGGAACTGCTGCAAATGATTGATCTGTGTGCTCTGTGGTTTCTGTTTTCTGCCACATTACAGTGTCCTCTATAATATTTGGGACAAAGACACATTTTTCCTTGATTTAGCCCTCTGTTTAATTTAAAATTACAAATCAGACATTTCAGATGTGATTAAAGTGCACATTGCAAACTTGAATTTAATGGTCTTTTCCTTCATTTCAGTCACACCATGTAGAAATGATAACACTTTTTATATATGCCCCCCATAACCCCTTTTTAGACTCTGTAAAGTTTGGGATATAGCAATGGTAGGTATTAAAGCATTTATATGTAGTACTTTGATGCATAACCCTTACATGCAATGACTGCTTGAAGTCTGTGATTCATTGACATCACTAGGTGCTGAGTGTCTTCTCATGTGATGCTCTGCCAAACCTCTAATGTAGCTATGTTCAGCTCCTGCTTGTTTCAGTTTTTTACCTTTGAAAAACATCTGTTTTGCCTTAGCAGTATGTTTGGGATTACTATCTTATAAGATGAAGCACTGTCCAATGAGTTTAGAGGCACTTACTGGGCAGATAAAATGTTTCTATGTACCTCAGAATTCATTGTGCAACTTCTGTCAACAGATTACATCATCAGTGAAGAAGTGTGCCAGTGCCTGTGACAGCCATATACAGTGGTGCTTGAAAGTTTGTGAACCCTTTAGAATTTTCTATATTTCTACATAAATATGACCTAAAACATCATCAGATTTTCACTCAAGTCCTAAAAGTAGATAAAGAGGAACCTGTTAAACAAATGAGACAAAAATATATATAATACTTGGTCATTTATTTATTAGGAAAATGATCGAATATTACATATTTGTGAGTGGCAAAAGTATGTGAACCTTTGCTTTCAGTATCTGGTGTGACTTCCCTTTGCAGCAATAACTGCAACTAAACGTTTCCGGTAACTTTTGATCATTCCTGCACACCGGCTTGGAGGAATTTTAGCCCATTCCTCCTTACAGAACAGCTTCAACTCTGGTATGTTGGTGGGTTTCCTCACATTAACTGCTCGCTTCAGGTCCTTCCACAACATTTCGATTGGATTAAGGTCAGGACTTTGACTTGGCCATTCCAAAACATTAATTTTATTCTTCTTTAACCATTCTTTGGTAGAACGACTTGTGTGCTTAGGGTCATTGTCTTGCTGCATGACCCACCTTCTCTTGAGATTCAGTTCATGGACAGATGTACTGACATTTTCCTTTAGAATTCTCTGATATAATTCAGAATTCATTGTTCCATCAATGAAGGCAAGCCGTCCTGGCCCAGATGCAGCAAAACAGGCCCAAACCATGATATTACCACCACCATGTTTCACAGATGGGATAAGGTTCTTATGTTGGAATGCAGTGTTTTCCTTTCTCCAAACATAACGCTTTTCAGTTAAACCAAAAAGTTCTATTTTGGTCTCATCCGTCCACAAAACATTCTTCCAATAGCCTTCTGGTTTGTCCACGTGATCTTTAGCAAACTGCAGACGAGCAGCAATTTTTGTTTTGGAGAGCAGTGGCTTTCTCCTTGCAACCCTGCCATGCACACCATTGTTGTTCAGTGTTCTCCTGATGGTGGACTCATGAACATGAACGTTAGCCAATGTGAGAGAGGCCTTCAGTTTCTTAGAAGTTACCCTGGGGTCCTTTGTGACCTCGCCGACTATTACACGCCTTGCTCTTGGAGTGATCTTTGTTGGTCGACCACTCCTGTGGAGGGTAACAATGGTCTTGAATTTCCTCCATGTGTACACAGTCTATCTGACTGTGCATTGGTGGAGTCCAAACTCTTTAGAGATGGTTTTATAACCTTTTCCAGCCTGATGAGTATCAACAACTCTTTTTCTGAGGTCCTCCGAAATCTCCTTTGTTCATGCCATCATACACTTACACAAACATGTGTTGTGAAGAGCAGACTTTGATAGATCCATGTTCTTTAAATAACACAGGGTGCCCACTTACACCTGATTGGCATCCCATTGATTGAAAACACCGGACTCGAATTTCACCTTCAAACTTAATGCTAATTCTAGGGGTTCACATACTTTTGCCACTCACAAGTATGTAATATTCTATCATTTTCCTCAATAAATGACCAAGTATAATATTGTTGTCTCATTTGTTTAACTGGTGGTGTGGTGAACGCTGGTGTGACTGCTCGCCGCTGAATCCCCCCCCCCCCCTTCTTAGAGGTTAAATTCTTAAATACTTTTTAATTAACTTCTTTTAAGCATTTTTTGAACTGATAACAATTCATAACTTTTGTGGACTTTCTGTGAACTCGACAAGTAAGCTTTAAACTTTTTGACCAAATTGAACTCGATTTGAAATCTTATCGGGATTGCTGGGTGCGGTTAACAACTTTTAACGATGGCAGGATCAGTGCAAGGAAACTGGATTTGCAGGGCTCTTACCTGTCTTGTGATGGCCCTTTGCCTCCTGTCGATGATGATTCAGCCGGTTTTGGGCCTGTATCAATATTCGGCGGCGGATCTTCTTCGACTTTGACCAAGGTTGACTGGATCTCCTATGAACGTCCTGTTAAACTTCCCGGACATCTTTTTTCAGCCACGACGGAGATATATCCACAGAGGCTCCCGCCGGAATTTTCAACAGGATACTCGAGCTCCAATAACCTCTTACTGGTCCATTTCTCGTCCACCGCTGAGGCCATCTAGCAGAGCCTCGAATTCGAGTGTGTTAGCCAGCCTAGCTACGGTGGCTAGTGCTCCTGCTCATCTCAGCGAGGATACCATCAACTTTGCTCATCTCAACATCCATTCCCTTACAGGAAAGACCCATCTCATTCAGGATCTTCTCACGGATCGTAACATCGACATTCTTTCTCTAAATGAGACGTGGCAGCAACCCCAGGACTTTACTTTGCTCAACGAAGCAACACCTCCTGGGTTTGTTTACATGGCGCAACCTCGCAACTCTGGTCGTGGAGGAGGTCTCGCGATACTCTACCGCGAGACAATGCGAGTTACGCCACTAACAGTTTCTTCCTATGGTTCATTTGAGTCTCTTGTTTGTCAACTACCTGGCTCTATTCCCACCATTGTTGCAACTATTTACCGTTCCCCTAAATTCAACAAAGAGTTTCTGAATGACTTTTCTGCTTCTTTAGCTTATTTGTCCTTGTTATCTTCACACATAATAATAATAATGGGGGATTTTAACATTCATTTGGATAACAGTAAGTCCTTGGCGACCAGAGATTTTATTTCTTGCCTTGAAAACTTTGACTTTCAGCAGTTTATGGAAACCCTGACACATTTCAAAGGACATATTTTGGATTTGATGTGCTGTACTGGACTCACTCCGAATGATTGTACTGCAGAAGAATTTCCCTTTTCAGATCATTTTCTTCTTACATTTAATATGACTCTTACTGTCTACACCATCAAACCTCTCCGTGTAATAACTTTTAGGAATCTTAAAAATATCAACATGGACAATTTTCAATTAGGTATTGATACATTTGTGGAATCATTACAAACTATTTCTCCGCCAGATTTAGTTAACTTTTATAATGAAGGACTTCTTGACATTTTGAATTCGGTAGCCCCACTCAAAACCCGATCAGTTTCATTTACACATACTGCCCCATGGTTTACACCAACTTTGCGCATTTTAAAATCTAAAGGTCGGCAGTTAGAATGGCTGTACAAGAAGACAGGTCTTAATGTTCATAAAGAAATGTATTTCAGCCATATGCATCACTATAGGGACAGCATATGGCATGCTAAAGCTGCCTATTTTACTGCCCTAATTTCTTCCAACAAGGGAAATTCTGGAACACTTTTTTTCCATGCTCAGATTGCTAACAAGTCCTCCAGACTCTCTTTCCTTGCACTGCCTTTCTAACGAATTCTGTAACACCTTAATAACATTCTTTAATGATAAAATCCAGGCAATACATTATAATTTAGGCTCTGCTGCTATTGACTCCACCATTGATGATTTTCCTCCTCCTACTCATTCATTTTCCATGTTTGAGCTTCCCTCCACCTCAGAAATCATTGATCTCATCAATAGCTCTAAGCCTGCGAACTGTCACCTGGATCCAATTCCCACTGTTCTGGTTAAAGCCTGACCTCCCTCGCTAGCTCCTCTTGTTGTTTCAATTATTCACTCGTCACTTTCCACCGGAATTGTTCACCAGTCTATGAAAACTACAGTGATTCACCCCTTACTGAAAAAACCTGGGGTTGACCCTACTGACTTTAATAATTTTCGACCAATTTCTAATCTTACTTTTATTTCAAAGGTTCTTGAAAAAATTGTGGCTTCTCAACTACATCAGCATTTATCTGCTAACATTTTATACGAACCATTCCAGTCAGGCTTTCAGCGTTTTCACAGCACTGAGACGGCACTAATTAAGATCACTAATGATCTTTTAGTGGCTGCAGACTCAGGCCTAATCACAATCCTTGTTCTTCTTGACCTCAGTGCTGCATTTGACACTGTCTGTCGCATCACCTTACTAAAAAGGTTATCTGCACTAGGTATTTCTCACATTCCGTTAACCTGGTTTAAGTCATATCTTACAGACAGAACTCAGTTCATTCAGCTGGACACATGTACCTCTACTCCCACTCCTGTAGTATCTGGGGTTCCTCAAGGTTCTGTCCTTGGCCCCTTGCTATTTATCATTTATCTGCTTCCTTTGGGTGTCATTTTTTCGTAAATGGAAGATAAACTTTCATTGTTACGCAGATGATACCCAGTTATATATCTCAACTTTGCCATCTGCATCGCTTCCACCATCCTCACTTACTGATTGCCTTGCTGAGATCAAGTCTTGGTTCTCTTCTAACTTTTTGCAATTGAACTCTAATAAAACTGAGGTGCTTCTTATGGGCACGAAATCTACAATAGCGAAGGCATCAAAGATCTCAGTATTAATAGACAACACATCTGTTACCTGTACTGATCAGATAAAAAGCCTTGGTGTAATTCTGGACAGCACGTTGTCTTTTCAGTCTCACATTAGTTCTGTTACTCGAGCAGCTTACTTCCACCTGCGTAACTTTAATCATCTGCGTCCATCTCTGTCAAATCACTCTACTGCTATTTTAGTCAATAGTTTGGTTACCTCCCGCCTGGACTATTGCAACTCACTTCTCTTTGGTCTGCCCCAAAAGTTATTACATAAACTTCAACTTGTTCAAAATTCAGCTGCTCGTATAATTACTAAAACACCCTATTCTGATCACATTATACCCGTTATTCAGCAGCTTCATTGGCTGCCAATAAAGCTTAGGGTCAACTACAAAATTTTAGTTCTTACATACAAGACTATTCATAATCTTGCCCCTACTTATCTCTCACAGCTCTTACAAGTCATTAAACCCTCTCGTATGCTCAGATCCTCTTCTTCCATTAACTTAAATAATCCACCAGCACGTCTTGTCACGATGGGATATCGAGCATTTAGCAGATCGGCACTTTCCTTATGGAACTCATTACCTGCTTATCTTAGGAATATGACTACCCTTCACCAATTTAAGGCTAATCTTAAAACTTATCTGTTCAAAATTGCTTATTCACTGTAATTGTTACTGGTGTTTTATTTGATATTTTATTTGGATTTTAAATTTTTTAGTTATTGAATGTTTATTTTTTTACCTGATTGTACAGTGACCTTGAGTTTTTTGAAAGGCGCTTCAAATAAAATGTATTATTATTATTATTATTATTATTATTAACTGGTTTCTCTTTATCTACTTTTAGGACTTGAGTGAAAATCTGATGATGTTTTAGGTCATATTTATGCAGAAATATAGAAAATTCTAAAGGGTTCACAAACTTTCAAGCACCACTGTATGCCCAAGCCATAACATCCCTACCATCATGTTTAACGGATGAGGTGGTCTGCTTTGGATCTCGGGCAGTTCCTTTGCATCTCAACACTTTGCTGTTGGCATCGCTCTGATACAGGGTTATCTTTGTCTCATCTATCCACAACACCTATTTCCAGAATTATGCAGGCTCTTTGAAGAACTTTTTTGCAAACTGTAATCTGACCATCTGTTTTTTTTTTGTGGCTAACTAGTGGTTTGCATCTTCCAGTGCGGAATCTGTGTTTCTGTTCATGTTCTGCATAAAGTAGTTTCTGACACACGTCTGTCTTCTGAAGACTTCTGACTTCTGTATCTTTTTTGTTGGACAGACATTTGGATCTTTTTCTTTACCATTGTAGGTTTCTTTTGTCTTCTGCAGTAGAGGTCTCCATTGCCCTAGCGGCCCCTTTGCAGCTGCCGAGCTCACCAGTGCTTTCTTTCTTTCTCTTTCTTTCGATATTCCAGACAATTGATTTGTTATTAATTGACACAGCTCATGGCAACTACAGACTCCAAAGGTTGTCTGTAGGTAGAAGCAAACCTGCACTAATGTATGCAAATCCCCTTCCTTATATGAAAGTTTGCTATGTGCATTTTAATGCCATCTAAATTGCTTGATTTGTAATTTTAAACTGTGGAACAGAAGGGAAAAGGAAAATGTGCCTTTGTCCTGAACATTATGAAGGGCACAGTAATTAACAATAGGTATTGGTGTTCTGCATTGGTTATCTTGTCATTATTTTAAGCCTGTGTCACACTACACAACTTTTCCACCAATTTTTTGCACGCTTCATTCACGTAGTATGAGCTGCGGGGTCTAACGTTGTAAGGTTGGGCTTATATGTTTGCAAGAACTGACAACCAATGAGATATTTTGGAATACAAAAACAAAATAGTCTCATCTTACTTATTTTTTTTATTTCCTTTCCATACCTCAACGCAGTTGAAAGAGGGTGATAAAATGGGCTGTCGAGCAGCACATTATTGCCTGTCAGAATGCAGCAAGATTGTAATACTTTGCAAATGTGAACTTGTGCTGGAAAGTTTGCTTGGATTTGAGTAATTTGTCATCTCATGTCAATCCTAGTTTTGTAATCCGACATCCTCAGGGTGATGAGACCCAGCAACTGCAGCCATTAAGTTTGACATCCTCTCAGGTTTGGTGAGATTTGTGGAAGATGAAATTTAATGTAAATAATTACATATAGGAATTGTAACTGTTAGATTTATATACAGAATGGGAGATTTGAAACTTGAAAGGTAAAGTTCATGGGAAGGACCTAGGAATCGTAGTGGACATTTCATTTTCTACATCCAGATCGTATACAGAAGCAGTTAGTCAGGCAAAAATGATATTAAGCTGTATAGCACAATATGAAGAGTACAAGTCAATGGTGGTCAAGCTTAAGCTATTGTGACTTGAAGGGGGTGTCTCAAACCTGACACAACTGAACAGACACCAATCCAGAGCACAAGAGTCTTTTTATTTGCAACAATACCATTACAGGTTCCTTCTAAACCACAGTTTTTCTTTCTCTCTTCCCTTGCTCCACTCGTTCCAGACAAGCTTTGTCTGACCAGGAAGTACTTCAGAGTCAGAAAGAACCGCCATAAAGCAAGGGAGTCCTCTCCCTCCAGCACCCCATGCCTATGTCCATGAAACCTAACGGGGCTTCCTTTCAGAACTACACTTCCCGTGCAGCCCTGCTTATCCAAATTAGAGCCATTCCAGAGTAACACTGTTACCTATCAAACTAGTGGAACAGCTTTTCTTGCCAGGCAGTCTCCTCCAGTCCTTTCTTTATATCTTTTCCTTGTCTAGAAAAGGGAATAGGAACCATCCCTGCTGAGATATGCATCCATCTGTGCTGTCTTTCCATAATGTAAGGGAGCATTGTCCATCCCAGTCAGAGTGCCATTTAATCTTATACTTTTCATCTCCTAATATTCAGCTGCAGCTCCAAGTAATGTGAAATAGAAGCTGAGACCATGTTTGACTTTTGGGGTCTAATAGCTAATTACAAGATGAAAATAAAGAAGAATTTTGTCACAGAAAAAAATAAGTTGTACTCCTTCAAAGTTTGAAAAAAAATGTCGAGAGAGAAAAGACACAGTGAGCCAAATTATTTCTAGATTACATTTCAGACACTAACCAAGAGCCACTGGAATAGTACTTGACATGTTTACTCCTCTTGTTTGAAGGTCTCCTAGTACTTAAAATAGTCATATTAAAATTTATCCTGTTTTTGCTTGTTTCAGGGTTATTTGCCTGCCAACATGGAGAGAAGAGAAATCGTCCTGAAGCGGAAACGTGATGAGTACTTTGGTTTTATTGAACAGTACTATAAATCTAGAAGTGAAGAGCAACATCAAGACACATACCGGCAGGTGTGATTTATATAATATTTTTGGATTTTTTTTCTCCATCTCTTTTTACTTTAATATTTTTATATAACCTGGCGTGGAGAACCACTTCAAGGAACAATTGCATAATTTTATTAGATCAATGTTGGTTTTTAAAAGTGATACTTGGACTTGACATTTTGCAATATTTCTCCTTTAAATCAATTACTGGGAAGTTCTGCTATAGATGAAATAAATGTATTTTCCTATTTCAGTGAGACACTTTACTTGATACTACAGAGTCAGTCACAACAAAGACTGAGGAAGATGATTTTTTTTTTCTTTCATATTACCCCAATTTAAAACTGTTATATTTTTTGGGTGGTGTATTCCTTTGACACTAATACTTTTTTGTTTTACTTACCAATGTAGTTGTAGTTAGCGGTGGTCAAGAAAAATTTTTAATCTCAAATTTTCTTGAAGAAATTATTTTGAAGATTCAAGCTCAACTAAACTCTGCAGTGGCTGGTTATGGACAATAGCACATAATGTGAAAAATGTCAGTGGTGGGGGGGGGGGGGAGGAAATGATCAAATTCATATTTCATAATCCATTTGTTTAGTAACCATTCATGTTGTCAAAATGTCCTGATAACTCTGCATTGAATTTCATCTAGAAAAGCATACATACCACAATACTGTATGTTTGAATTGAAGACCGAGTTTTTGACCAATGAATAATGAAGAGAGGCAGATCTTCAATTCAAATGAAAATTATCATGGGAATTATGCCTATCCTACTGAAATACATTTCAGAGTTTTCAGTAAGTAATTGTTAATAATACTTTAGCAAAAAATGAGCACATTTTGACTATACAAATGGATAACAGACATGTGGATTATGCAACACAAGGTACAAGTGAATTTTTTTTTTGTTTTATTTTCCACATTGAATTTTTCCACATTGTTTTCTATTGTACAGAACTGCTCACTGCAGGGTTCTGTTGAGTTAGAATCTTCAATATGTATTTATTCCACAAAAACATGAGAGTAAAAATTGTTCTCCCTAACCACTACGAAGTACATAGGGGTGAGTAACATTTCAAAAAATAATAATTTCTGGGTGGAGCATTCTGTTAAATGTGGCATAAAGTGGGGTAAAAAACAGATCTTCACCTTGTCTGTGTCTGCCGTAACATGTAATATTAGGTCTAATCAAAAAAGGTTTGCCTTTATTGTAGTCTCCAATTCAAGCTGCAATAGTATTGAAGCAGTGGTGATATCTATACACCGGCAGTAGGAAAGAAAACTCCATTAAATAAATGGTTTGTTAGGTATTGTAACTGAAGGTGTTGCTGTTAATTGGGGCTGAAAAAAGTTAGTAGGTAGTTAGTTAGTTAAAAAGTTGGAATTTTTCATCAGTAATTATTTGTAAACAACATGTTGGAAAAAATATTAAATAGTTCCACGCAATGAAGAGTTTATGTTCTAATAATCCTGAGTGAACTCTAAAGAATACAAATACCTACATGTAGTGTTATAATAGGGCTTGCATTTTTCTCCCTGTTGTAGAAAAACTGAAACAAACATCAACAATAGTTTTGTAGTGAAAACAGCTGTAGTCCGTATAATATGTCAAGAATACAAAAGCACTCTGTCATGCTCAGTTATATTAGTAATAGGAAAGATGAATTTTGTACAGTCACTTACTAGCTGCTATGGCTGTCAAATTAGCCAAAAAATAAGGTTTGAATATCCCAGTTAATAAGTAAATATTCAAATATATTCAAACTTAGGTTAACGATTCTGGGCATTATCTATATATTAAATACTTTATTTTAGTAGTGGATGCAGAGCAAGAACTCACACCAGCAGGAAAAAAAGGTGTCAGTTAGTGTGGCTCTTAATGATTTAACCTAATTTTTGTGGCTACCTTTATGTTTTGCTCTCCTGTAAAGGATTATAAGGAATACAGGTCAGTTAGCAAGCAAAGAAAAAGAGCAGGTTGAAGGCGGGTTTGTTTCATTATTTTTGAGTGTCCAGTAAATGATGGCAGGGTACCATTTATATTGTGGTATTCAGAATGAAAGCCTGTCTGGAAAAGTGGCTACTGTGTGGCTTACAGGATCATTACAATATCAAGTTAGGTTCTGGCTACTTTTTGTCTCCTGTGCAGATGCAATAATATTTCAATACAGGTCCCCTGTATAATTTTAATAGCATGTTATTGTTTTAAGCATTATGTTTCAAACCAGCAGCCACATAAGATGAAGGCTAATTGTAGCATAGGGCATGTTGGCTTTTTAAACTGGATTTTAAAGCATCTTAATAAGTCAAAATTCGAAGTTATTTTACGTTTGCATTAATGAGAAGGTCAGGGATCTGGAGTTTAGGGCTGACACTACTGCTACGCAAGTGGTATACTGTTTATACTTGCGTGCGTATTTTACATAAAATCTGGAAGATTCCACCAGATAGCAGTGTGAAATATCATCACTTTGAGAAATAGTTATGTTTTGCTGTGTTGTGAATTGCCAGAAACACGCATTAAATTCCAAGGACACCTTGCCGCAATATCTCTGAAAAGGATGGATATTTAATGATTATATTTATCAATCCAGGGATGCACACATTTCAGCAAGCATCAAGTGCAAGGCAGAAACAGTCCATGGATGGGACAACAGCTTATTGTAAGGTGCGTACAAGCACACACATACTCTAGTGTCATTTAAGCATCACCAAATCCCCCAAACCTGCATGTCCTTGGAAGAAAACTGAAGCACACTGTGAAAACCCACCAGGAAAACATGCAAACACCAGGCCGGGAACACCAGGGACGCGATTCCCTACTGCAAGGCAGCAGATCTACCCCTCTGCCACCGTGCCGCCCCTACATATGTAATTATTAACAGTATTCTTTATTTAAGTTCACAATTTATCTATATAATGTATTATACAAATGTTGACATACAGCAGTGACTCAGATGTAGTCATTTTTTAGGTGATACTTAATCGTTCAGCTTAACGTTCTTTCAGTTGTCCTATAACCCTAACCCTATAACACAAGAATCAGTGTGCCTATATTTATTATTTAACTGGTGTGCTAGAAAAACATTTTAATAACTGAAGAGAGACACTAAGCACAGTTTAACTTAAAGTAAATTTCATATTTTTTCCTCATATCAGATTCATTTTCATATAATATATGTTCAATTTTTACAGTTCATGTAAAGGGCAGTAGGAACCTATGCTTGTCATTACCCTCATTTGCTTTCCTTATGATGCATAACATTGTCATTACAAGCATTTTGCTGTGAAGGTTACTTAAAATGTTTTAAGTTGTTTATTATTGTTTTATGTAGTTTTCCTGCTGTTTCGGGTGGGTTTTGTTGTATAATCAGGGGCAGGTGACCAAACAATGTACAAGTGAAACTGTTACTCTTTAGTGATTATGGAACTTGTGCTATGTAATAGTTGTCTAGAGTAATAGGCACTCTCTTTTTGGGAAAGGGAGTATTCTCTTTTCATCTTTATTCATATTGCATTTTTCACTGTATGCCCTTTATCAGAATTGTGTAGTAAATATTATTGGTTGGTATCATTCCCACTAAATCTGAATATATTGTTTTTTTGCTGTTATTTCCAATGCATCCTCGGCAAACTCTCTACAGATCAGTAATCCAATCTACAGTATTAATGTGTTTTCCTTACTCTTGTTCCTCATATTCCGTCATTTCCTCTTTACCCTGGTCTCACTTAATACATCTAGGTAGTAAGGTGTTTTTTTTTTTTTTTGCTTGTTTTTTTCCTGCAGATCCATATTGACATCCCAAGGACAAATCCCCTGATTCCACTCTTCCAGCAGCCACTTGTTCAGGAGGTTAGTGACCCATTCTTAGGTATATGCACTTAATCACATAAGCTGTATGTTACTAGAACATTAGAACTGGCATGATATGGTAGACCCTGTTACTTTAGAAAGCCTCTCCCAGTTGGTCATATAGTACAAATAACATAAATGCTATTGGTCAGTTGATAATCAGTGGTATTCTAATTAGGACATCAGCTTTTTTACTTATTTACTACCTTGAATATATTTTTCCTGGAAAGATAAGGAGTAGGCAAAGTCTATCAATTCAGTTTCCCTTGAACTTGCATATAATTGTATTAAAGTTTAATGCAGTTTTAAAATAATCTCATTGAACATTAACTTTCTAATTCAGAGCTCCATGCAAGGTTTATATAATATGCATGTGAGATTAAAAATTTTGGCTTAAGCTACATCCTAAATTAAGTGAAGTGAAATAACGGTTTCCTTCCAAAGTAGTGTATTAGCCATGCAAATCAAATTAGAAGCTAGCAGTGCTTGGTGCATTTTAAAAAATTAAAAAAAAAAAATTGACTCCCTGCATCAGAACAAAGGATTAGAAGCAGGCCTGAGTTTACAATAATTTGGGTTTAAAAAGATGGTTGTGTGGTGAAGACAAATGTAGCCGTTTCCTGGGATATGTCTGAGGTATCCCAATGCAAAGCATTCTTGACCTTACAACCCAACATAATGTTTAGCTTAAAATAGAATTAAGAGTCATGAGGTGAAATAAATGTGAAGAGTTACGACAAAAGCAAGAGCATTATGATACTTTTCAGTTATTTAAATGTTGGAACCAAGCTGGGACCACAAAGGGTGTACATTTTATGAGAATCTGAATCAGCAAAGAATGAGGCAAGCAAGCTTATTTATATTCAAAAGTTTTATGTTTCCGTCCTCGATTGTGTTGAAAGACGTGAGAAATTCTTTGGCCTTTTTTTTTAAAAAAAAAAAAAAACACATTTTCTAAATCCATATGTGTAGTTTTCTTTCCACTTTTTTCCACTCTCTTGGTAATTTAGATCAGTTTGACAGTGAGGTAGTCACCCTCACCAGCCATTTAATTTATCTGTTGTACTGTATTCCAAAGTCATCTTACAGCAAGGCTGAGGTAGAACAGTAGCCATCCTTGCTACTCATTCTACCTGGAGCTACCACTGTTAAAGAAATACTCCTTCCAAAAATATTTTATATGTTACTTACCCCATGTATTTTGAAGTTACGGCTGTAAAAACAATGTAATCACATGTTTTCTTTCAAAGCAGAGGTAAAGTTTGTCATAATACAAACTAATAGTGACCGATGCTGTACAGCGACGAATGATATGAAAACAAAAGTCCATGGAAAAAGGGGAAACAAATCTTGTCACTGTTGTATAGTCCACATGTCAGTTATCCAGTCATATACTCAAAACATGCAAAACACTTGCTTATTTGCTAAAATATTGTTAAACATGTACTGTACTTAAATTATCAGCACACATCATAAACGGAAAACATAAAGCCTCATGGGAGTGGTTTTTTGAATTAAAGTCTTGCCTCCCCTCCCACATTCATTGGGCAAGAGTCCTGTCTTTAGTTTAAAAAGTCTTTCCCAAGATGCTTTAGTTCCCACTTTATGATGTGTGCTGCTTATTCCAGAAATGTTTATTTAGCAGTATTTAGCAAGAAAAGCATGCGTCTTGCGTGATTTGAACATACAAATGGATAGCTGACATGGTTTTTGAGACACAAATTATTTATTTATTTTTCTTCTTTCCGAGTAAGTTTATCGCATCATTTACCATTGTATAGCATTGGTCAACTTTTGGTGCTATTATATCATTAAATTTTCTTTCTGTCCAGCATTGAAAATATGTGATTACATTTTTTTCTCAGCCATCACTACAAACTACATAAGGTAAGTAACTTACAAAAAAACATAACTTTTTTAGTGGCGTATTCCTTTAATAGGCAGAGTTCAGAGATTTCAGGTATTTAACCATATGAGTAAAGTGAGAGAGACGTTTCTTTTAAGCTCATTATATGGGATATATAGAAGCTTTCACATTATTATTTACCGATCTGATGCATTTAGATTTTGCCCAGATAAAGAATGTGTTTATTTTTTGTTGTCTGCATGTTTGTTTTATGTTTAAACATTTTGCAGAAGCAGATTTTCATAGGTGGCTTTCATGACTACACACTACACTAAACAGTTTCACTCATTGTACAGATTTGCTGTACAGAAACCACAGCACAGTTGTTTTCTTTCTTAATCTTTGAGCATAGCTAAATGTGAAATAATTTTGTTTTATATTTGGTAAGTGTGGGCTATTGGCTGTGGTTTTTATTGTGAAATTACAAAGTTACAGAGTTTGTCCCCATATCCAACTTGCAGTGTGACCCTGAGAAAATCGTTTAATCTATTTGTGCTTCATTAGTTTAAAAATCCTTTTGGGTGGCAACAAAAGCAATAGTATTAATTATCCTCTATTTGTCAACATGTTCACCTTAAGACCATTTATTCTACTTTACTGCTTATACGTACTTGGAGCAAATCTAGCTGAGTAACAATACCGAGTCATCTATGGTTTAATACTATAGGCATGACTTGGCCCAACAGTGGAGAAAGGGCGCCTCATTTGATTCAGTAGATAAAGAAAAGGCAACTGTCTACCTGCTCATAACTCTGCATGATTAAGGACTTATATTTAAAGGCCCTAAAAATATATTCTGAAGGTAAAATTGGTATTCTTAAAAAAGGATAAAACGATGGGTGTAATTTTCCAAGTGGCTTCATGCCATTAATTCCATCTCATATAGAAAGGTGGCCAACTGGTTTGAAGCGCCTAACTAAAAAAGGCGCAATGATTTCAGTTCAGTTCCCACCACTAACCAACCTGCGCATGCCCCTCAACCTGCCAATGAAATGGATGAAATAAAATTCTGTGTGGTAGTTTCTTGTGCTCTTCCTGTAAATCACAATGTTCATTTTCTAAAGGCAGTGTATAAAATAAAGTTTGTTAATTTGATCTGTACAGATCTTTGAACGCATTCTGTTTATTTGGGCCATTCGTCATCCTGCAAGTGGCTATGTCCAGGGTATCAATGACCTGGTCACTCCCTTCTTTGTGGTGTTTCTCTCTGAGTTTGTAGGTGAGTGATCACTTTTTCTTATGCTGTACTTTTTGGTCTTTTTGATAAAATCTGTTTTTAAAAATCATTTCCATACAATATGCTAAGATGTTTAAGAGAAATACACTTACCATGTGATTGGCTGTGTTTTGTTATGGAATATTTAGTTTTTAAATGAAAGTTAATTTTCTTGTCTTTGGTGTTTTTAAAATTCTTGCTATTGAAGAAAATGTTTTTGTTTAGTACTGTTCTATTCTATTTCTTGTGATTTCTGTTTCCATCAAATAAAGGACACTCATGTACTGTTCATACTGCTGTTTTGTTTATGTGAGTGAGCATCTTAATCACCAGCCATTTAATGACCATTTTCCAGGTTGGCTGTTTGCTACTCACTTAAACTTTTTTTTATTTTTTCTTGCACTGTTTGTGGTCCTGGTCCACATGAATGAGAGAGCACTATTTACAGTGGTGTGAAAAACTATTTGCCCCCTTCCTGATTTCTTATTCTTTTGCATGTTTGTCACACAAAATGTTTCTGATCATCAAACGCATTTAACCATTAGTCAAATATAACACAAGTAAACACAAAATGCAGTTTTTAAATGATGGTTTTTATTATTTAGGGAGAAAAAAAAATCCAAACCTACATGGCCCTGTGTGAAAAAGTAATTGCCCCCT
>JANRMT010027041.1:27231254-27260289 GCA_026402145.1 Polypterus bichir lapradei
ACTTAAAACTTTCTCTCGCAGTTTCGCTGAGTTTGTGCCAAACACCACCCTGACCATCTCATCTTCCTCTGCATAAGCACAGTCCTTCACCCGTGAATATTTACCCGTGGCAGTTTGCTATTGGATTGCCGCTGACGGACGGCCTTATATGGGCAGGCACTAAATTACAAACGCTAGCGGCAGCCTGTCTATGAACTTAATTTAAAGTTTAGGTTTACATCGTGCTTTGTTTCCGAAGTAGCAGAACTCATGAATATGGTTGTATATGTCACTCGCTCGTTTTATTGTTTCGCTGCCTTCTCAATTATATAATGCATGTTTTCTTCAGCGCTTTTTGGAGGTCTTCCTGGTTTTCTATGTACTGCGTGATTACGTGGGCGGCGTGATGATGTCACACGAAACTCCGCCCCCACGGCGTTCAAGCTCATCTCCATTACAGTAAATGGAGAAAAACAGCTTCCAGTTATGACCATTACGCGTAGAATTTCGAAATGAAACCTGCCCAACTTTTGTAAGGAAGCTGTAAGGAATTAACCTGCCAAATTTCAGCCTTCCACCCACACGGGAAGTTGGAGAATTAGTGATGAGTGAGTGAGTGAGTGAGTCAGTGAGGGCTTTGCCTTTTATTAGTATAGATTAGTCACAGTGAATTTGGTTAGATCTCTACCTGGGTTATAAATGTGTACTGAGGAGAGTCAGAGAAAAAAGTGAAACTAAGTCCGTTGCTTTTCTTTTTCCAAACTGTTAAAAAAAAAAAAAAAAAAAGGGTGTTAAACAGGAGTGGACATAAACTTATAATATTGGTACCAAAAAGTCTTATATTTTGCAACAAATATATACAGAACCCTAGAACAGACCTCTCCTGTATTACATTAAGATCTAAAGTAAACATGTGACACAAGCCATCAATGCATAAAAACCCAGATATGTCAACAGAGTTTAAGTACTTCTGTTGGGCAAAATATTGCCATTACCCTTTGAGAGACTGGGGAGTAACTAGTGAAAATATCAAGTTTTGATTACTTCTGAAACTGGGACAACCAGCAAAGGCATATACTACTTCTGAGACTACATTTGTGAAGTAATACAAAATAGTTACCTGATGGAATATGGATGTTGTTAGTTAACTGGCTGATGGAATGTGGTTTGCTTCATAAAATGAAGAACTGAACTTCTATATAATTTTTGTTTTGCTTATTCATAGGACAACTACACATTTGCTCAACCAGGAATTCAAACTAAAGTGAAAGCTCTGGAAGAACTTGTAAGCCGCATTGATGGTGAGTTTTTGGAATTTTATGCAAAAAAAAAAAAAAAGTACTACCCCACTAATATTATATATATAGTGTCGGGGATGGCTGGGGTGGCGACCCTGCCAGGACTCCTAGGAAGACCAGAGGAGGGCTTACGCCTTCCCCAGACCATGTGGGGGCGATCGCCCTGATTCTTTTGGGGGCCACAGGTACAGAGCTTAGAAGCTCAGCCCTGTAGGGGCCCGTGGTCACTGCTAGGGGGCGCCCCCGTGCCATTGGAGCCCTGGACCTCGGACCTTCCGCCACGCCCGGAAGGGCCGGGGGCGGGGAGAAGACTGGGGACACCCGAAGTGCTTCTGGGTACACAGCCGGCACTTCCACCACACGGGGGCATGCCGGTGGGAGATGGCCGGGAAGCACCTGGAGCACATCCGGGTGTGTATAAAAGGGGCTGCCTCCCTTCATTGAATGGCTGGAGTCGGGTGGAAGAGGACAGAGCTTAGAGGAGAGGAGTGGCGGCGGACCAGAGAAGAAAAAGGCATTGTGTGAACTTAAAGGGGTGATTGGTGCTGCAGCACTGGGTTGATGCACTTATTTGTAAATAATATTGTAAATAAACGTGTGTGTGGTGTTCAACATCATGTCTGCCTGTCTGTGTCCGGGCAGTACCCCACAATAGATATATTTTTGTGTTACTGTATCCCATATAATTTGTAGTTATGGCTAAGAAAAAAATACCTCATGTTTTCATGCAGAATGAGAGGAAAACGCTTATAATGTAGCCTAATGGTGACCCCTGCTGCACAATGGCAAACAATGTGAAATATGTCCATGAAAGAAGGAAAAAAAAATTCCCACAATACTCATGTCGTATAATCTACATGTCTGTTATCTAGTTGTAGTATCAAAATGAGCAATTTTCATGCATTTTTTTGCTTAACTATTATTAGAAATTACTTCTGGAAAAAGCATTGTAAATCATAAACAGGGAAACTCCACTCCCATAATTCTGTGTTGTTTGACTAATGAAAGAGGGGGAGAGGTGGGGTTTTCACATTTTGAGCATGCAACTGAATAACAGACATTTGGATTATATAAGACACGAGTAACATGACTTTTGTTAATGTTCATTTCTGACATCATTTGCTGTTGTGTGTCACGGGTCACCATTAGGCTCCATCATATACTTTCTTTCTCTTGTTCTCTATGAAAACATGAGGTTAAATTTTTTTCTACAAACTACATGGTATAAGTAACATATAAAAAGTCTCATTTTTGGGTGGGATATTCCTTTAAAGCCATTGGTCAAGTTTAAAAGGGTTCCAAAGTTGTAAGGAAAAGAAAAGCTTTTTCTCAGTATCTAGAAATCAGGTTTCCCCTGAATCAGAGTAGGAGAAAGACTCAGGTTGATTACTGTGAGCTCTAAGCACCGCCGCAAAAAACCCTTCTAACCGGGATCATTCATGTTTAAAGGCTTTCCTCATAATATATTGGTTAATAAATATACATTTATTCATAATGATTCTGAATTTTATGTTTGGTTTGCAGAGCAGGTCCACAATCACTTCTTAAAGTATGAGGTAGAATACCTGCAGTTTGCCTTCCGCTGGATGAATAACCTCCTAATGAGAGAATTACCCCTGCGCTGCACTATACGCTTGTGGGATACCTATCAGGTAATATGTACTGTTTGCTGCTTTATGTTCTATACCCACTATGCCTATAAACCTGTGTTTGGGTGATTAACAGGAATAACATGGCGTTCAGTGAAGCTCCCAATATTTTTGCTTTGTGCCTTCTCACACCATAACCTGTCTTCTATGGGGGAGGAGCGAAAGCTTTAGATTTGAAAATAATATTGATCTCCGGTTTTCGACTGATCTTGACGTTTTAGGGTCCCCTGATACTGAAAACATTGATATCTCGATGATGGGTGTGTGAATGTCTGTCTGTGTCAGTTTCTTGAGGACGGTCTGGAGCTAAAATGGCTGGACGGAGAAATACCAAACTCGAAACGTACGCTTGTTATGCGATGCCTATGTGCCAATTAGTTTTTGAGACAGATCATGCAAGAGGAAGAGGCACACTAGGGGAACCCTCAAATACTGTAATTCTGCAGTTAATTTTGGATTCTTCTTGTCAGTTGCTCTTGTAATGACCTATTTTATGATCAGAAAGATCAGAGCAGTAAATAATTACTGACATGTTATAGAATAGTTCGGGTAACTTTGTTCCGAGGGCGCAACGCCTTAGCGATGCTCAATACCAAATTTTTTATATGATGGTCTGAGGTGTATTCTGTTAATTTGAATTTCTGTTTCTTTGGTTATCAACAGACAGTCGGATTTTTTCTAGCTGTTTGACTCCACATACACTCTTCGATGTGGTTTCTGACAAGCTGCTTAATGAGCTGTTCATATGCTACTCCCACTACGACCTTGCCTTGAACAAAGTGGCATGCTGAGGTTTAGTTTAAGCTTTCTGGACAGTTAGGTACTAAGCAGCTCTTGTCTATTATGGAGAACCATGTGTCTGCAGTATTTAAAATCTCTTGTCTGCCCATAGCAGGTCTCATGAGGCATTTCCTGGATAAGGCAGACATGCAGCTGAATTAGTTCTCCAGGACTCTCTCAGTAGCACTAAGCAATATCTTTTACACTCCGTGATTGGTGATGCTGGGGCCTAATCTATTTTAAGAAAATGTAAAGTCTCGATAACTATCTGATTTGAACAGCATTCGCAGATTAATGTGTTTAAGGATTTGGTTACCTTGCAGTGTCCCAGTTATTCCTCTTTATGACTACACCAGCAATTTGTGTGCTTCTAGACTTCATTTTTACAATTTACTTGACAAGGTGGTGCAGACGGGATCCCAGAAACTTGGGTTGTTGATCAGTCATTTCTGTCTCTTTTCAGATTTTGGCAACCAGCAAGTATCTGAAAATCTGTCACAGTATGCAATCTGCCTTTGCTCACTCCTTGATGCTTGTACAAATTTTTATAGATGTAACAAGTGTCCACACTGAGGTTACTGATGAAGGGGCCTTTTGTATATCCCTGATAGAGAGACATAGTCAGGCCTGTCACAGCTACTTTCCATCACTGTAGCTGAAACATTTCTTTTTTCAGAGAGCACAAAAATGCTTTTAGTTAGTTGTTGTAGCAAAACATTTTCCCACATGTCGACTGGGAGGGGGGGATGGGATTTTTGTGAGTAGCTAGTGTATCTGATGCTTCCTGCCTTAACACAGGCTGAGAAAATCTGGACATCTGTGATAAGGTTTTAAATAAAATGGTGCTACCTCCCACATAAGATTCTATATGTTTGTTTCCACTGCTATAGTGCTTGATGTTAGTTCATGGTTCACATTTTATCTTCCTTTACATGCAGTTAATACATGGACTCAGGAGACTTTTGCAGTCTTGGTATGCAGTGATTACTTCTCTTATGATTTCTTGATCGTTCCTAAATTCTCTGTGGCCACACCCTTTTAAGTTGAAACATTAACGCTTGACTTGCTAGTTCCAGGTGAGGAAGAAATGCCCTTGGTTGTTTTGGGAGACAAAGCTCTAAAAATTTTTGGCTAAACAGACATATTTACCCTATTTCGGTCCATTTCATTTGGTAGGTATTCTGTGAAGTAGCCAGCAGAATTGCGTATTTTTATTGTATATTAAACCAGTGCCTTTATAAGATTTATGTAATTGATACACAGCCTGGTTATGTGACCTTAAAGGCTCAAGTAAAAAGTCAGAGGTTCAAATTAACCTGACATCTTAACCTCTACAGCACACTGCCAGTCCTCAGAATTTACTGACTTTATCCTGTCATTAATCTGTTTCTTATTCTAGAATTAACCTAAACCAAGCAAGGGGAAATTGTATGGGGTTCCCAATTCTGGTCCTGGAAGGCCCCAGTGGCTGCAGGTTTTCATTTTAACCCTTTTCTTAATTATCTGTTTTTGCTCCTAATTAACTTATTTTGAATTAATTTTATTTGACTTGCTCTTGAAGACTCAGACCTCTTAATTGATTCTTTTTCCTTAATTAATAGCCAAACAATAATGAGATACAAAGTGAACCAAAACAGGACCAGCAAACTGTGTTGATCATATAATTTCTGAAAAGGTCTCGGGAATGTTGATCTGTTCAGGTCCACGGAACATTTTACCAGCGGTCTTAGAAAACAGAAAATCAACAATTTTGGAAATGTATGCTATTGCACAATGAGGGCAGCAACAAGCCATGGAATTAATGAATGAGTTTAATTAACAACAAGAATTAGAGCCTAATTAAGCAACAGGTTGTAGTGAAATTGGTTAGCGTTTGAGGCCATGACTTAGTTGGTCTTCCATTGGCTCACTCACTTCACATTTCATTTCTATTTGGGTGTCATTTAAGGAAAGAAATGAAGCAATTCAGAGGAATGATAAATTCAGGGGATCAAATCTTAAAAAACAAGTCAATTAAAATAAGTTAATTAGAAGCAAAAAGAGTGCACTAATTTAGAAAAGGGTTAGATTGAAAACCTGCAGCCACTGGGTCCCTCCAGGACTGGAGTTGGGGACCCCTGTGCTAAAGTATCCAGTGAGGCAAGCTTTTCAAGTTTAACACCAGTTAACCATCTCTGAAACTGAGCTTTGACTGCAAATAGCTTTGCTGAGATTCTTAGTGATGAGTGGTTAGCTGTTTTGATCTTTGTTGACTCAATTTTTACTCCCATCCTGCAATATTTCCATCCCTGGCCCAGAAAAGCATTTGTTTGCCTCTGGCTAATTGTCACGTATTTTGATGGAACAGAGATTTATCATAATGGTTTCTTTGCTAAAGATCAATGAACAGCAGCCTGAAATGACAGGGCCGTAAATCAAAAACAAGAGGAGTGAGTAGAAATCATAGTAATGGTTTGGAGTTTGTGGGTCCACTCTCCCTGTACAGTACACCTGCAGATTCTAATTGTGGATTGCAAAAGGTACATTATCCCTAGTGAGGACTGCTGGACTCTGAGGTAGCAGAACACTTCTGTTTTTGTTGTTTGTTTTTTTTTTTTTTTTTTTTTTTTTATAAAGTTTTGCAGCTCATGAATGTGTGATCTCTGGAGGGGGGCAGAGAGATTGGTTGGGGACACGTGCTGATAGCATGATGCCACACCCACCACACAACAAACCACCGGGATTGGGACCCAAGTGCAGTGGGTGACACCTCAGCACCACACTGTAACAGTGTGAGGTTTTTTTTACGGTGGCGGGGACTGCCAGTCCCGCCACCAACCCCCAAGTTTTCCCTTATAATTGTTGGACCTGCTTGCAGGGCTGGATTCAGATTAATGTCATACCCAGGACACCAGTCACTAGTTCCAATTGATTATCTAGCACAAATTCCCAACCCTGGGTAGTCTGCAACTGAACTATAGGGCTGTGTAATATGGACTTAAATTGATATTGTAATTATTTTGAACTAAAATGCAGTATTCAGTATATCTTGAAATGTTCTCAAAACACCTTAAAGATTAAAGCTAGCACAATATATACCAGAAACATATTTTTTACATTAATAATATGAAGTATTACCAAAGGATTTTTTTTTCTCCCCAAAAGTGTATCAATCTTGTGAATAGCTGTCCCTCAAAGGAATATCTCAAATAAAATGTTTTTTCCAACTATTTTTATTCTTTGCTTCCTTTACTTAGTTTTGATTTTCCATTGTAAGTATTGTATTCAAAACATTGCTTGCTTTGCTGGCATCAGTGTTTGTCAATCAGTAAACATTGCAGTGAAGAGTGGTCCATGGCTGTGAGCTGATTTTAAATAAACATGCCCTGTAGAGTGCGTTAATTCCTTGGAGGGAGCGGCACGTGTACATCTGGGCCCCTTTAGGAGCGCCAGTATAAAGGGAGCTAAAGGGAGAAAGCAGCATCAGGTGGAAAGAAGAGATGGGCCAGACAGCTAGTAGAGGAAAGTCAGCAAAATTTTGGGCCCCACAAAGGAACGATAGAGGGGTGTTACAGGGGCTTGTTCGCCCTACTGATTATCTGTATGGAGTGGGTGCAAGCATGGTGTAGTTCCCCCCCTGGGAATCCAAGGTATGACTTCTGGAGCTTAAAGCGTTACGGTAGGATGGCCCACCGTTTTCGATCTGGCCAGAGATGTGTAAGACAACCAAGACTGGGGTTGGGTGATGAAGACCACGGCTGCTAGCATCTCCACCAGCTACGTGATTATTAGGCGGCGGGGAGACAAAGATGAAGATGTGCTGGGCTTGTCTGACAGTACATAAAGCACCCGATGGCTGTGTTTTTTCATTTCTTATTTTAAGTATAGATTTTAACTCCTGGATTTCACGTTTTTATGTCTTTATTTCTTGAACTGTTGAACACTGCACCTGTGGACACTGTTTTGCTTTATTTTTTTTTGGTAATAAAAGCGCTATGGCACTTTTACACCTGCCCCTTTCTATGTACGTCCTCATTTGACTGGTTTATCCCAGTTGCGTTAGTGACAGTTGCGGGATCAGAGGCTGCCGCATGCAGCAGGGATTGTGGAGCCATTCTGTCTCAATTGCTATCTCTCTCTCTCGCTCTCTCTCTCCATTTGATTGTTTTACATAAGGAAAGACAAAGCTCTGGTTTCATCTCCTAGTAAATCACAGATCATAATGCATGTACATCTGCATATTTTGTATGTTTTTTTTATGATTTACATAATTTGCAATGGTTCCACATTATGAGTTTTCCATATACGTGTCTTTTCTGACACTGGTCAGAGAGTCATGTAATAGAGCACAGAGGTGATGTGTCTAATCCTTTTATTGCCTATTTTCTAAAAATAAAGAAATCCATTTCAGTGTGATGATTACCGTAGATCCCGGAATACAAGCCGACCCGGTATATTAGCCGATCCCCTTCTCTACCGACTAAATTACATGTATTTGCCGATGACCGGTATTTAAGCCGACCCCCTTCTCCAAGCAAAATTTTCTAAATTTCCTTAAAAGTGTCTCTTCGGGTATATTTATAATGTTTATCGGCAAGAATTTGAGACTGCCGGCATTTTTGATGGAAACTAGGAAGTTATGGCGGAGAAGTTTGGTAAATTGGAACCTTTGTGTTGAAAGTATATACTCAAATACGGTACATCGGCGGGTGGATTTCCGGAGACTTGTTATAAATTTGATTAACTTAAATACGCAATACAGTGGACCCTTGACTTACGAACTTAATTCGTTCGCAAAGGCTAACCCATAATGCGTTCCAAACCTCCCACTACAACACTTACTTAACCTTTTCATAATAAAAAACACCAATATTTTTCTAATGTACTAACCAAAAAGTTATAAAAAGTGCCTAGCCTACTTCGATTAGGCTAGGAGCATGGCGGCGCGCAGCGGCTCAGGGCTCTCCTTTTCAGTGCACTTTTTTGTTGTTTTTGTACTTTTTTTTTTTTTTGTCCTTGTTTGTGCACGATCGGTTCGGCGAACATCCGCTACACCATTCAGAACCTTATAGACATCGGTGTCCAGAGCCAGACATCTGTTTTGAGTGTTCTTCATCACACGCACAACATCCCAGACAACATAGCGAGACCAGCGGGCTCTCCGTGGTTTGTTGTCGGGTCTAGGAGACGACACAGATGGAGGAGGGAAAGAAAGCAGAAGCGGGGCCGCAGATATGGCGTTATGCTAAGGCTAAAAAACAACCATACAAGCCCTATACAGAACTTTTTTCTGCACTGAAGGAGCTGCTTTTAATCTCATTGTAGATGCGTATAGACAGTAAAAGGCATTCTATTCTAGAAACAATTTCATACTGTACTCACCATTTAATTTGACATCTTTGGGCTGCATATTTCCACACAATGTCAATCTTCGTTTCGAAATTACATCCACAAACACATGTATCTGGGCTCCGACTGACGCTACTAATGCTCTCGGTTGTTTGTTTACAATCGCGCAAGCGGATACACGTGACCGCATCCGTTTCGTAACGCAAGATGTGGATCGTGAATCAAAATAAATTTTATTTTAAACTTCCTGATAATTTATTATAAATTGTATTAATAAAATCAACAACTAAAACACTTTTTTGAATAAATTCTTTATTTAATTTAAAGTACCGGCATGCAAAGTTACTTCTTCATCTGAAAGATGGCTCTGTGGTTTCGTCATTATTTACTTCCGTATTCATCGGCAAAACCGGCATTGCGCTGAAAATCTGGAATCTGAAATGATACTTGTTGTATAAACCGAACCCCAAACTCCAAGCCAAAAATCTAGGACGAAATTCTTGGCTTGTATTCCGGGATCTACGGTACTTGTATGGGTGATCTAGGGTGTCAAAGTATAAGAAAATTAGGGTCTGAATACTTATATTGAAAATAAGTGAATATATTTGAACTTAAGTTAAAATTTGTGAGTGCTACTATGTACAATTGTGTGAAATGTGTCTTTGTATGGTTTGTTGTTTTCTTTGATTTTTTTGCTTGTGGTGCATCGCATACAGTACTTTTGACATGTACACTGATGCTCCTGTACAAAAAGGATTTTCTGTGCATGGTAAGCGTCATGATCAAAGAGAAGAGTGGAATTGGGATATTTCATATGCTTGTAATGCATAAATGAAACTTATGTTGTCAAAGAGATGCTCCACTGGTCAAAAAATAACCTAGAAGCTTAAACTAAACAGATTTAGCAAAAATATAACACATGTAACCTTAATTTTTCATATCACCTTTGTTTTAGGAATTGTGTCAAGTCAGCAGCCTCCTAAAGACACGTGTTAATTGAATTAGCTACTGTATATGCTTTCTTGACACTGAAAATGCTGTTTAAAATGGTGATTTGTAACCCATAATAATACTAATAGGAAAATCAGAAATATGGTACTTATTTACCATTATGTATAATGAGAAAGGAAACCAGCTTTGTTTGCTATGATGGTTAGTGGTTTTACAACATCAATTCAAGGATCTTGGGTTCAAGATTGAACTGAAACAGAATCCGGAGCAAAACAATACTTTTGGGGCTCTGGAGAATGCTGTACACCACCTCTCTCTGTACATCACCTAGCTGGGCTCCTTCATCCAGTCCTCGGGGTTCTTTTATCAGTGCTATGCTGATGATACACAGCTGTACCTGTCATTCCCTCCTGAGCACAACACAGTATCAGCTAGAATTTCTGCATGTCTTACTGATATCTGAACCTGGGTGAAATTCTACCATTTACAGATCATCCTTCACAAAAATCAAGCTTTTTGTGATCCCTGTGATCTTTCATATTGTTGATTTGTTGTTACATTAAGTTTAATTGCTTTATTAGTTGTTAATCTGTGATTTTAAATTTGTAATTACATTTTTTCATTTGTGGCAATCAACATTTGTTACCTGTCCTATTACACTTGCCGAACAAACAGGCCCAAGCCTAACGTTACTCAAATTATATTTACCGCTTTTGTAAGTTGCTTTGGATTAAAGCATCAGCCAAGCACATAAGTGCTGGTCATGGGAGTGATGTGGAAAACACATACACAATACAAAAGTACTGCATAGCATGTCTGGAGTGACACAAAGCCAAAATTATTGTGAGGTTTAAAAAAAAAAAAGGGGGGGGGGGCATTCTTTTACAATTGATTATTGTCATTTGCCTTCAAATAACAATTTTTATATAGATTCAAATTATATTCAAATAGTGATGTTTATTCTTATAGCTGTAGAATGGTCCAAAATAATGAAACAGAGCAGTTAAACCTACACCTAACAATAAGCAAAATACAATATCTTTACTATGTTTTTGACAACTCAATTTAAAACAATTTTGAAAATGTTATCATCCAGTTCTTGAAACAGAATTACAAAACAAATCTAACAATTAAAAGAACTTGTAGTAAAATAATTTGCATTTATCTACAGACACACATAAAGGAACTTCATGTCTCAAACGCTGCCACATAATGTGTTTAAAGATGTGAATGAACACTAGCTAGAATTGTAATATATCACTAAAGATAAACATTATATAGACATTAGCTAATATTTTAGAGCAGTTATGTGTTTTTAAATCGATATATACTTTTTTTTTTATATATTTTTGATCATTGACGCATACAACTTGGGAAACATAAATTGAACATTGCAAAATGCTGTTTCTTAATGCAGCAAGATACAAAGTACTTTAAGTACAAAAAGACAAAACAAAACACTAAATGGGATGAGAACTGCTATTTAATTATTTGGGACAGGCTTTCTCACAGTCAATAGGAAGCTCAAGCTTCATCTGCTAAACAAAAATACAAACTCAATATGAAAATAAAATGTCCAATAATGCAGTTTACCCCATACCTGATACACAAACATTGAAGAAAGACAAACAGGAGAAAAACTATGGAGATTGTTGTTTTTTTCCTGTAACATATCATTAGAGGACATCACATTAAATAAACATATGAGGGTTTATACACTGCTCAGATGTCTAATTTGAGTACAATTTAAGTAGGCAAAAGTGTATTGCAATATGGTAGTCACTGCAGCTTTTATCTCCAAACACTCCCTTCCCCTCCCAAACCACATTTCTGTGCATAAGGTACACAACAGAGCTGAAAACATTTTATGGAACTTTGCTTAGCAGGGACCCATTTTGCCAGGGAGGCAGAAGAGCACATTTCAGGTTCTGTACATGCCAGGTAGGCCTTTTCATATGCAGTAATATGTTTATCCATAGATGCTATACTGCTTGAACTGTCATCCTGGAAAATTCAAACCATTTTCAAACAGCAGGGTTAGTGTTACCTGTTCCATACACTCCCTCTTCTGATCCTCATTTTGTTTTATTCACGCGCCACACCACCAGGCTGTATGGGTAGAGTCAACATAGACATGGTTAAGAAGAGCACTGGAAATTTATAAAGTGTTGAACATTGTGATATTGGCATTTGCCTGTTGATTTTTATTGAGTATCGACAATTCTATATATTGCCCAGCCCTACTAGACTGTACAACTTGGGTGCGTTATTGAATGTTGAGGCAGAGAAGCCACACAGTAAGTTGATGGCTGAGTCAGAGCTCATCCGATGTCACCAGGACGTTCTCTCCTTGCAGTGTTCGGAGGCAATACCTGCTCGGTCAGTGCTGAGTCTTGTTTAGCTCAGGCTAATTAGAAGCTGTTCTTGAAGGCTATTTGAATCAAAAACCACAGTGCAATTCTGTGAACTGAGATGGCTTGTGGTATTGAGTGTCTATGATAAAACATTGAAACACATTTTAAAAAAAAAAAAAAAAAAAATACTGCTCTTGTCAGTGAAGGCACAGTCTGATGTATGCTGAACATGTCATATATGATCACATTTTTTTAAATTTAGGTTTAATGTTCTGTGTTGAAGTAATTTAAATATCATATGGTAAATGATATTTTAGTCTATCTTGTAGTGAGAAAGGGAAACTTTATCACGTAACATTCAGTTAATGTCATGTACTATGTTGATTTGTAGTGCAGATTGTGACTTTCAAGGGTTGATAGAAAAATTACACTTAAGTTAATATGTTACTTTTTTTCCATTATCTTATGGACATTGTTTGTTAGAAAAGAATATCTTAATGTAATATGTTTATTTCTTTTAGGCTGAAGCAGAGGGCTTTTCTCATTTTCATTTATATGTATGTGCAGCTTTCCTGGTGAAGTGGAGGAAAGAAATTCTGGAAGCAGAGGATTTTCAAGTAAGTAGTCTTGTTAAATTTAGGATTGGAATAGGTCACCACTGTCATCCTTCATGTTTGAGTTTATGCATGTGAGGACAATAAAAATGATGATGATGCCTTTTCTGCTTCTTGCAGACTGAAGTTAGCTGGTTTTATTTTTTTTACCTAATTGCAATTTCAAATATTACCATACTATTAGAAGGAAAATCTGCGTACAGGTAGAAGACCATTGAGCTGGTCCACACGGTCTAGTTTTTCTGTCAAAGGAAGCTACCATGAAGCACTGCATTTCTTCTGATGGGGGGGAAAAAAGCATATTGATTCTTATGTGGTCATTTTGGATATCTTTCTGTGGAGCTAAGCATTCAGTCGTGCTAACTGTTGGTTGTATATGCAAGTAAGAATTTTACTGTACCTTCTACAAGTGACAGTTCGATTTCTTTAACAATCAACTTAACCATCACACCTCTCTCATCTTTCAGGCCCTTCTGATGTTACTACAGAATCTGCCAACAATACACTGGGGCAATGAAGAGGTGGGGCTACTTCTTGCTGAGGCCTACAGGCTCAAGTATGTGTTTGCAGATGCACCAAATCATTACAGAAGATAAATGCGTCTGTGGAGAAGGTGCTGCTTAGAACTGTCAACAAGCTCCTGCAGTTTGGAAAGATGTGGCACATTTCTAGTTTATGCTTGCATGAATGAGAAATATTGATGAGGCCTGGAGAGGAATCCCTACCAGTGAGGATGTCTCAGTGGAGGTTGAGCCAATGTTTCCTTTCCAGTATGTCTGTACTCAGCACATTTTTCTCTAAACTGAAAAGCCTAGCCTCGGAGGTTCCATCTGGTCTCCATTGTTATATGGACCATGTTGGTGAAGCAAAGCACTCCAATGCTACTTTGCAACGGTGCTCTTCTGAGGCTTGCTGCTTAACTGAACTATTACTTTTACATTTTTAACCAAAATGTATTCAAAAGATCTGGCTGACTGAGGCAGGTGGGTGTTGGGGATGTGTGGGAGGGTATTTAGGGGTTCTCTGATTAATCACTTTATTTTTGGCCCTAGATGTCTCTGCTCTGATGAAATATTGGATCTAGGATATGCTTGCCTACAATAAGAAGCTACTTATCTACAGCACTTCACTGAAGTAGGGGCAGGCATTTTTAACATGATTTCTATGATCCAAAGCAGGGTAAGCCAAAAAGCTAAACATGGTTGTGATTGAGGGCAGCATATTCATGTTTTGTTTAGCGGTGCATCCTGCCCTCTATCCCCAAAGCAGTTATCCTGTGAGCTGACCTTGTACCAGATGATAAAACGTATGACTGTGATCTCCTGTGTTACTACATAGGGTTCAGAGAGGAGAAGGCATGTCCTCTACTCTTAGTTACCCATGTGAAGCAGCCATATGGACATCAGCCTGCTATGGTTTTGCCAAAGGAGAACCATGTTCTAATGGTACAGGCATCAAAAGTATAAACAGGGGAAGCAGCTCCAGCATGGGGACTTCAGCATCATCTACTAAATGCTATAATATGGTGTGTAGATGAAGGAGTCCTTCCCCCTTCACAGTAAGGAGAACAGACAGGAAGTTAGGAAAGGTCAGTTTATTTATTTTAAAGCTAGGTTTTTGCAGGAATATTGGTTGCTGGAGTGTGTTTTGAGTTGATTAGTGATTTGACTTATTAAATAAGCCAATCCCTAACAGCTATGGGAGATCAAAGCCAAGTAATGGCAGCTTCAGTTGCTTTTTTATTTCTTTTGCCATTGTGCCTTACGCTTTACTGGTTTCTGTTCTGTCTTTCGGTTGTGAGCCGCATCATAGGTGGATGACTCACCCTTAAATCCCCAACCAACTTAAAGATCTGGCTGCCAGGATTCATTTTACCTTTTAAATGGCTTAAGCCAAACTCTTAAATGTTTTATTGTCTTTTTAACATTTTTAAATAATTGTGTTATTAGCCTTAACTGTGCATCTTGGCTGTATATTATTGCTTTTCTCTTTCAATTAAATGACTGAGACTTGATGAGAAGGTTGTTGGATTTAACCTCTGTTTGTGTGTGAGGTACTTATGATGGAAGATGCTTTTGAAAATGTGACTTGCTCTTCACCAAGGAAATGGCAGCTACATGCTCCATATTCTCTCCAGCCTATGCGTCAGCTATACTTCAGGTATAATACAGTTACAGCACTTTCCGATGATAGGATTCATTCAAAGATGCACAGTAAATCCTTGGTAGGGAACAAACTGGTAAACTTGTGGTTTACAATCAGATGCCTTCATAGTGCAGCAGTTATTGGTAATGCCATGCTGCTTTTGAGATCTGGGCTCTGTTCCCAGCCTTGTCATTTTCTCAGGGTACTCCAAAAGTCTTATTAGGTAAAGTGACAGAATTGTGTTAGCATGTGTGAGTATACCCTGTGAAGGATTAGCATTCCATGCAGGATTGCTTCCTATGTTGCTCCTGATGCTGTATTGATGGGCTCCAACTCCCTGTAACCCTTTAAAAGAAAAAAATAAGCCATATTAAAGTTGTTGATTATCACTTTTATTTGCAAATATCTGAAGTAGATTGTATTTATGGTAAGGTCCTTGGTAACTTGGAAAAAATAAAAGAAATATGTTGATTTTTGTAAACATACCACATCAGCTCTAAGACTTGTGCAAAAAAAATCCTGTAATAAACCATATGATAAATTCACTGGCCTCTGTCAGTATACCATTAACTTCATAAAGAATAAAATAACTTGTTTTTTGTTAAATGAATGGAATAAAATACCAATAATGAAGAGGAGGCTAATTTCTCAGCTTTCAGAGAAGCAGTTACTAAAAGCTTAAACTGGTCATCAGTCCCTGCATTGCACCTGCTGCTATCAAAAGTTGCACCAGCATCTCTTGCCTCTTTACAGGAAAATCAGAAAATGTATTGAATTAAGGCAGAATATAGACTAAGAGAAATATAAAAACATCAAGTGAAAACTATTACCTTAATACCGAAGAATTGCATCCTGTATCATAACACCATAGAAAAGGTTAATTTCCTCACCTCTGTGAACTAACTAAAAGTTTGAGTGACTTTGAATGACTCTAGTGCAGTTACGAAAAATTCTGTTGAAAATTTCCTGGATTGGTATCTATGGCAATTAGGTAAGCAAGAAACCAAAATGCCACCGTTTTTGCTTAAAAAAAAGATTGTCACCAGACATCTTGGGAATATGCAGTTGCTGCCCTAATACAGTTGAATATCGCCCTATTCATATAAATAAATAAATACATTTACTGTGTAATTTGTGCTCTTTTCTCTTGATGGCTACCCTTTTGATTTATTTAGGGTGGTATACTCCAAGCTATTTGGGAGGCAGGGCAATGTTGTATGTCCCATCAGAACTGCATATCCTCTTTTCTGTCTCTCACAAAATTTTAAAAATCTAGGCCATTGAGTGTTGAAAGTATCGGACTCAAGAGTATCATGTCTCCTCCCCAACTGTGGGGCCCAGGGCAGTTGCATTAACTTGCTGACTTTTAAGAAAATAACCACTTGTTCAAATACAATTAAATTTAACAGACTTGCCATCTACAAGCTTTCATGAAACGTGGATTTCAGTAAACTGTTACAGACTGAACTCGGGCATCAGGTAAGTCTGTGTATACAGACACAATTCAGAATCATTGACTGGTAAGGTGGATGCTGGGGGCATGTGTGTGAAAATACATAAGGAGTTAGCTTAACTTTATTGGCCATTTCTGGTTCAAGTTCGACATCCTGCAATTCATATTCCAAACCCTGTCTTTAAGTCTATGATACCCCATCTCCTTCATGTGTATTTGTTGCAGAGGCACGCCTCAGTCAAAAGTCTTTTAACAGGTTTTTTAACATCAGTTATTGTCTTGGAATTAATGAAGCAGTATTTGGTAATACCATTTGGTTGACTGTAGAAAAAACAAAAGGTATGGGCTTTGTTTTCCAGCTTCCGACCTTCCATATACCAGCTTATCTTGTGCATGCTCTCTAAGCTATTTGGCAGTCCACTCATAACGAGAGATCACAGAGTGTCCTGAGGTGAGAAAGCAGAAGCAAACATAGTTGACTCACCTGTTGGTATGGTAAACATTAAGGATATTGCTTCATTTGATACATGTTTGTCATCTTCAGTATGCAGTAAAGTATGAAGGGGTACCAAATAATTTTGAAACCTTTGTCAACAATTACCAATAAATGTTTGCAGGCCTGAAATGTTTCTTACATTGGTTTCTACCACGGTGCCATGGAACTGTCCTTTTCCTGGAGCATATACAATTCCCCCACAAAATTACATGAAGTGTTCTATTGAATTTGCTTTGGATATACTGCTGGGATAAGACTGCAGCATAATTCACAAATGGCTACTTCTGTGGTGTACAGTATTTTGTCATCTGCCTGACACAGGTCTGATTGTTTTGAGGTTGTTGGTTATATATAACAGTGAAATTTACTCTGTTGCTGGCGGGTTTTTGTCTTCTACATTTAACAGATTGTGTTTGAGTGTGCAGATGTATAGCATTGGAGCACAGAAAATGTGCAAGTGTACTAATATGTAGAAATTGTTTAAATGCATGTGTTCTTGAAAGTATAAGTGTGCAAAAATATTGAACATAACTGAAGTACCGGGTCTGTTTGTATAATATAATATATAAACATGTTTAAGTGTTGTTGCTGGTTGAAATGGTGGCTCTCAGGCTAAGGATCTGCGCTGTTACCTGCAAGGTTGCTGGTTCAAATCCCGTTACTGCCAGATGGAATTCTGCGCTGTTGGGCCCTTAACCTGAAAATTGTTCCAGGGGCACTGTACGATGGCTGACTGCGCTGTAACCTCCCAAGTTCATGTGAAAAGACAATTTCCCCTTGGGGGTTAATACACTGTATCAAATACCCAGAAAAAAACAAAGTGTCCCCATCAATCATGACCAACAGCTCTCCCTTACTTTTTTTCTGCTCTCACTAATCGAGGATTTGTTTTTGTTGCGTATGGTTAGATTGCATAACTCCTTCCTGCAAAAACATTTTTTTTGTAATTTCTGGTTTATTTTGGTTTCATGAAAAGTTTAATTACACATTAATAAAATGAATGGCATGTTGATTAGCTTGAATCCATGGGCCACTAAAAGCAGCTACATTAGGGAAGGCCAGGGAATTGGAGTTTACAGACTTCACTTCAGGTCAGTATTTGTTAATGTTATGAAGATGATTCAAAGTTTATTCGTTAAGCATTAAATTAAAAATAATTGTAAATCACAAAACTACATTGGCATGAGAACCTAAAACCATAAGTACCTCATCATAAAATGTCTACCATAACCAAACAGTAAAAGTTACTAATGTCATCTTTAGTCAGTCTCTTTCTACAATACTCTGAATAGTGACACGGAATGTGCTAAAATAAATCACATTTCATTCTGTTTCATCATGGCTTATCTCTATCACACTTAGCCACAGTATACAGGTGTATGATAACACTGAAATATAAAAAAAATGTAAGGTTTTGCTTTGTCACATGTACACAGTGCAATGAAGTTCCTATCTGCACATTTGACCAAGACACACCATGCCACAACTATCCTTGTCCACAATCCCAAATCTCGCTCCATTGGTTATGTTTAATACAAGATAGCAGAGTAGTAGGTAGTGGTAAAGCTAACAGCCAAATTTCCTTTTGCAGAAGTTTTGTACAATTGTCAATAGGTTTTGCTTTTGTAAAACTCACTGAAAGGGTGTTTTGGAGTTTTAATGTTTTTTCAGGGGTTTAAAGAAAGGAACATTACTATTTAAGGGTTTGGCAACACCATTCACCCTTTTTTGGACCTGTATATTTCTCAGAAAAGGGTCTAGATGAAAATGAATGGTGCAAAAATGCTTTTGGAAATTCAATATGCTAAACACACTTGCGTTGTTGCCACCTGCAGGCCTGAAAAGATAGCAAAAATCAGAAAATAGATTCTGCTGTGTTCTGACCGGTGGTGTTATGAAATTCATGTGGGCTTGGGAAGAACAGGGCTCTTAGGCTTGCATCAGTGTGCAGACCCCATCTAGCTATATTGAGGGAAGCAAAGAAAAAAACAGAAACAGCATCTGAGATTAGGAACAATGTACCCATTTTGTAAACCAGCTTATCCAGAGTACGATCACAGCAAACCTGGACCCTGTCCTAGCAGGTTTGGATGCAAGGCAGGAAAAATCCCTAGTATGCAATACTGTATATATATATGGTTGCAATTTTAACTATTTATTTTCTATTAACTATTTATTATCTGCTAATGTGGAATTTAATCATGTGCATAAGGAGCCCCAACACTGAACTGTATGTAGGGGGAATCTGGTCAGACACAGCACCAGCGAATGAACTCGCATAGATTTTATATTAAGCAGAACAGTGTTGATCTTCTGGTGGCAGCACACTTTTAACAGTAATGGCCACAGCATAAAGGATCTGAGGGTCACTGTGCTTTCAAGACCCAACAGGAGTGGAGAGAATGGGAATACAAACTTATGCTTAAGTTTAATACTCTACAAAATGGTCTCAATAGAGAGAAGAGTTTTATGACCAAATATGTGGACTAACAGACTGATTGACCAGCTGACTACATCAGAGGCCTCTCTTACAGACAATGCACTTCAAAAAAAAAAAAAAAAACCTTACAGGACTTTCTCAAGTGATGGTTATCTTATCTCTGCATTTTATTAGTTCATTGTTCTCTTCTTTCAGGGTTAATTCATCTAAGGTTTATTAATTTTGCTAACATTTGAACAAAAAGGTTGTTAAGATGAAAGAAAAAAATCACTTTGCTATCCCAATATAAGCTAGAGTATTTTTCAGTTTCTTTGTTACACCTTGCCTGATGAAGGGGCCTTAGCTGCCTCGAAAGCGTACATCTGTAATCTATTTAGTTATCCAATAACTACTCCTGTATCAATCTATGGCTAACATGGTACAACACTCATTATTTTGAGAAAGAGAGAAAAAATTATAAAAGGGGGACAAATATTTTAAAACATAATTCTGCTACTGGATTATTTTCACAATATCAGTTATTTTGAGCTGTATTAGTTGTTTAGTTTTTCACCAGTTGGCAAACTCTCTTCTCCTACCTACCTATAGTTCAGTAGGGACATTGCCAACTCAGGAATTTTACAAGGTTAGTAAATATAGTTTGTTAATAATGACCTTTTTAAAGCAAAAGTGATTGGTCAACAACAATATGCTGATTAGTGTATGTTGACTTAGTCTTTCAATCAGTGCCATTTTATTGTAAAAAAAGGATTTCTCCCATGTAAAGTGGGAGGTGAATGAATTATTGTCAACAAAATGCAGTCATCTGAGAACTAAACTGAAACGTTACTCACTTGTGATTTTTCTGTCTATGCGGTAAAGGTTTTGTTGACCACTTCATTCCGACTTTAGGCATTTGAATTACATCTTGATGTACAAGAAGCGCAAACAAATGCAGAAACTCATCATAACGGACATCAGATTTGTATGCAGCCTGGAATTTGGCTTAGTGTGTGCTGCTGTTTAATAGTCGCTATGTACATACTCTATCTTGACCTCAGTCAGAATTGCAGCAAACATACCGTCATTTACGAGCAGACAAATTCTGTGTGGGGTTACCTGTATCTAACATTTCTCTCTTAAGCCCCACAGATCCAGTGAACGGCAGCTTTGAAAGCTACCGAGCACATTCAAAGCAAAATCATCACCTTGGTATGCTTCACTAACCCTTGAACCAGAATCTGTCATGCTGTCACTGTCAGCTGCTTGAAGAACTGTCACTGTTGTCACACAGTAAATTGCTTTCTGTTACATTTTACGTGCCCATTTTCAGCTTGCTCTGTCCCAGCAAATGTGTCAATACCTGCTCTCCATCACCAGCCACCGTTCACTGGATGAATATATGCGGATGACTTAACTTCGGGACCACTGCATCTAAGGGTTGCCCTTGTGCATGTCCGGTTGTGACGAAAACTAAAAATATTTTTAGTAAATTATTTTATTTCTATTAGTCTTTCCAGCTACTTTAATAGTTTAATTTAGTTTTTCATTTCAGTTATTTCATTTTACAAAAAATGTTTTTGTATTCACAGTTTCAGTTTTGATTTTAGTTTTTGTTAATTATATAACCCTTGATACATGTAGTCTTCGATAAAATCCCTCTTTGACCAATAAAAAACTTTTTTCATGCTGAATACTGTGTCCTCCCAAACAGTAGTCCCCATATTTGGGTCCCTCTACATTACAATATCTCCTCCCGATATTCCACATAGCCTATATTTTAAGATGGACCAACAGTGTGCACATGCAAACTTTCATGAAAATTGATTCAATTGTTTTTGTGTGATTGGCAAACAGATACAGTTTTGGTTATTCAGGTTAAAGTATTCAAAACCGTAATGCTTCTTCATAGGTGGCCTCACACAAATGTACCTGCATTTATCAAGGCAAAATAGCAGGGAAGTTTTGCAAATGCTATATAGATTTACAAGCGGTGCTATAAAATGTTTTTTTTTTTCCTTAACCTTTTCTACTTAAGTCTTTTAGAAATTGTTTTATTGTAGTTGTTATATTTCCTTAATATTCAGGATATTTTTCTCCTTTATTAGTATTAGTAAGGTGTTGTACCTTGTTAGCCATTATGGATGCAGTGAGAAATCGAGCAAAATGACACCCTTTATTGGCTAACTGAAAAGATTACAATATGCAAGCTTTATCTTCTTTGTGATGCAGCCTTCCTCATTATATTTATCAATATAATACTGTTGTCACTGTTTTCTTTTATGTAATGGCCACTATAGAAAGTAAAGGTTTATTTTTATTCTTGTGCAATATCTAATATTATATATGAATTGGAGATATGGAGCCTAGTTTAAAGGCTTACATATTTAAAAAGTTTCTTTGTGCTTTCACAGCCTTGAGTGATTGGGAGTCCCTCATTCCTGTTTAAACCTGTGGCTGATTAGATCTTGTAAGATATTTTATCCTTTAATGGAAGAAGCTAGCTCATTAAATGGATTAGAATGTATTTGGGGCTGCTCTGAAAAGGTGAGTCATTAGATGGCCCTACCAAAGAAGAGTTTTGAACTTAGTGCAATGAAAATAACTATGAATGTTGATATGTTGATATGATGAAGTTTATGTTAAAAACAAAAAAAAAAGCTAGGTAGAAAGCAATACAGTAGCATAGTGGCACTGCTTCTTTATGGATCTAGTGTTCTTTGTTCCAGTCCTCTGCTCTATGTTGTCTGTGTATTGATGTGACTCACTGTGCGACTTCAAGTGAATCACACAAACTTGCTTGGCTCAAGTTGCTGAAATATGAAAAATGTGGTATGTGTTTGATTTTGAAAGAAATGTATAACTGTGACATTATGGGAAATGTGCAACCTACCACTTTTTTTAAATTGCTTAAGCAAGCCCATTATTGTTGTGTGCTTTGTAAACAGTGTTTGTCTCAAAGTATTAGTGATTTAAATAAATGGATGATAGAACTGTTTACCAAAGAAAATCTTTTTAAAAATTTTGGAAACTTGTGCCCTTTGGATGTGTTCCACTGCAGCCTAGAAAAATGCATGTCAGTAATGATGCATGTTGCTGTTTAAATACCTAAATGAAAACTTTGGGTTTCATCATTACTTCATACATGTGTTAACTGTGTTTGTTGGTCAGGTGACTTAGAGGTTCCTGTGATGTCAGCTTTATCACTAGCTTCTGAAAACAGTGTAGCCTTTCTTGATCAACACCCATTGTCTCTCGACTCATCACCGTTATTACTTTGGACTTGACTAGCCAGAGTGAACTGCTGCCTCACCAAGTTAATTAGAATTTAAATAAAAAGCTTACTGGAGTGGAACAAATGCAATTACTTTCTCAGACTCCTAATTGTCTGCCTTTATTGGCAGCGTGTGCTCTAATGGACTGCTAATAGCTTTTCCTGCCATGTTGTTTAATTAATATGTTCTGTGAAATTAACCTTTTTAGGGCAAGTCTTCAGTTTAACATTGAATAGGCCATTCGGACAAGCAAGACCTTATGGAATTTTGAGTTTCCCAAGTGTGTGAAATGGTATGTCCTTTTATCTACTGTCTGGTTTTTATTCTAAATACACTCTATGGAGTGATTTGTGGCTGTGTTCATCAGTTTCCTGCACCACATATGCTGTGAAGTGCTGTTGTAGGTCAGTAGGAGCTCAACACTGAGCATCCTGGTAATGAGTATGTGCTTGTGCATGGGAGCCTTGCAGGTTTGTGTGTTTCTTTTGATATCCTTCCTTTTCCAAATACCGAATGAAATAGTCTGGGAGCCCATTCTGAAGTGTCTTTTTCTAAAATAGGGTTGTTGGGATTCACAGCTTATTCTTGCTACATCTGGTACAAAGCAGGAAATAGCCCTTGATGGGTTCTTGTCCATTGTAAGTCACACTTATGCCCCCATTCTAACTCCTGCAAGGCAATTATTGAGTTGAAGGGTTGAGTTGCCTCTTTAGGATATTGGAGAAAATATTACTTGGGGGAAAAAAAGTCATGCAAATATGCAGAAAGCATATAAAGCCCCCATTGACAGTGACTGAGCCAGGAATTGGGAAACAGTATCACTAACCACTGTAGAACCTGTTGTCTGACCCATATGTAATGCAAAAGGCACATACTGAAATCACAATGTCCGTCTGAATGAAACAACTCGGCTCCTGAGGGGCTTTACAGAAAATTGTCAGCAATGATTTTGTTGAGATATCTCAAAGTGTGCTGTACAAAGTTTTCAAGTTTCAAACCCTCGCATGGAAAGGTATTGAAAATTACTGAACTCATCTATCTTAAAGGAGTACTCCATTATTTTTTTTTTATATGTCACCAAATAAGTAAACATATAAATGTATGTCTATGTAGTTTGACTTATATGTTTTTGTTGAGAAAGGAAATATAAGTTTCTCATTAAACAGAATAAATAGTGACTCAACGCTGGACGACAGCAAACTATATCAAAATGTTACTCGTGTCCAATAATCCACACATCAAATCATCCAGTCATGTGCTCACAACATGCAAAACACATTGAATTATTGTTGAAAAAATAACACCTAAAAATGAAAGTAGTGCAAAAACAGGAAGCCCCCTTCACATGAGGTCTCGCTCATAGCATGTAGTGTAATGTTTTAACTTAAAGGGTAAGTTTACTATATTTCAATCCATCCATCCATCCATTATCCAACCTGCTATATCCTAACTACAGGCTCACGGGGGGTCTGCTGGAGCTAATTCCAGCCAACACAGGGCACAAGGCAGGAAACAAACCCCGGGATGGGCACCAGCCCACTGCAGGGCAATGTATTTCAAGGCAAAGTCAATTCTTCACAATTATTGTGTATATTAATTTGACACATGAAATTGGGTTCTAAATTGTATAAGTTTTAAAAAGACCCTGTCTGCTGTTGGAGGGTGTAGCAAGGTCCATAGGTGAGTGACAAGGCCTTTTAATTTTTTTTTTAATTGTTTTTATTTGTTTGTATTCTTTCATCACATTGAACTTGCAAAGGTTTGGATTTAAGAAAACATACAATCCTTGTGATAACAAAAGGAAACTACTTATAATTATTTTATCACAGATTCTTGGAACTGTTTTGTTGTGAAATAAGACGACATTTCCTTTTTATTTGTGTGCTCACAGCTACTATAATGTTTGGAGTTATGAAAACCTCAACAAACCCTCAGCCTCAAGCTATATTCTGCTTAATATTCTTCCTTTGCTTCTGCAAATCTTTTTTCTTCAGCAGTTACGTTCTTCCCATGGCTTGTAACACAAATCATATGTTTACGTTTTCCTTAATGGTGTCGACTTTTCACCTATTAGATTCTGTGTGGTTATTTTATGTAGCCTACAAAGCAAGATTCACGCTGAGTGGCAGCATGGTGAAAAGACTACTTAAGAGTGTGATATTACTTAGTAAAAATAACAATACATCTAAGCTGGACCGATTACACTGCATTGTATTTTTAATAGATGCCTTAGATATTTGAAGATCCTAGCCATGTGCAGGTCATAGTTTCTGTGGTGTGTTATGAGCATGCTTGCTAAAAAAATGCTCAGAAAATTGTAGTGTGTGAGAGAGAGCAGAATGAAGAGCCACAAACCACTTAATTTACTTTTATAATGTATGTAAGTTACTATTGCTGAGGATATGGTAATTAAAGACCTCGGGGCAACATGTTTGATTGAGTAAACTCACAGACAGTCACTCATCCCATTCAGTCCATAAATACACTAGGAGAACATGTAAAACTCAGGCTCGTGCTGATGCTGAGACACAGTAATGACCTGTATCTCTGTGCTACCTGTAGAAGCCAATGTACCAGGAGTTCCCAAGCAGCAGTGTGAGTTAGGGGCATGTGCAGCGAGAGCTCCTGGCTCCTGGAGTCCATTGGTCTTGATGCATAGGTGGTGGCAAGGCTTGCTGTACCCAAGCCTAAAGTGATTCACAGAGCCAGGTGAAAAAGAGGCACATGGGTTACCGCTGACTCTGGTTGAGTTGAGTGGAGTGAGGAGTAGCTGGGCATCATGTATGAGTGGGAGCGCATGTCACAACAGGGCAACATGGTGGAAGTACCTGCTGAAGAAATCAAAATGTCTTGCGGGGCCACATCACCAGCAGTCAGCATAACGTGGCTAATCCATCCATCCATCCATTATCCAACCCACTATATCCTAACTACAGGGTCACGGGGGTCTGCTGGAGCCAATCCCAGCCAACACAGGGCGCAAAGCAGGAAACAAACCCCGGGCAGGGCGCCAGCCCACCGCAAAACATGGCTAATTCCATTCCTCATTCACACTTTGATAATTTCCGCATGTATGTCAGTGTAACAGTCTAGCAGTAATAGGGATATCTTTACACAATAATGAAATAAGCTCCCATATAATGAAAGAATATAAATGATTAAGTGTAACTTTTTCAGTTATTATTTTCTAGTTGTCTACAGATTAGACACATCAATTCACATCTGGGCATCCACATTCAATGTAAATAATGGCAATGGGTGATAACTTTTCAAGTTGAATCCATGCCCCTGTGGCCGAAAACTCATCATGGAGGGGGACGAGTGTTGGAATAAAGTGCACAGCTGGTCTTCTTTTGAAATGGCTGAATCTCACAATGCTTTGTTTTTTTCCTTCTTAAAATAACATGGATACACTGTTTTTCAATATGTATATAATCTCAAGCCACAGATCAATACTTGGTAAAATTTGTTGGCTGGAAAAACTGATGTATTCAGTAAGTTTAATGGCTTTTCTTAATAATGGGTCTCTGGTACTCTTTAGCTCCATTATAAAAGGCAAGAGTGGGCTGGTTTTACTTTAAAATGAATAAAATATGCTTCACTTTAGAATGTGGCATGCCGTGATTGTGAAGAAATACAACCCCAATTCCAAAAAAGTTGGGACACTGTGTAAAATATAAATAAAATCAGAGCACAATGATTTGCAAATCTTATAAACCGTTAATTTTATTCACAATAGAACACAGAAAGCACATCAAATGTTGAAAGTGAAACATTTGACTCTTTCATGAAAAATATTAGCACATTTAGAATTTGATGGCAGCAACACATCTCAGAAAACTTGGGACGGGGGCAACAAAAGGCATGAAAAATAAATAGTTCTGTAATGAAAAAAACATTTTGCAACTTATTAGGTCAATTGGCGTTCGGTCAGTTACATGATTGGGTATAAAAAGAGCATCTTAGAGAAGCAAAGTCTGTCAGACAAAAAGATGGTCAGAGAGGTTCACCAATCTGCAAAGAACTGTGTCTACAAATTGTGGAACAATTTCAGATTAATGTTCCTAAAAGTAAAATTGTGAAGACTTAGAATTTCTTATCACCTGCAATACATGATATCATGAAAAGATTCTGAGAATCAGGAAAAATCTGATTGCATGAGAAACAAGGATGAAAATCAGTATTGGAAGGCCGTTATCTTTGGGCCCTCAGGTGACAATGCATTAAAAACAGGCCTGATTCTGTCATGGAAATCACTGCATGGGCTCGGGAACACTTCTAGAAATCTCTGTCTGTGAACACAGTTTGCGGTGTCATCCATAAATGCACATTAAACTCAATCTTGCAAAGAAGAAGCCATATGTGAACATGATCCAGAAACGCCAGCATCATCTCTGGGCCAAAGCTCAGCGGAAAGCTGTTCTGTGGTGAGACAAATTGAAATTTGAAATTCTTTTTGTTAAACATGGAAGACACGTCCTCCGGACTAAAGAGAAGCGGGACCATCCGGCTTGGTTATCAGCGCTCAGTTCAAAACCTGCATCTCTGATGAAATTGGCTGCTTACACATCTAGAAAGGCACCATCAATGCTGAAGGATGTATTCAGATTTTAGATTAACATTTGCTCCCATCCATATAATGTCTCATTCCCTGAAAAGGATAACATTCCTCTAACAAAAGTCTAACAACTGGTGTCCTCCTTTCCCAGACATTTATGGACTGTTGATAAAAGAAGAGGGGATGCTACACAGTGGTAAACATGGCCCTGTCCCAACTTTTTTGCTGCTATCAAATTCAAAATGATGTTGCTCTTTTTTTAAAATGGTACATTTTCTCAGTTTAAACATTCAATATGTTTTCTATGTTCATATTGTGTTTATGAGATTTACAAATCTTTACATTCTGTTTTTATTTATATTTTACACAATGTCCCAACTTTTTTGGAATTACACATCTGGAAAGGCACCATCAATGCTGAAAGGTATATTCAGATTTTAGAGCAATGTATGCTCCCATCCGGCATCCATTTGCAACTTCAACTTGAAAAATACTGAGCTTGTCCTTTAAATCAGTTTAAGTCTCTGAACACACCCGCATGTTAGGCCACGTGTACATTTTCTGACTTTGCTGTGTTTTCTGCGTATGTCTCAGCCTTTAACAAAATTTCATATCAACATTTCTTATTGAATGGCCACCTTTCCTGATTGGGGGGACTCTTTGTCTGCTACTCCACTCAGATCTGCTTCAGCTTTGTGATATTTGAAGACATTTTCATGACTACCATCCACTTTGAGTCCCTCACTGAATTTCTACAGGATTTTGATCTGGGCTTTGACTCAGTCGTGCCATACCTTTCTTCCTTTTAACGCCATTCTCTTTTTTATTTACTTGAGTGTTTTGAATAATCTTCCTCTTTAGAGATCTATATTTGGTTTAGCTTTGACTGTTTCCAAAGATGGCCCCAAATTAGGCACAGGTATACTCGAACAGCAGTGGAACCCCAAATCACATTGCATTGCATCTGGAAAGAATCTCTTCTGTTCAAAGGCCAAACTATCTTTCATTTTGGTGAAATGTGTCCAACTTTTTCTTGTTTGTCTAGAGCAGGCTTCCCCAAGATAAAAAACTGATCTCCCACTGATATTTTCTTAATCGTTGGTATCTTCAATAGACCGACATCTAGAAACCATAATGTGTGCTCTAGTTTGTGTGTAATGAGAGAACTGTGTAGGACACCAGCTATTTAAAGCTTTATAAAAAACTAGCAAAATACCCGCGCTTCGCAGCGGCAAAGTACTGCAGTAAAATTTTTATTAAGAAGAAAATTAAACCTTTTTAAACTGAGGGAAAATATGCCAATAATTATTTGTTAAGGATCTCTTTGTATACCACGTTGTCAGTTCGGCCCTCCGGTTGTAACATGACCAAGCTGTGTGCTGAGCTTACTCTTGAGCATGTAACTTACAGTTGGCCATGTGAACAGTAATCTTGTTTCAAATCTCACAGCTTGGATTGCTGCTGTCATAATCGGTTTGAGTTTCATGGTTTGTTTCAATTACGACAGTATTTGCAGGATTTGTTGTGTTGAAGTGACATTTGGCATCTGTCAAGCGTTGTAAGCACACAACCGGTTTCATCGATAAAATCACATCCAGCTTTTGAGAGTTTAAACATTCATAAACATCAAAGTGTCCACTACTGAAATCGTCACCTGTGAATCTAAGATGTTTAAGAGGCATTGGCGGTTGTCGAAAGGTGTAAAATATTTGGCCATTTCGGTACACTTGAAAGCG
>JANRMT010027041.1:27270289-27288905 GCA_026402145.1 Polypterus bichir lapradei
GAAAGAAACTATTGAAGCTGCTTCCATTTCCAACATCCTATCCTTGTGAGGCAGCGTTTTCTGCAGTGACAGCAACCAGAATGAGATCACAGAGTAGACTGAACATAAGCAACACACTTCACGTGTCGCTGTCTTCCATCGTCCCCAGATGGGATCTTCTGGTTGCAGGAAAACGAGTTCAGGGCTCCCACTGATTCTCCATTATTGTAAGCTGTATAGTTTCTATTACAATATTATAACTTAATAATAATAGAAATGTAATGTAAATTGTGTATAAAACTGCCCTACGCACCCGCCCCCAACACCCCCCCCCCCCCCTCCATAAACCCCTTAAACAAGGGTCCCTGGATAAAGTTGCTTCTAGTAAATCGGTCCTTGGTGTCAAAAAGGTTGGGGACCACTGCAATACAGAACTGCTGAATTACGCATTTTCTCAGACAGACGCCACACATCTTTGTCTCGGCAGCCAGCCACATGATTTTCTTGTGTACCGATCATTCTATTATGAGCTTCTGCCAACGTTTTGCTTCTTTTAGTGCCCTGAATTTAGAATATACAGTAATCATGGGTTTTCACATTTGCGGGTGTCCTGCACTTCTAAATCCTTTGAGTCACAGGGAATAATAGTAATTAGGCTCAATAATCTAAGTATGCTGTAACTGTGAAGTCAATGGGACCCAAATAACAGGAAAAGTGTTGTGTTCTGAGATGACATTCTGCACAATAATGTTATGTTCAACCCGGATGTGATTTCTTATACAATTCTCGCCATTCTCCTTTGAGCCCCTCTGATCCACAAGCTCTTCTCGTCCACAGGATTACCTTTTTTTTTTTTTTGTTTTGTTTTTCACACCATTCTTGGTAAACTCTTGAGATTATTGTCTGTGAAAAGTCCATGACGGCAGCCTTCTGGGAGATCCTAGAACCGATACTCCTATGCCAGGCGTCAGCATTATGTCATGTTTAAAATCACGAAGGTCACTTGTTTTACCCATTCCAATTGTCAGTTTTACACTAACTGATATTAGAAATGCTGGCGTACCTCATTTATGCCACACACTGCAATCTCATATAGACTTGTTGGAAGGGAGAATCTGTGTGAGTGTGTGGGTGTACCTAATAAACTGGCAGCATAGTGTAAATTAGCCAGTATCGCTTTGAGCTCCTCTCTGCATTCTTATTCAAGTGGAGTAATGTTAAAACTAAAAAACAACTTAAGTACACACTGAATGAGTGGCTACTTGAAAATTCATCTGAATGATGCTTGTGCAACCACAGGACTCACAAACAGCAACAGCATTTATCTCTGTAGCATATATTCATAACACAGGGTGTAGCTCAAAGTGCTTTACAAGATTTCAAAGACATAGTTACAAGAATTGGGCAAGAAGAATAATAAATCAATACAGGCTTATATGACATAAATACTCTTTATAATTAGTAGAAAAGTCTAATATGTAATATTGTATTAGTCTCTAAGGATATGTGCAGTGATAAGGTCAGAAGGAAAAAAAACTACAAGGGGTCAAGGAAAAAACACCCACCCAGCCAGCCCCTATTGACCATTCTTCCAAACATAAATGTTCTTTAGTTCCTCCTCATTATTTTCAGGCTTGGTCCCAGAGGATTCGCCGCAGTTGGTCTCGTGGATAGCTGGGACATCCGCCTTCATTCAAGCATCCCAGGTGGCTGAATAGGACCTCAGTCAGGTGGCAAAACTAGAAAAGAAAGCAGATAAAAGTCAAGGTTAGTAATAATTGAAGAATGTGATCATTCTATTCGTGTATATTCTATTAGGAGTACTGTATAACTAAAATGCAGCCATGAAAAAGCCAAATTAAAAAGTGGGTTTTTAGATTTTTTTTTTAAATGTTCCACTGAGTTAGCCTGGCATATGTCTATCGGTAAAGTATTCCAGATTTTTAGTGCATAACACCAAAGGGCTGCCTCACCATTTATTTTATGCTTAGCTCTTAGAATGATAAGCACACAATTATTTGAAAATCTTCAGGTTACAACATGGAAATGTAGGGGTACAGACACACCAAAATATAGGAATGATCAAGATTGCTTAAAGCTTTAGTCACAATTAGTAATATTTTTTAATTCCCTAGGTAGCCAGTGTCACAGTGCTAAAAATGGTGTGATGTGCTCAGAGACGCGCACTCTGCTACACGGGAAGGAATTTCCTACTCAAAAATGTAAATTTGTTTGATTTCCTTTATTTAATAGCAGAATGTCTCTGTGATTGTAAAAATAAAATCAGTGAACCTCATGAGACTACCAAAGTGTTGACAAGGTCAGGCCAAGACTGGGACTTTTAGGAGGATGGAGACTTCTGATGAAGTGTGTATGGCAAGGGTTTTGAGGTGGACCCCGCATCATCTTCTGTTTCCCATTCACTGCCAAGAACGCTGTCCATCTTTATACCTTGTGGACTACTGGGATGCGTACAGCCACCCTAACCCTGACACAGACAGGCAGGACACGAGTTGTCACACAGCACACCCTTATTGAGGAGACTTTGTGCCAGCAAAGCGGTGGTCCAGATGGAGTATCGCCACGACTGCTGAAGGCCTGAGCATCTTCAACCTGAGCCTGGAACAGGGGAGAGTCCCGAGGCTTTGGAAAACAACTTGTATCACCCCAGTCCCAAAGGTATCATGTCCTAGTGAGCTAAACGACATCCGGCCTGTCGCTCTGACGTCACATGTGATGAAGACCATGGAGCGGCTGCTGCTTCACCACCTGAGGCCACAGGTCTGCCACACCTTCAACCCTCTGCAGTTCGCATACCAGGAGAAGGTGGGAGCGGAGGATGCCATCATCTGCATGCTACACCAATCCCTCTCCCACTTGGACAGAGGCAGTGGTGCTATAAAAATTATGTTTCTGGACTTCTCTAGTGCCTTCAACAACATCCAACCTCTGTTCCTTAGGGACAAGCTGACAGAGATGGGAGTAGATTCACACCTGGTGGCATGGATCGTGGACTATCTTACAGACAGACCTCAGTATGTGCGTCTTGGGAACTGCAGGTCTGACATTGTGGTCAGCAACACAGGAGCGCTGCAGGGGACTGTACTTTCTCTGACTGTACTTTCTCTGTTCCTGTTCAGCAGATGTTCTATCAGACAGTTGTGGTGAGCGCCCTCTTCTATGCGGTGGTGTACTGGGGAGGCAGCATAAAGAAGAAGGACACCTCACGCCTGGACAAACTGGTGAGGAAGGCAGGCTCTATTGTAGGCACGGAGCTGGACAGTTTGACATCCGTGGCAGAGCGACGGGCGTTGAGCAGACTCCTGTCAATCATGGAGAGTCCACTGCATCCACTGAACAGGATCATCTCCAGACAGAAGAGCAGCTCCACTGACAGACTGCTGTCACTGTCCTGCTCCACTGACAGACTGAGGAGATCGTTCCTCCCCCACACTATGCAACTCTTCAGTTCCACCTGGGGGGGTAAACGTTAATATTATACAACAGCGTTTCTCAACCTTTAAGTATTTGCGAACCAAGTTTTCATAACAGTTTTAATCGCGCCCCCCTCAACATTTTTTTGAAATGTAGATGCATATTTTATTATACCTACTTAACTTTTATCGACATTTATCTAACTCTATATTTATTGTTCTAGTATCAGAATGTAGTTTAAGTTAATTTGTTTAGGTTTCAACAGATTTTTTTTCATATTTTTGATTCTTGTTTTCTTTTTTTCACATCTTCGTGCCCCCTTTTTGCTACTTCGTGTCCCCTTAGGGGGGCCTGCCCCACAGGTTGAGAACCACTGTTATACAAAATTATTGTCTGTCTGTTATACTTTCATTGTTATCACTCTTCAATATTGTTTTTTATCAGTATGCTGCTGCTGGAGTATCTGAATTTCCCCTTGGGATTAATAAAGTATCTGTCTATCTATCTACAGCTGGGGATTGCTTTTCTCTGCTCCCTACGGCACAGTCCTCTTTTCCTTCTCTCTTCTGTCTGCCTCCACTTCTCTCCCAGCAAGTTTCATCCACTTCCTCCCGACTCTGACTCATCGAATGGTCCTAGGAGTGTTCCAGGTGGCTCATCAATATTACCTGGAATCACTCTCAGGTGTGGTGGAATTTCACAATAGGGCTCTGCAGCTCCCCCAATGACCCCCATGGAACCCAACAGGGCTGTGCCAAACTCCAACTCCCAGCATATCCTGTGGGAATCTATGGTGCCACAGCCACCCAGGAGAGCTGCCATCTAGGTATCACCTTGCCAATGTTCTCTTCCCCGGTCCTTCCATATAATTGGCATCCTGGAACTACATCTAGCACTGGCAAACTGGCCAGCAAAAATAAACCAAGTCTAATCTTAGTGTAGAGACGTGCCTTAGTCTTAAATTATAGAGAAGCACTTTCTGCTGCTGTCAGGCTCAAGTATCATTTTAGAGGGCAAAGCATTCAAAGTGTCTACCTCTAGTGGCTGCTCCAGAAAGAGAGATTAGGTAATCCTGGATCTCGGAACAAATTCCATCTTGCTGTAATGTGATTTCACACTAGTGGATTAGCCGGTTCCAGAACACTGGATTTCAATCATCTTGTGCAATCCCAGGGAGGTTCATATGGATTAACACACATTCATAGTAAAATTTTCAAGCCCCTATGAGTCAAGCATTGAACAGCTGATCAACCACAAACTACAAGTCTGAGAAACAGAGGGAATGACCTTCATACAAGCAGAGCAGGAGGTGTTGTTGGCAGTGCATAAAGATTATCGGCACAGCCGACAAAAGGAGTGCCACACAGCAGCAGCTCTCAAAGAAAAGGGAGAATGTGTGGAGCTCACTGATTGAGTGACTGTGTAAAAGAGCTGTGTGGTAAATGTACTCCTGATGCTATTACTCTATCTGAAACGTTGTGTGCCCTCAAGTAAGCATTCATTTCCATTCTTGTTGTATCAATGATAGCAAAAAAAAAGTCTAAGACTAAGATGATTTTAAGTGTTCAGTATGCTGAATACAAACTTGTTCTAGTCAATACTGTGAGATATTTTGTACGGATGATAGGAAATGTGCAGGATTTGCATCAATGTTAACTCAAAGCCACTGAGGAAGTCATGTTTTAGAAGGTTGCTCATACTTTATATATTAAAGTCTCAGTTGTAAAATGGTAACATTCATGCAGACTCTTTTCTGGACATGCCATATTGTCTCGATGCAGTCTGATTAAGTTTTTCTGGAACGAATATGGTGAAGGAGCTGTGGTTCTGTGTTGATTGTTCATTAAAGAAAGGCTTGATGTTATCGTCATTTTTTTTTTTTTTCTGCTTTTTTAACAGTGCAGCTAGGATCAGCATTTTGGACAGAACCTTTACATCCTTTGACCTTATGATTGAATCATCTGCTCCTTAATCATTGCGACCTCAAAGTGTTAATCCTTCCCATTTGCACCTGCTGTTTTCAGGTTAGTTTCACAGTATTGATTGCCCCAGTAACTGAGCGGGATTTTGTTAAATCTTTCTTTATGGAACAGGAAAATCTTGATCTAATTCCAAAAACAGGATTAGTAAATTATCCATTTCTTTGACCTCACAGGTCATGTAATTCTGGCTTAATTTGTTTTAGGTTTCACTAAATCCTAGTGGTCCAAAATGGAATTAGCCAGATGTTTTTGAATCCCAGCATACTAACAGGATTTCACACTAATGCTGATTTCTGGAAGAGACTCCAGTACTGGATCTTCATTTAGGTGTTATTCTTGTATTATTTATTTATTTATTCATTCAATTTTTTGAACCTCAGTAAACCTTAATTTCCCCCATTGTAAATATCTATCTATCTATCTATCTATCTATCTATCTATCTATCTATCTATCTCCTAAAGTATGTGGATGCCCCTCCACATGATTGAGTTTAGGTGTTTTGTTGTTAACAGGTACATAAATTCAAGCACACAGCCATGCAGTCTCCATTGACAAACACTGGCAGTAGAATGGGTCTTACTAAAGAGCTCATTGAAATTATTCATGGCACTGATATAGGATTCCCCCTTTGCCACAACTCAGTATGTTTCTGCTATGCTAAATCTGCCCAGGTCAACTATGAGTGTTATTATTGTGATGGGAAAGAAGCAACGACAACACACCTGTGAAGTGGTAGACCATGCAAACTCACAGAATGGGTCTACTGAGAGCAGAAGTGCATAACACATACAAATCACCTGTCCTCCTTTGCAGCACTTACAACATTTCCACACTGCCTCTAGAAGCAACATCAGCACAAGTACTCTATGTTAGAAGCTTCATAAAATGGGTTTTCAAAGCCAAGCAACAGTACACAAACCTAAGATCACTATGGGCAATGCCCAGCATCAGCTGAAGTGGTGTGAAGCATGCCACCATTGGATTGTGGTGTGGTGGAAACTCATTCTCTGGTGTGATGAATCACACTTCACTATCTGACAGTCTCTGGGACAATTCTGGCTTTAGTGGATCCCAGGAGAGCATTCCTATCTGGTAGTGCCTACTGCAAAGTTTGGTGAAGGTCTGGTAATTACCTAGGTCTGTTTCTGAGGGTTTGGGCTGGCACCTTGGTTCCACTGAAAGATACTGTTAATGTGTCAGCTTAGAAAGACATTTTAGACAATTATGTATTTCCAGCTTTGGGGAAAGAATTTGTGAAAGGATCTTTTCTGTTCCAGCATGACTGTGCCTTTCTGCTGAAAGCCAGGTCCATAAAGACATGGAAGAACTTGAAGTGGCCTCCACAGAGCCCTGTCATCAACCCTATTGAACAACTTTAGGATGAATAGGAATGCAGAATGTGAGCCAGGTCTTGTCATCCAGCATCAGTACCTGACCTCAATAATGTTGTTTTCACCGAATGGGCACAAATTCCCAAAGATACATTCCAGAATATTGTGGAAAGAAGAGTAGAGGCTGTTACAGCAGCAAACAGGGCAATAGGAAAACACCATATTAATAACCTTGGTTCTGGAAGGGAATGTCAAACAAGCTCATATAGGGGTGACAATCATGTGTCCACAAACTTTATAGTGTATTACAGGGGTGGGCAATGTCGATCCTGGAGAGCCGCAGTGGCTGCAGATTTTTCTTCCAACCCACCTTCTTAACGAGAAGTCAATTATTGCTGATGAAGCACTTATTGATCAAGTGACATTTTGATTCTTCATTTTAGTGGTCTTGTTCGTAAAGGGTCCCCAACCTTAATTGCTTATTTCAATCTTAAACAGCTGCATTCACTGTTTTAATGGCTCCTTTTTAGCAATGAGATATAAATGACAAAGCAGTCAGCAGTTCACCATCTAACTTGTTTCAATTTACATCTCTGTGTGTTCACCATGCATTGTCTGATTTATTAAAACACTTAATAGAAAAATGTGACAGACTAAAAATGATCTGTTTTAGGCTTCAAATCATTTGGATGATATCTTTGGAAAGGAAAAAATCTACGATATAAGAACCTTACATTGAAGAATAACAAGCCATAAAACTAAATAAGGTCAGAGATTGGAAAGGATTGGTTTCTAATTAAGCAATTGGGTTGGAATGAAAACCTGCAGCCACTGTGGCTCTCCAGGACCAACATTGCCCACCCCTGGTGTATTATATAGTGCCTTTCACATATCTATCTATCTATTATATAGTGCCTTTCACATATCTATCTATCTATCTATCTATCTATCTATCTATCTATCTATCTATCTATGAATTGTATTTTGACATTTATATTATTTTTCAGACACCATTTTTTGTTGTCTTGTCACAGGCACCAACACTGTGTTTTCGTTGCTAGTGCCATCACTGGTCCCGTGACACTATGATGCTTGCTATGATGTCAGTACCTTTTTTTCTGTGCGAGAATGTGTAGCTTGGCCCGACATCATGCAGGTGTTTGGATTAATTTAAAACAAAGTGCCCTTTGCAAATGAAAGTTTTGCTTAAGCAATGTTTCGATTTTCACACAGCTTTGCAAATCTGACATTAAAGTTAATTTTGCATGTGATTTCATAATTCTGAAATGCAAGACTCCCTGAAAAGTTTTTGGTAGGAGGGGATTAAGGTTTTTTATTTTTATTTTTTTTAAATGAAGACTGCTAGCCTCAAAGTCTCATTCCCATTTTGGAGTTTACCTGTGCTCTTTTCTGCAGCTGCATAATACTTATATATGTCGCACAACTGTAAAATCAACTCTTTGGTTCACATCACTGTGATGGGGCTTAGTGTGCTTTTTTAAAAGGTGACATCCTGCACAAGAGAGGTGTTTGGGGGTGGCAAGTGGGGTGACCACCCCAGGCCACGTGCCAAAGGGTGCCCCGCTTTTGAGGTCCGTGTCCCGTTTCAAGCAGATTTGTCAAGTTATATTCTCCAGTTATATTTTGATAAAGTCCGCATGTTATCTTGCAAAAATGTAGCTGAATGCTGTAATGAGAAAATCCAGTGTATGTTAACATTATTTTTATTAAATTCACACGCAGATTTTTACAGGCCACACATACTGTAACAGTGTTTGACGTAACTGGCCCAGCGTAGGGTTGGTCAGCCCTAGACCCCGCACACCACCTCTGATCCTACATATTTCCCATACAGATACACAAAATAGCCTCATTATGCACATTACTTTGTTTTCTTCACTAGAAGTTTTCAGTACATGGGAAGCCCTACATCCTCCTTCCATCAACCCCAAAGCAACCACCATTACTGGTTTCTTGATTCGTAAAGAAAAGGTTGAGGACACACACTCTCCAAGTGCTGTGGACCTTCAAGTTTCTTTTCTGTTTAGAATTGTGATCTCCAAGATTGTCATCACAATTGGAAAAGTGGGGCTCGGACATCCAGAGCACGTCTGGTGGCTCACGTGGGACAGGAAATGAATCTGGTGATTTTGTTTCTGGTTTTGAGATCTTATTGAAATACTTAATGACAGGTATACACTAGGGGTGTGCGATATTGGAAAAAAAATATATATCGATATTTTCTGGGACTTTGACGATAACGATAATTCCAAGATAATGTAATGTATTATTTGAAATTATATTGAATTATATTTTTGTCATCTATAGCTTTACTTATCAGGTCTTTTTGTATTTTTAAATGTCATAATAAATAAGATCAATTTAACCTAAACTACATTTTATAGAGGAACCCCAAATTACTCACCAATCGCAATATGAAGCCTATGCCCAAAACAAGGTAGCCTCTTCCAGTTATTAATCCGTACTGCACTGACAACGTTAGCCCCGCTATCTGTTGTCATGCAAACCATGCGGTCTTCTCGCAGTGACCATGATGCCAGCGCATCTTTCAGACTTTGCGCAATGATGTCGCCAGTGTGATTTTGTGGGAAGTAGGATGTTTGCAAACAGAAGCTTTGCAGTTGCCAGTTTTCGTCAATGAAATGCACCGTCAGGGAGAGGTATGGCTCGGATGTTCGGCGTGACCGTAAATCCGTTGTTGTGGCAAATTGTGAAACCTTTTGCAGTTTATGCGTCAGAGTTTGGCGACACGAATCATACAACTTAGGCAGAGCTGTTTTACTGAAATATTTTAGGCAAGGCAGTGTGTACCTTGGGTCTAAAGTATTCAGAAGTTGTTTAAAACCATCTCTCTCAACCACTTGAATTGGCACCATATCTTTTGCGATGTAATTGGTGACGGCGTTTGTTATGTCATGCCATCTGTTGCTTTTCTTGTCGTAAGGCACTTTTTTGCAGAATGAGTCCGCTAAAGTTTGCTGAGTGTGTTTTTGTGCTTGTACCTTGGTTACTTTAGACTTGTGCTGGACGTTGACTCCTTAAGCTTTTCGTATTCTTTGCGGTGGTTAGTTCGCAAATGGTGAAACAAGTTAGTTGTTGGGCTGTCTTAACGGCAACCGATTTACCACATAGTTTGCAGATTGCAGTCTTTTGAGCAACATCTGTCTTTTCAAAACCAAACCACTGCCATGCGAGTGAGAACGAACCACGTCTGGCAATTAACTCTAACGACGTAGATGGCGAGGCTGTTTCATCATCTGGCGCTGTTTGTTCATTAATTTTGAGGCAGGGAGCGACGCTAACTTGTGGCTTGCTGGACGTGCACGCCTAAGCAACTCGCTTTGCGCACGCGCAATGATCTATACTGTTGCATTAGTTAATGAACTCTGTGTTTCTTGTTTTCTTTTGCAAAGCGAGTTACATACTCGATAATTTAATCTCGCACATCGTTAAAACAGCAATTAAGATATAATCGTAAACGATGTATATCGCACACGCCTAGTATACACCTACAGTATTAATATATGTAAATGCTTCCTGACAGAACTAGTTTATGGTAATAGCTAAAATTTTGCTGTAAGTGAAATACAGTTTTGTCTCAAGAATTGAAACAATGCGTTTGGCTTCAGATTCAACTTTCACGAACGTCCTTTCACTGTTTGATTTTCATGTGTGAATTGTTTTGCTTCTTACTAGTTGGGGAGCAACCTTAAATGACATGAGGAGAACTCGATACTAAAGAGTCATCTGGGAGTCGATGTGGTTCTTTTCTTGAATGGGACAGTAAAATGGGGCCCACACCTTAGGAAGGATGTTGAAGGCAACAGGAGGAGATCATAAAGCCAGAAGTTGATCCTTGCCAACTTCTAGATTGCTCTTTGACATCCTGTCCAGATAATGGCCAAGACAAACTTCCAGATATCTCCTTGGCATCTTTTTCAGGAAACTGTCCACACAAATTCCCAGATAGCTCTTTGGCATCTTCTCAGGTAATGGTCCACACAAATGCCTGGGTGTCCTCTCCAAATCTTGTTTAGGTAATGGTCCAGACAAAGTCCTAGATGCTTCCTTAGAATCTAGTCCACGTTATGTTCCACATAAACAGCCAGATGCCTCTTTGGCATCTTGTCCAAGCTATGGTCCACACAAACTCCCAAGTGGCTTTTTGATGTTCTATGGAGGCATATCAACCTCCAGACTTTCGAAATTCTGCTTGTGCCCTGCTCTCCTTCACATAATGTGCTGTCCAATGTCAAAGTGGCACACAGGTAACTTATCAATATGTATTTAAATAGCAGACGGTTGGATTTTTAAATTATGGAGTACATGTAAGTATGTTAACAATTGGTGTGGACTGGACTGGCAGCTTTATGTTTTAAAGTCTAAGGTCTTGCCCACTTGGCCACCGGATTCAACTTCTTTCTTTACAGTGATCCTCACATCTTTGGAGATCTGATTGACATGAAAATTGAAAGGCAGGACATTTCAGTGCCTAGCAGCATAGCACCAAGCCCACCCCAACACTTTTACACTCAATTTACATTTAGGAGTCCACCAACACCAATTTAACGTGCATGGCAGGATCTTCAGGTTTATACAGTCATATAAAAAAGTTTAGGAACCCCTCTCAGCCTCCATAATAATTTACTCTACTTTCAACAACAAAGATAACAGTGGTATGTCTTTCATTTCCTAGGAACATCTGTGTACTGGGGTGTTTTCTGAACAAATATTTTTAGTGAAGCAGTATTTAGGCGTATGAAATTAAATCAAATGTGAAAAACTGGCTGTGCAAAAATGTGGGTACCCTTGTAATTTTGCTGATTTGAATGCATGTAACTGCTCAATGCTTATTACTTGCAACACAAAATTGGTTGGATTAGCTCATGAAGCCTTGAACTTCATAGACAGGTGTGTCCAATTATGAGAAAATGTATTTAAGGTGGTCAATTGCAAGTTGTGCTTCCCTTTGACTCTCCTCTGAATAGTGACAGAATGCATGAGATCCTCAAAGCAACTCTCAAAAGATCTGAAAACAAAGATTGTTCAGTATCATGGTTTAGGGGAAGGCTACAAAAAGCTATCTCAGAGGTTTAAACTGTCAGTTTCAACTGTAAGGAATGTAATCAGGAAATGGAAGGCCACAGGCACAGTTGCTGTTAAACCAGGTCTGGCAGGCGAAGAAAAATACAGGAGCGGCATATGTGCAGGATTGTGAGAACGGTTACAGACAACCCACAGATCACCTCCAAAGACCTGCAAGAACTTCTTGCTACAGATGGTGTATCTGTACATCGTTCTACAATTCAGTACAATGTGCACAAAGAACATCTGTATGGCAGGGTGATGAGAAAGAAGCCCTTTCTGCACTCATGCCACAAACAGAATCATTTGTTGTATGTAAATGCTCATTTAGACAAGCCAGATTAATTTTGGAACAAAGTGCTTTGGACTGATGAGACAAAAATTGAGTTATTTGGTCATAACAAAAGCACTTTGCATGGTGGAAGAAGAACACCGCATTCCAAGAAAAACACCTGCTACCTACTGTCAAATTTGGTGGACGTTCCATCATGTTGTAGGGCTGTGTGGCTAGTTCAGGGACTGGGGCCCTTGTTAAAGTCGAGGATCGGATGAATTCAACTGAATATCAAAAAATTCTTCAGGATAATGTTCAAGCATCAGTCACAAAGCTGAAGTTACGCAGGGGTTGGATATTCCAACAAGACAATGACGCAAAACACAGTTCGAAATCTACAAAGGCCTTCATGCAGAGGGAGAAGTACAATGTTCTGGAATGGCGGTCACAGTCCCCTGACTTGAATATCATCGAAAATCTATGGGATGATTTGAAGCAGGCTGTCCATGCTCGGCAGCCATCAAATTTAAATGAACTGGTATGGAAGAATGGTCAAAAATACCTCCATCCAGAATTCAGACACTCATCAAAGGCTATTGGGGGCATCTAGAGGCTGTTATATTTGCAAAAGGAGGCTCAACTAAGTATTGATGTCATATCTCTGCTGGGATGCCCAAATGTATGCACCTGTCTAATTTTGTTATGGTGCACATTGCATATTTTCTGTTAATCGAATAAACTTAATGTCACTGCTGAAATATTACTGTTTCCATAAGGCACGTCATATATTAAAAGGAAGTTGCTACTTTGAAAGCTCAGCCAATGATACACAAAAATCCAAAGAATTAAGAGGGGTTGCCAAACTTTTTCATATGACTGTACATGAGTCTTTCTTCCTGAAGGAGTTTGGCCTTTATGCCCTTTCATGTTGCTCATTCCGATTATGGTTTCAGATACAATAAAAGAATAATTTTTCACGCTTTGTACACAACATACTCAATCTCCCCTGCATCTACAAAATCCCACCTGCATCTTCCCAGAGTATCACTTTTCCCGTGCAGCTCAGCGTGAGTAATTCTCACTTTTCATTTAGATAGGATTTTACAATGAGCCGTCAGTCACCTCCTCCTTTGTGTTCTGAGATTATCATTTACTGTAATTCTGCCAAATGGCATCAAAGACCTCATTCAGTTTTGTACCCTAGAAATTTCTTGTTGTAATTGATTTGCAAAAAACCTTCATGGCTGAAAAGAAGATGGTGGTGTAGGCATACAAGTCTAAAGGTCTTTTCACAGTTCCCAGAAGTCTGATTTATATCCAACTATGAATTCAATTTTTTAATCTCATCTGTTCACTACTGAGGAAGCTGCACACAGGAAACGTGTGGGGACCAGATATAGTCAGTCCTTGAATTCTTCAGGCCTGTGCTGGTCCACTTTGAATAGGTGACAGAGGATACTACTGTCTGTCCTTAAGGATCCGGAAAGTGCCATTGCTGTGGAAAACATCCTGCATTGTTTCTGTTCCAGAAAAATCAGGCGCCACTTCACTTAATGCCTGCAGACCAGCGTCTCTAATCATGAAGACCTTTGAGAGGCTGGTCCGGGACTATATGAGTCCTCTTGTGTAGACCACCCTGAACACACTGCAGTTTTCTTATCGGACAAAATTGGAGTGGAGGATGGCATTATCTTTCTGCTCCACAATGCTTATTCTCACCAGGATGAATCTGGCAGCACTGTGAGGATAATGCTTTTTGATTTCTCCAGTGCCTTTAATGCCATCCAACCATCCCTGTTAACGAGTACGCTCAGAGATAAAGTGGTAGATGAGCCTGTGGTGTCCTGGATAATGGAATATCTGTCAGGCAGACTGCCATTGGTGAGACTTAAGGACTCTGCTTCTGATATGAATGTGATTAACACTGGAACACCACAAAGAACAGTCCTGTCTGATCTTCACTCTGTACACCTCAGACTATAAATATAACAGCAGGTCGTGGCACTTGTAGAAACTGTCAGATGATTCTGCGCTTATGGGGTGTATTGAAAAAGGGGATGAGGAGAGGAGTCAAATAGAGAAGTTTGAGAATTGTCTGCCTCTCAACATCAGCATAAGCAAGGACCTAATTATTGACTCACCACACCAAAGAGACCATGTCCAGTCACTATTGAAGGAGTTGATGTAGACATGATGCACTCCAACATCTACTTGGGGGTCCACATCAATGATAGCTTGGACTGGTATCATAGCACAGTGGAGAATTATATAAGAAAGGGCAGAGCAGACTCTTCTTCCTTTAATGTGGGAGGTGACATCCTTCACATCTTCCACAGTTATATGATGGCCAATGAGATTTTTTTATGCTGTGATGTGCTGGGCTGGTAAAGTCACTTTAAGGGAGGCCAATCAAATCAACATGCTAATTAAAACAGAAGGCTTAGGTATGTGACACACTCTGGACCCTCTGGAAGAGGAGAAGAGGAGCGAATACTGAGTGCCATTATGAACAAAGCAACACATTCTCTCTCTGACACACTAACACTGAGGACTTTCAGCCAACAAATCATTCAGCAGAAGAGAGTCAAGAAACACTAAGAGGGCTCCTTTATGCCGACAGCAATACGCCTGCATAATGCCTGACTGGACTGCCATGTCTTTCTTTTTAATTTTCTTTCTTTTTAGTCATTCTGGTGTGTGTTCAGACCATAGTGAGTGTGTATATTTATTTTTCAGTCTATCTGTTTATGAATTTATTTGTCCCCTGGGCCCAAAAGAAAGTCTAAGTTTATTCTTATTATTATTATTTTTTTAAAATTTTTACATGTATCTGGAGAGTGGTTGTTTGTTATAATATCTGAGTTTCTGTAAATGTTAACAAAAGATTATATTAAATAGTACCATCTATCTATCTATCTATCTATCTATCGCAGACACAACCCCAATCTTAGTGGGTTTCCAGTGAGATTCCAGTTTGGAGCCCACCCCAGCGCCGCTCCTTGCCATGGAAAGTTGGTGACTCCTGCTGGTAAACCAGTATACTGTGAAGCACTTGGTGGTGAGGTAACATAGTTGACATGGTTAGTAAGGCACAGAGCTCTTCTTATAACATTTAAAAGAGGGATTTGGTTTTGAATGCAGAGTTTTACAAAGACACTTTATTCATTTTCTAAGCCAAAGCAGTGTGTCATGCTATAAGCAAAATGTACATTGTCTGTTCATGCTTTTGTATTTACATAAGAACTGCCTGAATATTTAGGTATTAGCTCAAGTAGAAAGTGTTGACTCAATGCCGTGAGAGATTGAGTGCTTTAGGAAGGTAGTGAATGCAAATATGAACCCTTGAAGTGTGTTCTTTAGACATCACTGCACACCAGAAAAATTCATAAGCCAAGAGCGAGTTAAAGTCAAAAACCAGAGAAATCAGCTCTGTCTTTTGTCTAAACAAAAGAACGTATTGCCTTTAAATCATATCCTTAATTTAAATGCTGAAACATTTTGAAAATCGGTTAGTAAAGTCCAGTACTTGGACAACAATTGCCATCCAATGCTGCCACTCGAATGATGTCACCTGAAATACTCTTGAGGACACGCCCCTAGCAACTGGGCAGCGTGTCATGGCAACAGGAACACAAAACAGCAGCAAATGATTCCCATTATAAAATCAAATAATTTTCATAAAGATGTAGCAATAATTCATGAAACACACTTTACAAATTTACATATTCGGTAATGACGGGAATAAAGTTGAGAAAAATAAAGTGGATTCAGAAAGTATGCAGATTACTTCACTTTCTGCACACTTTATTGTGTTGTAGGTTTCATTTAAAATGAGTCACTTTGCTATTTTTACCCATCGGTCATAACTTATAATGACAAAGTGAAAACATATTTTCAGAAGCGTTTGCAAATTTATTAAAAATCAGAAACTGAAATCTCTCATTCATAAAAGTATTCAGACCCTTTGCTGTGACATTCCAAATTGCGCTTGGGTGCATCCGGTTTTCTTTAATTGTTCGTGAGATGTTTCTAGAACTTGATTGGATTCCACTTGTGATAAACTGAATTGATTGTTCATCGTTTAGAAAGGCACACACCTGCGTACAGAAGGTCCAACAATTCCCACTGCATGTCAGGAGAAAAACCAAGTCCAAGAGATTCTCTGCAGATCTCTGAGATCAAATTGTGGTGAGGCATAGGTCATGGCAAGCATATAAATTCATTAGTAAGGCTTTGAGTGTTTCCAGGAGTACAGTGACCTCAATAATTGTGAAATGGAAAAAGTTTGGAACCACCAGGACTTTTCATAGAGTTGGCTGTCCAGCCAAACTGAGTAACTGGGCAATAAAACCAAAGGTCACTTTAACAGCTTTAGAAGTTATCTGCTGAAATGGGAGATCCTGTCAGAAGGAAGGCCATCTCAGCAGCACTCTATCAATCAGGTGTTTATGGTAGTATAGGTAGAGGGAAGTCATTCTGGAGTAAAAGGCATATGACAGTTTGTAGGTGAGAATGAGAAGAAAAAACTCTCTGATCTGATGAGACAAAAATTGAACTCTATGGGCAGAACTCCAAGCACTATGTCTAGAGACGACCAGGTAGAGCTCATCACCTGCCTAATACCATCCCTTTCATGGGCAGCCTCATGCTATGGGGGAACTTCTAAGAAGTAGAGACAGGCAGACTGGTCAGAATTAAGAGAAAGATGAATGCAGCCCATGAGACATCCTGGAACAAAACCTGTACTTGACCTTAGACCGGGGAGATGGTTCATCTTTCAGCATGACAATAGTCCAACACATGCAGAAAAGGCAATCATGGAGTGTTTCTTAGACAAGTCCAAGATTGTCCTTGGGTGGTACAGCCAGAGCCCAGATTAAAACCTCATGGAACGTTTGTGGAGAGACCTGAGGTTGGCAGTTTACAGATGTTTCCCATCCAGTCCAATGACAATGATTTTCCTGGAAGAATGGGACACACTGCCTAAAGCCAGGTGCACAATACTTGTAGAGACTTAACCCAAGAAGATATGAAATTGGCATTGCTGCCAAAGGGGCTTCTACAAAGTCCAGAATGAAGAGTCTGAATACTTTAATGAAAGAGTTTCAGTTTTTGATTTTTAATAAATGTGCAAACCTTTCTAAAAAACATGTTTTCACTTTTTCATTATGGGTTATTGAGTGTTGACTGAAGGGCAAAAATGGTAAAGTTATTCAATTTAAATTAAATCTACAACACAATAAAGTGTCTAGAAAGTAAAGGGATCTCAATACTTTCTGAATCCACTGAATTATAAATGGATGGGGTGCCAGTCCATTGAAGGGTAAAGAAAAATACACACACAAATACACACAGGCCAATTTAGTAGTGCCAAATGGATGGATGTGTGGCTGACATAACACATATAAAAAAGAAAAAAAAAATGAAAAACATCCACACCAGAGACAGCTGCAACTTCTGAGGCTTTTCTTCTGCCGCTTTTCTCCCAGCTATACAGTGCAGCATTTCTGTGACCCGTTTGCAGCCATGTCTGCTTCCACCTTGGCATTAAAGTTCAGGTAGACTGAAACAAGATCAGTTCCAGCAGAAGAATGCCCTCAGGAGATGGTGGTGGGGAGCTCTAGCTCTGATATGCTGGAAGACCCCATGATCAGAGACGTGTGGTAGATGTCACACTGCCCAAACTACTGATACCCCACAGTGGGCTTCGAGGTGTACATGGGAGTGGTGGCAGGAGCAGCATCTGCACAACGCATCCCCAGTGACAGCTCTGGCATAAAGATGAATTAATACTCGGCACTGGTGGAATAGTTGAGCCAAAAGAAGTGATTTGATTGCCTGACCACAAATGGAGTTAGTGCGATTCAATTTTCAATTTGGACAGCTCCGACTCGCATACATCATATGCGACATATTTCATTACACAGCTAAACTGGAGGCAGTTACTTGGGGCTTCCTCCTCAGGAAGATATCAGTGATGCAGTATGGCATTCCATTGATAAGGCTTTAGCTGTCCATCCAGCCACAGTGCGCCGAGCTGTCTGTACACGGCACAACAGTTAAGGCTACTGTCTCACAGCCACAAGGCCGGGATTCAAATGCTGCCCCATGTACAATGTGAATGTTCTCCCTGGATCAATGACTTGGGACATTTCAAAGGTGTGGAGATTTTTTGGGTGATTGACTTGCTGAGAGTGTACTGCTCTTCGTATCTATGATAATACAATTTTATTGTGCCACACGGGGCTGCACTCTTAATAGCCAAGTCAGAAGGTTATTCTTGTTTTGTTTTTTTTAATTCTTATATGTATTTGGAGGGTGGCTGTTTGCTATAATATTTCTAGAGTTTCTGTAAAAGCTAATGAATAAATAATGCTATTAAACTATCTATCTATCTATCTATCTATCTATCTATCTATCTATCTATCTATCTATCTATCTATCTATCTATCTATCTATCTATCTATCTATCTATCTATCTATCTATCTATCTATCTATCTATCTATC
>JANRMT010027041.1:27294749-27315205 GCA_026402145.1 Polypterus bichir lapradei
ATATATATATATATATATATATATATATATATATATAGTGAAAGAAAGAAACAACTCGTAAGAAGGTTTGGGGTTTGTGGCCCCGTATACTGTAAACAAAAAGCAAAAACAGGTCTTCTTCTCAAAACAAAATATTGGATGAGGTACAACAAAGACAAAGATGGCGGATTTGGAGGGACAATATAAAGGGGTGGACCGGAAATTAGGAGTGATGGCTGCTGGGTAGACATGGTGGTGGATGGGAGCGTGACGTCATCTTTGAGGGACCAGAGGGAAGAAAGGAACCCGGAAGCGGAGATTGTTGTTTACTCCGGGTGGTGTTATGGCGGCGTCGCTTCGTCTTTTCTGAGGGAGGAAGAGAGAGACAGGTTAGTACACTGTTTTCATCCCCCGACGGTCTCATTGCTTTGCACGTCTGGTCCTTCAACTGCCCCCGATGCTCTCGTGCGTGACAATATATATATATATATATATATATAATATTGCAACCAGTAGGGGGCGCCACCGAGCACCTGACCCAATAATACCCAATACAGTCATGAGTTCAAATAATGGATGTTTTAATCCAACAAGCACTAAACACAATGAACCACAGGCCAAAAACCATACAAATTTAAAGCTTTTCCTCTTCTGCTTCCAGTTGAGTGTTGCCCGCTGCCTCCTCTAATACTGGACCCGAAACGGCTTCTGATGACCTGGCATGACTTGTAGGGAGTAATTCCAGTTTGTTTTGGGAACCAGCGTAGTCATACCCAGATGGCGCGCCCACCTTGCAATACCCAGCAACCCTGATAGGGCCGCACTTCCAGACTACAGTTCCCATGAACCCCTGGGGTTGTCCAAGCTGGGTTGCCTCCAGCAGACCACTGCCACCTAACATATGATGGAGTGCAACTGCTCCTGGCCTCCAGCTTCTGCTTGTCCATCCCTTGGGACCTTCTATATATGCCATGCCGTCATCCATCAATGTATATATTATATGCTGTATTTTCAAGCCTGCTTATCCATTTCAAGGTTATTTTAGACATCAGTATATCCCAGTCATACTGGCAACTCGAAGGCACACTCGTACAAAGAGAACAGCTTAGTGTTACCAGTTACCCCAGTCAGACCCTTTTTGGCATGTGGGAGGAGAACACAGAGAGCCATGGGGAAAATCTGCAAACTGCACAGTGGAACCTATCAGTTTATTTATTGACTGGTACTGTACATGCAGTATCCTCTCAGGTGCTTTCAGAGGCCTAATCTCAGCAACTGGGAATTGTAGATCATCTATGGGTCTCATCCCACCACCATCAAAACCAATAAAATACTTAATTACATTAATGGAGACCAGGGTTTGCATCCAGGGTCATCCCTGCATGGAGTTTGTATGTTCTCCTCCTGTTTTCATGTGTTTCTTCCCACTGACCAGAAACATGCAGGTTACGTGAATTGACGATCCAAACTTGGCCTGAGAATGTGGTTGGTGCGTGTGTGTGTGTGTGTGTGTGTCTGTGTGTGTGTCTGCCCTACAATGGACTGGCACCCCATCCAGGGTTTGTTCCTGCCTTGCACCCTATGCTAGCTGGGATTGACTCCAGCAGACCCCCACAACCCTGTTCAGGACTGACCAGGTTAGAAAATGACTGACATTCACAGAAATCTAGACTAACACAATTAAATTAACAAAAGGAATAAAAGCAAAATAATTGTTGATTCTTAATAAGTTAACACTAAAACTAGCATTGGGAATAAAATATATCTGAAGGAAGGGGCACAAGAGAAAATTCAGAGGTCCATGCAAAACCAAAACTCTTAAGATTTTTGCTTCACCCGTTGGCTTTTATGAAAGATAAGCTTGAGTCTCGGGTTTTCTCTCTCAGGGGGCTTTGTTCACATCTTCTTAACTGGTCCTCTCCTTCAAAATGATTACTGTCTCTCTTGATGCAGAGCATGTGCGAGTCAAATTCACAAATCTGAATTGGTCGAGTATGAGTGTGTGTGTGTGACTGAGTGACACAACTGTAGAAGTCTGACATCCTGGTTCCTGCCACATGCTGTTAGCCTTAGGCTCAGGGACCTTGTGAATTGGGAGTCTTCTTTGATTGCCATCACCTCTGCTCCAACTGTTTACCTCCCAAAAGTGTCCTAATGTTTCATCATTTAGCCTTCAGATTAAAAATCTAGTCAACATGGCTGCTTAGAATTTGTGCACGTGACCAGAGCCTGCTGGAATGGGTGTTGTCTGATTAGCTCTGTGTGGGTGAACCGTCTTTACAGCTTGCAAGAATTCAAGTACCATTTTGACACCAATTTATGAATTCATCCATCCATCTTCTCAGCCTGCTTATTATATGGCAAGGTTGAGGGTGTCAAAGGTGTTAGGTGCAAAGCAGGAGGCATCCGTGGACAACATGCTTGTCCATTCTCAGTCAGCTTCACATAACATTCTTAAACCATTTAATCCAAATCATGGTTATTCAGGGCCAGAGACTATCCTGGAAACCCTGGACAGGATGCTGTGTAACAAGTCTTTGTCTCTAAGAATTATTGAATGTGAAAAGGACCAGGAGATGGAAACGCAATACTGAATTATAGTGAAAATGAAATCGATCATAATCCACAAAGACTTTTGAACCAGGCAACCAAGGCGAAAGTGAGAAATGGAGGTCGAGATCAAAAAGAGGATTTAAAAAAACCTGACAGAACCGAGCGCTACGCTTACTTGTTTGAAGAAAGTAACTACCACTAAAGATTTGTTTGGATTATCCAACTGAGGGATACAGTTAGACTGAATGAAAATATAAATTAACTTTGTAAAAATCAAAATGGATAAAAAAAAAACTATCTTGAAATAACCCAAAATGCACTGTCAAGTACGAGGAGTCATCTTCAGGGGTCCCAGAAGGTAACTGATACCACCTCACATAGAGCCGCTTCACTTCTTTTTTACTTGCAGTTCTGAAGCTCACCAACAGGAGAACTTGTGACCCAATTCCTCTTCTGCCAAGAAGCCCCACCCCTTCCAGGCTGGTGACATATGAACCGAGAAGCCACCAGAAGTCGAGGTTCATTCTGGACCCAGTGCTTGAAAAGGACTGAGAGGTTCTTCCACCTTTCATCTTCCTGTTTTTAGCTGAATGCCAGTTTTGCCTTTTGTCCTCGAGGCTACCTGCTGATACCCCAACCCTTAGTTTAACATTGTATCCAGCAGGAGGCGCATGATCCCTGAGAATTTGTTCTTTTAAAGATTGCAGCTTGACTAAACCAAATATATAAAATAAACATCCTTCCCCCAGTGATACAGTGGCAAATCACAGATGAAGAAAGAATAAAAATGACAAATAAGAAAGTATACACTTTGCTTCTTTTAATATCGGTTTGCACTCCAGTAAATAATCAGTCGATTGAAGCTCCTGGGAAAGCATTGTGCAGCAGTGGAGTTCCTGGTAGTCGGCTCTGGCCGCTTTGAGAGTGCTGGAGGTATGGACCTAGACACAGGGAGCAGAGATGTCTTCCATGCGTCCACAACCTGAGATTAAGTTTTCAGTTGCCAGAGCTTTTATATTGTTCTACACATTGTATGGCTTCAAAACAAGAAAGTACAATTACCATATATGGGATTCATTCTTTGCTAACACAGTTCAGCTTTAAATAGTACACAATATCCGCTGACCCTCCTCAAACCAGCGCCCTGTCGGTAGCCATCTTGAGCTGCTGCGTTTGTCTCTCCTTATCTCCGTTTCGTCCTCTTCCTGTCAGATCACTTATGTTGCTTAGATGCCTCAGCTCTGTCTATTCATCACCTCTGAAGTTAAAATAATGTAATGTAGAATTCAAGAAACAGATCACAGTTGCAAACTTCAAGCAGTTGGCTACAAACATGTTCTCCTTCTTTTTCGCCTTTAGCATATGTTCAGCCGTGTGTAATTAGGGCACCATCTCATTCTGTTTTTCAGTATCATAATGCAACTCGGGTGTCACGGGCTTGAAGTACCAACCCGAGCACCTTGGGTCACAGCCTGAAGGAGATGCCTGTCCATCTCAATGAAATTTACATATCATTTTCACACCTCTTTAATCAAATTTAGGGTCAACGGGAGCTATTAGAGATCCCAGGAGCATGCATTGCAAGGCAAGAGCTAAGCCTGGAGGGGAATGCCTGTCCATGTCATTGAGCTTCACAGAGTACTTGAAATGATCTTAGAAAAAGGTTTTTGCTGCTCAACTCAATGAATATTTACATTTACCTGCTTGAGCCTTTTTAATCTGGATGCAGAGCCCTACATAGCACTGAATCTGCTTTACTTAAGGTAGCCAATAACTTTCTTATAACCGCATTTTCTGGGATGGCCGCTATTCTAGTTCTTCTTGACTTGAGCGCAGCGTTGATACAGTTAACCATAAAGTTAAAGTAAACTTTATTGTCATCTCAGCTATATACAAGTATACAGATAGACGAAATTGCGAAGCTCAAGGTCCACAGTGTAACAACATGATGTGCAAATAATCAATTAAAAATAGAATTACAATTTAAATTTAAAATTAAAACGCATACAAGACATTGTGCAAAGACAAGACAAGAAGTAGCAGCAATATTGATGTGTAGTTAGCAATATGAACATTGATGCAATGTATGGTATTTGCAATCTAGATCTATCTATCTATCTATTGTGGACTTGACCCGGACACAGACAGGCGGACATGTTGTTACTCACCACCACACGTGTTTAGTTACAATAATATTTACAGTTAAATGGTCACTCAGACCCAGTTCAATGCACAAACAGGATCAAGGGAGGCAGGGAAATTAGTCTTTATGTGTGACATGACTAACCTTTGGAAGCACCTCATTATGATTGGCGTAAGAGCAACTGGTCGGTAGTCATTGAAGCATGTCACTGATGACTTCTTCGGCACTGGTATGATGGTGGTCAACTTGAAGCATGCTGGGACTGATGACTGGCTCAGAGATGTGTTGAAGATGTCTGTGAGGACACCAGCCAGTTGACTGGCACATTCTTTGAGCACACGACCAGGTATGTTGTCAGGTCCTGCAGCCTTGTGTGGATTGACTCTGGATAGAGTCCTCTTCACGTCAGTTATGGTGAGACACAGTGCCTGGTCAGTGGAGGGAGGTGTTGCTTTTCTCGCAGGCTCTTTGCTCTGTGCCTCAAACCGTGCAAAGAAGTTGTTCAGCTCATCCATACATCACTGCTGTATGGGTTGAGCTTGTAGTTTGTAATTGTCTGAACACCCTGCCACATACGACATGTGTCTCTGGTGCTGCTGAAGTGTTTGTTAATCCTCTGTGCGCATGCCCACTTAGCTCTCCTTATAGCGTGAGACAGGTTGGCTTTGGTCACCCTGAGGTTGGCCTTGTCTCCAGATCTGAAGGCTGCATTTCCGATCTTGAGCAACTTGTGCACTTCTCTTGTCATCCAGGGCTTTTGGTTGGCTCTTCTGGTAACATCCCTGGTAACAGTAACATCCTCTATGCATTTGGAGATGTAGCCAGTCACAGAGTATTTGTACTCCTCCAGATTGATGGAGTCACCATCCATAGCAGCCTCCCTGAAAATGTCTCAGTCTGTCAATTCGAAGCAATCTTGGGGGGCTGAAACAGCACCAACCTGCCACACTCTGATGTTCTCGGGGGCTGGTTTAGTGCGCTTCAGCAGGGACTTTCTATGCAGGAACCATAAAAACCATAACATTTTACTGTCCTGACTTTCAGCTATTGGTATCTCTGGTGCTGCTCTTTCTTGGTTCACATCATATCTCAGTATGAGTCTTCATTAGGGAATACAAATCTGACACTACTTCATTCACACAAGGTATCCCTCAAGTGTTAGTTCTCAGTCCAGTCCTCCTCAACATCTATATGCTCCCATTAGGTGAGATTATTCGTCGATATGGTCTGAGCTTCCACTGCTATGCCGATGACACACAACTTTATGTAAGTGTTGATGCAACTGCAACATCTTCACCTGTTGCGCTAACTGACTGCATTTGGGAAATCAATCATTGGATGACAGATAATGTTTAAAAACTCAATCCTGATAAAACAGAAATCTTATTAGTTGGTACCAAATCTGTCCTCTCTACCCTTTGTGGGCTAAAAATTGACATGGATGGGATCCTGGTTCAACGCTCAGCATCATTCTGTAATTTGGGTGTCATCTTTGATCAGCTTCTTACTTTTCAATCACACATTATCTCAAAAGCACAGTCAGACTTTTTTCATGTCCATAACATTGCTTATCTGCATTCCTTCCTCAGTGTGAAAGATACTGAGACACTCATTCACGCTTTCATCACTACCCGTCTGGACTATTGCAGTGCTTTGTTTTATGGCCTCGCGACTAAACATATCAATAGATTACAATATGTTCAGAATTCTGCTGCTCGTTTACTTACACACACTAAAAAAATCTACTCACATCACTCCTGTCCTCTATGATTTACATTGGTTACCAGTTTCTTCAAGAATCAAATATAAAATTATTCTTCTCACCTTTAAAGCCCTACATGGGTTAGCCCCTCATTATCAGTCTGAGCTGCTGCTTCCTTACACTCCTGCTCGTGCATTATGATCATCGGATGCTAAGTTACTAACTGTAGCTAAATACAGGTTAGTAACTATGGGTGGCAGAGCTTTCACTGTGATGGCCCCTAAAATTTGGAATGCTCTTTCTCTAAGTCTTCACGAGGAAAAATCGATTTTTAATTTCAAACTTCTGTTGAAAACACATTTTTTCAATGAATATTATTCTTTTTCGTGTAATTTCTACTGTCTTGTTAATGTGTGTATTGAATTGTAAAGTGTCCTTGAGTGTATGAAAGGCGCTACATAAATACAACTCATTATTATTATTATTATTAAGTGACATTCTCAAACGTCTTAATCCGATTCAGACGTCATTAGGTCAGAATGCTTCCCCGTCAAGCAAGGGTGACACAATATGAATCAACCCAGGACAGGATGGCCATCCATCTTATTCAGCTTTACATAACATAGTGCCACATTCCCAAACACATTTAATCAAATTTAGGGTCCCTAGAGGGCCGGAGACGATTTCAGCAGAATGGATAGCAAGACAAGGACTAATCCCACTCGTTCTCAACTAGCTTTAAATGTCATTTCTAATTTGAATTGAACTAAACAGCCAGGTCTAAATGATCTTATGGATGCCACATAGATATCCATGCCTCCCACTCAATAACATAATCATCCTGATGCCAGTCTTCCCAAGCTATCCACCCACCTCCATTTCCCTCCGATCCTAGAGGCTGGTGGCAGGATGGGCACTCCAGTCACTGTAAAAAACCTCACACTGCTCCAGTGTGGTGCTGAGGTGTCACCCGCTGCACTCAGGTCCCAATCCAGGTGGTTCGTCGTGTGGTGGGTGCGGCAATGAGCTATCAGCACATGCTCCCAACTTGGACTCTTGCTGCAGAAATCCTTGCCTGGCCTCTTATGAGCTGACCAGCTGTTGAGCACTCACGTGTCGCCCACCTAGGATTTGTCTGTCAGCCAGTCATTGTCATGCTGTCTAATTCACGGTCGTTCCTAGGAGTAGAGATTAAAAAGACCCTGTGGCCAACTATTTGGGCTATTTTCCTCATCAAAATTGATTTTACACAAACCTTCCCTGCATTGCGTTTAGTGAGTAATAAGCAGAGAGCAGCCATCAATACTTCTTTAATGAACAAAGAGAGTATCGATTGGGCTGAGCTCTGCCTCTGAACCCTGCCCCAGCTAACAAGAACCTCTTTTCTTCCTTTCCCACCGAAGTGGCTGTGTGACACATATAATTAAACCTCAGCAGCTCTGGACAATTAATTACTGAACCCAGAGGGGAGCAGCGGTGGATCAGGAAGAACTGAGCAAGCCGCTTCAGGGTCCACCACTCCAGCACTCTCATCATGTAAAGCGCCAGCTGGCTGGCACCTCAGCTCCAAGAGCTAAGGTGTCATACTGCTATTACAGTGATCACCGTAATGTTTGGGACAAAGACACATTTTTGCTTGATTTACCCCTCTGCTCCACAGTTGAAAATTACAAATCAAACAATTCAGACATCGTGACGAAAGTGCACATTGCAAACTGTCATTTAGGAGGATTTGCATACATTCAACACTTTCTTGACATGGTCCCCCATTTCATGGCACCATAATGTTGGAGACAATTGGTGTCACAGGTGTTTGTGATTCCTCAGGTGGGTTTCATTGCTTCATAAGATACCTCTATTCTTTGGGGTCTGTAGCTGCCATTGTTCAACATGAGGACCAGAGCTGTGCCAATGAAAGCCAAAGAGGCCATTATGAGCATATAAAACAAGAATTAAAACCATTAGAGACATCAGTGACACCTTAGGGTGACCAAAATCAACTGTCGGGAGTACCATTAAGAAGAAAGAACACACCAGTGAGCTCAGTAATCACAAAGGGACTAGTAGGCCACAGTAGATTAATTAAAGTGTTTGTGATGTGCCATCTGTTGGAATGACAAATGCAATACGTTTTATTACTTTAAATTTGTGTGATGCACCATCTGTTGGAATGACAAATGCAATGCATTTTAAAACTTGAAATGCTTGTAATGTACCATCTGTTGGAAGGACAAATGCAGTGCATTTTTATTACTTAAAATGTTTGTGATGCATCCTCTGTTGGAATGACATGCAATGCATTTTATTAATTAATATGTTTGTGATGTGCCATCTATTGAAATGACAGAGACATTGCAACTGGACGGACTCACAGACATCCTTTAATTAATGTTTATTTATTAATTTTTTGTGTTATTATTTTGTAATTAAAATAAAAAAATACTGTTGTATGAAAACGCCCCCAGTACTGAAATGCCACCTGAGACGATCATCTCGCTGCCTCACTCCATGGGCCTGTCCTGCCAGCAGGGACCTCCTGTGCTTGTGTCCCATTTCCATCAGCACTGCTAAGGACTGTTACTGTTATTTCCGCCATTCTTCTTATGTGCTGTTGAAGAGCTCACCGCCGGCCACTGCTCTCCTGAGGTGACAGCTTTTTGTTCCTGTCATTTCCTCAATCTGTGAGCCATTTTACCTCTAACCAATCTCAATGTTTAATTAGCTGCATTTTTTGTGCATTCAGGAAACAGCGGTTGTGTTGTATTAGTTTTGCATTAAGAAGAGATATAGAAATATTTTTTTTATTTTTGCCATAGTTTTAACTCTTTTGTCTTTTGTCATTTTCTTACCAATTTACCTTTTTCTGTGGAGTTTACTGTTTAACTTGCATTCTAAACTGACAGTTAATGACAAGCAGAGTAGACAACGTGACAGAGAGCAAATGGTGAAAAGCGGCCACTCCTTCGGTTTCCGCCCCACAAGGGTGATCACCTGAAAAGCAGTTTGAATATCAAATTGTGATGATGATGAAGAAAATCATTAAAACCAAGGTGAAGAAAAGCAATAAATTACAATAATGTAACACACATAAATGCTCACTACATTCCAATAAAAAATTTACAAACCCAATTTTGGGTTTTCTGGCCTTTTAGTATTCAGTGTCATTTGCTCCTGTGTTTTCACCAACTAGGATTAATAATAGGATTAATTAATAAAGCCAACTACACAGAAAAGCGGAAAATAATTAGGAAAACAACAGTACACAGTTAAACCTTAGTAAAAATATTAACATTTCTTAATACCTGTTGTGCATTTTTCAATTGAAAATAAGAAAAAAGAATGAACAAAGAACAAAAGCCAGCTAATTAAACAGTGAGATCAGTTAGGCACTGCTTGTGAAACTGATTGGAACAAAAATGTGCAGCCACAGGGAACCGTCATCCCAGGACTGAACTTGAAAACCACAGTTGGAACAGGACTGGTGCAGCTCTGCCTGGAGAAGCTCAGTGGCATAATAGGCTTTGGAGGCTCGAGGCAGCCGACATTAGTCTGATTGTGGACCTGAGAAGTCTGCACAGTGAAGGACCACTAGGGCAGGATGGATCTTCTGTGCTCCAGCCCCTTTTTGACAGCATGTTTTTGAGCTCCACTACTGGAAAGAGACCATTATTCTGAAAACTCTTCCTTTCTTCCTCTGTGCCGAGAAAAGATACAGCAGCTTAAAGAGCTTTGCCTTTCTTCTTAAATTCCTGCAAAAAGATGGAAAGATCTTTTTAAAGTACTTTAGACAGATAGATATGAAAGGCACTATGTAATAGATAGATATGAAAGGCACTCGACTGACTATATAGATAGATACATGATATGATATGCACTATATGATAGATAGTATAGTATGAAAGGCACCATATGATTGATAGATAGATAGATAGATTGGAAAAGCACTATATAATAGATAGATTGATTGTATGAAAGGCACTATATAATACATAGAAAGATAGATTGATGATATGGAAGGCACTATATAACAGACAGATAGATAAATAGATGGACAAAAAGATTGACAGGTGGTATGGAAGGCACTATACAACAACAACAACATTTATTTATATAGCACATTTTCATACAAAAAAATGTAGCTCAAAGTGCTTTACAAAATGAAGAAATAGAAAAATAGAAGACACAATAAAAAATAAAAAAGTCAACATTCATTAACATAGAATAAGTAAGGTCCGATGGCCAGGGTGGACAGAAAAAACAAAAAAAACTCCAGACGGCTGGAGAAAAAAAATAAAAACTGCAGGGGTTACAGGCCAAGAGACCGCCCAGTCCCCTCTGGGCAAATATATGATACAGTGGGTACGGAAAGTATTCAGACCCCCTTCAATTTTTCACTCTTTTGTTATATTGCAGCCATTTGCTAAAATCGTTTAAATTAATTTTTTTCCTCATTAATGTACACACAGCACCCCATATTGACAGACAAAAAAAAGAATTTTTGAAATTGTTGCAGATTTATTAAAAAAGAAAAACTGAAATATCACATGGTCCTAAGTATTCAGACCCTTTGTTGTGACACTCATATATTTATGTTTGTGTGGAGTTTACATGTTCATCCTTGAGATCACCTTCATTTGAGTCCAGCTGTGTTTGATTATACTGATTGGACTTGATTAGGAAAGCCACACACCTGTCTATATAAGACCTTACAGCTCACAATGCATGTCAGAGCAAATGAGAATCATGAGGTCAAAGGAACTGCCTGAAGAGCTCAGAGACAGAATTGTGGCAAGGCACAGATCTGGCCGAGGTTACAAAAAAGTTTCTGCTGCACTTAAGGTTCCCAAGACCACAGTGGCCTCCATAATTCTTAAATGGAAGACGTTTGGGACGACCAGAACCCTTCCTAGAGCTGGCTGTCCAGCCAAGCTGAGCTACCGGGGGAGAAGAGCCTTGGTGAGAGAGGTAAAGAAGAACCCAAAGATCACTTTGGCTGAGCTCCAGAGATGCAGTCAGGAGATGGGAGAAAGTTGTAGAAAGTCAACCATCACTGCAGCCCTCCACCAGTCAGGGCTTTATGGCAGAGTGGCCTGTCGGAAGCCTCTCCTCAGTGCAAGACACATGACAGCCCGCATGGAGTTTGCTAAAAGACACCTGAAGATTCTCTGGTCTGATGAGACCAAGATAGAACTTTTTGGCCTTAATTCTAAGCGGTATGTGTGGAGACAACCAGGCACTGCTCATCACTTGTCCAATACAGTCCCCACAGTGAAGCATGGCGGTGGCAGCATCATGCTGTGGTGGTGTTTTTCAGCTGCAGGGACAGGACGACTGGTTGCAATTGAGGGAAAGATGAATGCGGCCAAGTACAGGGATATCCAAGACAAAAACTTTCTCCAGAGTGCTAAGGACCTGAGACTGGGCCGAAGGTTTACCTTCCAACAAGACAATGACCCTAAGCACACAGCTAAAATAACGAAGGAGTGGCTTTACAACAACTCTGTGACTGTTCTTGAATGGCCCAGCCAGAGCCCTGACTTAAACCCAATTGAGCATCTCTGGAGAGACCTAAAAATGGCTGTCCACCAACGTTTACCATCCAACCTGACAGAACTGGAGAGGATCTGCAAGGAGGAATGGCAGAGGATCCCCAAATCCAGGTGTGAAAAACTTGTTGCATCTTTCTCAAGAAGACTCATGGCTGTATTAGCTCAAAAGGGTGCTTCTACTAAATACTGAGCAAAGGGTCTGAATACTTAGGACCATGTGATATTTCAGTTTTTCTTTTTTAATAAATCTGCAACAATTTCAAAAATTCTTTTTTTTGTCTGTCAATATGGGGTGCTGTGTGTACATTAATGAGGAAAAAAATTAATTTAAATGATTTTAGCAAATGGCTGCAATATAGCAAAGAGTGAAAAATTGAAGGGGGTCTGAATACTTTCCGTACCCACTGTAGATAGATAGATAGATAGATAGATAGATAGATAATGTTGACCTCTTTTGTAAGTTGCTTTGGATCAAAACGTCTACTAAGTAAAATAAATGTAAACGGTAAGGCTGGCCCTGCTCATACTGGTGAGCTGTGGCAGGTCACTCTTCATAGGTGGCATTTGCTACAAAGGGACACACATTTTCTGAATTTAGGTGGATGTGTATATAGAAATGGGACCTCGCCCGTCACAGAGGTCTGTAGCCACGAGGAGGATCAGCCCATTTTTCTTCATTTTGAGCAGAAATGTTCCTTGATTAAATAGGCAATTTTATAAAAAGCATCATTATCCTCCCCAGATGGGGCCTTACATTAAATGAGTGTCTGTGTGCTGCGCCGGCACCCTTGCTTCCACTTCTGCGAGGACTTCATTAGCAAAAGTTTAAGCACTTAAGTTAATCACATCTCCTCGGGGCTTTGCCGAGTGTTGGACGTCTATGCAACGTGATGCTGCTTCAGAATTCAGACAGGAAAGTAGTGTCCTAGTGTTACCCCACCATTCATGCCTGCCGTGATAACCCAGGGGTCACTGGACAGCATGTGATGAAAACACCCCTAGTTACCCTTCCAGCTCGGAGCCTCTCAACACAAGTTCTGGTGGTCCTAACACTCGTGTCTGTCCTGCTCCATGTGGCCAAACTGGTCTGATCAAAACCACCGTGTTGAGAAGCCTTCCATCCAAGTTGTTGTAGAGCAGCCGTTCAATCATCTTGTCTCCTGGGATTTCGTTGTTGGTCCCGAATTCCTGACCAGAACCCCTCCCTGCTTTCATCAGGCTCTTTAGCTAACTGCTGCCCATAGTGACCTTGTCCGTAGTCTAACACGTCCTGCCTGCCATTACTGTTTCCTCTCCCTGTGATATGGAGTTGCTTATTCATTTGTGTTCCCTCAGTGCCACCTTGCTCATAGTTTAAGGAGTGCTGAGAAAAAGTATTTGGCCCCTTACACTTAAAAACTGATTGCACCCCAATACCACTCAATACCCATCTGTAAGACCCATTTGTTAGTTAGTAAAGTTTCCATCTTTGCCTATATATTAATGCACAGTCTATGGGAGATTCTATTGTATCCCCCATTAGCTGAACTGAAATGGAATATTCTGATTCTTTCTTGTCCCTCTGACTAGTGCCAGTTTATGATCTGCCTTGCACTTGGAGGGCATACAATTTCAAAGTGTATCCTGCAACGTATTGTATTGACCATTGTGAGGTTTCTGAACTCTTTTAGAACTCCCCCCAATGCGACGACATGCCGAAGTGCAACTACCGCATCTGTGGAGGACTGCTTGTCTGTCACCGAGGCAACCGCAGGTTCGCAGCGCAGCAGCATAGCACTGTGGAAACAACTACGAGCCGATCGAGATTGCACTATACACGCCTGTTGTCAATGGGTGATGCAAGGAACATTATCAATGCAGGGAACAGTATAACTTGTCCACTGACCTGACCCCGACTATGGCTGTTTGCTGTGTGTGTGTGTATAGGAGAGTGGCAGCTCCCGCTGTAATAAATATCCGTGCTGTTCCTGTTTCTAGTTGAATAAAAGCTGGTTAAAGTACTGGGGCTCAGCTTTGTGTTTTGCAGTGCAAGACATTGATTAGGGCGTCACACCATATCGAATGTGCCGTACATACAGAACATACTGAATGTAATAAGTAAAGCCTATGTAAGTTTGCCATTGAGAAATAACAAAAAATGTAAGTATAGAAAGCAACCAAAGTTGAAAAAGAAAAACATTCTTGTTAAAAACATTAGATGTTAGAAATTAAGGGTGGCACACGAAAAACCAAACCTTCTCCAAGTGGCTGGCATGAGCTATTACACAGGCGGATGCCATCACGATCATGGAGCCTTTTTGTCGCGACGGGGTCAGCAGCCCCAACTGTGCATTAGTAAGGAAGCTGTGAGCCAGTGGGTACACCGTATTTCAACAGGATGGAATGACATGTCACACTTCTCGTGAGTCACTTTCTCAAATTTACATCGTCTTCACAGAGGAACAAACTGTCAAAAAAGGTTTGTGGCCACCAAGATCACCAGACCTATCCACTTGCGAGTTTTACCTGTGGGGCAATCTGAAGGGAAAAGTGTATGTCAATAATCCAAAGACACTAGAGGAACTGAAGGACAATATTCGGAGTGAAATTCAAAAAATTGAAGCGGCTGAGCTGCATGCGTCTATGACAATATGGTGTGGCGTGCAGAAAAGTGCATTGACGCACAAGGAGATCATTTCCAGCACCTCCTCTAACCAGTAAGTACAGATTTTTGCATTCCATATCTTTCGTTTCGTGTACGGGCTAAGAAGCGTACATCAATGATGGAGCCACCCTGTATTATGTAACATGTTATGTTAAATGTTAGAAACATTCTTTCCTTTTTTGCCTTTCATCCTGCGTGTGTAATAAAGTTTTCTCTATTTTTGTGTGAGCTGTTTTACTTTGAATTTTCACGAAGCCTTTTGAAAACAAACCTTACTGGAGTGTGAAATTTCTTTTGTTATATGTTTGATTTATGCTGGATCCTGCCTTGCCAACCTCCTTCTCACTTGTCGCTCATTGCTTCAGATACCCTTGACTCTCAAACACAGGCAACTGCAATAGTGCTAAGAATGCAACCAAGGGCAGGATGGCAGCCATCACGTTGTATTTTTGGATGAGACTGCACCATGATGGACAGATCCAAGTATGGTGGCACTGCTGTGAAAGGAGGACCCGTTTTGCAGTACCATATGGGCTCAACACCAAGTGTTATAAGGTGGAGGTGCCATTGGATTCCACTCTTGTTCACACCTCATATCCAGTGCCAGCACCTTGACCATCAAAGAAGTGTTGGAGGCTGACATCTGCAGAAGTTTCTTAGTGTCATATTCCTAAAGAACAATCCTCGACCACATCTGGCACAAAGTGTCCTACAGTTTCTAGCTGAACACCCTGAGTTGCACATTCAGCATTTTTGTTCCCTATTGAGCACATCAGGGACATGCTTTGACCCTGACGGGGTGTGCCAGAGGCCACCAGCAGTTACCATGGATGAACTTTGGGTAAGTATAGAGGCTGCATGAGGTGCCATTCCACAAACACACATCCAGATGCCAAACCGTGCCCAGGCGGTTATTTTATCCTGTGGTGGATACACCAAATACTAATTACAGTAAAGTCTCAGTATCTGTGGGCACTGCGTGTCGATACCACCTGTGAAAACTGAAGTCCGGGAATATTACAGTAAGGCTCCCACTTAAGTATGCGACTTTAAATGGTTTTAAATGTAGGCAAATCCAATTAGTGTAAGAGTATTTACAGTAAAAGTGATAAACAAGATCTGGTATTGTTATGTAAGAGATTCATATCCATAATTAATAAGTACATATAAAATAATTTAAATAGCTTTAAACGTTTCCTTACTTGTATACATTTTGCAACATTTATTTCTATAGCACATTTTCATACAAAGAATGAAGCTTTACAAGATGTCAAAGAGTAAGTTATGAGAAAATAACTAATCTTATTTAGTTTTCAAGAATAATAATGAATATGTAACAAAAAAATAGTAAATGCATTAATAAAAATAAATCCATATAATCTTATAAGAAAAAAATACTTAATTAGTGGAGGAGTAGCATCCTTGTATGCAGTATCATAATGGACGTCTCTAACGATGTGTCCGGTGATGGCCAAGATGGACATAAAAAACAAAACAAAGAGAAAAAAAAAAGCTGCAGGGGTTCCAAGGCCAAAAGACCACCCAGGCCCCCCACTGGGCATTCTACCTAACATTAATGTTGTCATTGTTTCCAGTCTTCATCTGAAAGAATTCAATGCAGTGGGTCTCGTGGATAGCTGGACCACCCGCCTTTGTTCCAGCATCACAGGAGGCTGCACAGGATTTTGAGATCACCCTCTCAGAAGAACCGAACAAAGAAAGCAGAGAAAAGTTGAGGTTAGTAAAGATTGCAAATTCTTGAAGAATATGATCATTCTGTGCTTATATGGTCTATTAGGAATGCAACTAAAATGTAGCTACAAAAAAAAAAAAAATTAAAAGTAGGTTTTTAGCTTTTTTTTTATTTTTATTAAATGATCTCCAGTGTTACCTGGTAAATTTCTATTGGTAAAGTATTTCAGATTTTAGGTGCATAACAGCAAAAGGCCACATCACCACTTCTTTTAAGTCTGGCTCTTTGAATTATAAGCAGACCACCATTTGAAGATCTAAAGTTCCGACTAGAAGTGTAGGGGGACAGCCACTCCAAAATAGAGGAAGGAGCAGATTATTTAAGGCTTTATGCACCATTAGTAGTATTTTAAAGTCAGTTCTAAATGACACAGGAAACCAATGTAACAACGCTAAGACAGGTGTGAAGTGCTCAGGTTTTCTTTTTCTAGCTAAGATCCTGGCTGCTGCTTTCTGGACTAAGCACAACCGACTGATGTCTTTCTTAGGTAGTCCAGTTAGGAAAGCATTACCGAAATCTAGTCGGCTAAAAACAAAAGCGTGAATTCATTTCTCAGCATCTTGCAATATTATAAGAGGTCTAACGTTTGCAATATTCCTTAAAAGGAATGTGTGATTTAAAGTTTAGCTCAGAGTTCATGGTTATGCCTAATTTACAAAACAGAAAAGAATAAAAAATTTGGACATTAGCGTCTGTCGACTTTGCGCCCTGGGAACCAAGTTACCCGAACTACAATTTCAGTAATTATTTACCGCTCTAATGCTGATCTTTCTGATCATAAAATATGTAATTACGATAGCAATTGACAAGAAGAATTCATAATTAATGGCAGAATTACAGTATTTGAGGGTTCCTCTAGAGTGCCTTTTTCTCTTGCACGATTTGGTTCAAAAACTGATCAGCACATCGTCATCTCATAACAGACTTAAGTTTCGAGTTTGGTATTTTTCCATCCAGTCGTTTTACCTCTACACCAGGGGTCTCCAACCTTTTTTCCCCTGAGAGCTACTTTTACAAAATAAAAATGGCCAAGAGCTACTCGTGTTTTCTAAAGTTTATTCTCATAGCTTATTTCAACCCAAACAATCTGAATAAGCTAGTTTTGCCTGAATATTTAAAAAAATGTTGGTGTCCACAACTCACATTTTTCATTAAAACATCACAAAAAATATTTAGTTCACCTGCAAGTGCATTTTGTATGTCTGTATGCATTTTCTAGTGTATCTCACACTATTGAATTAAAACAAGAATGCTGCCACAACAAAACAATGCAATTCCAAATACACAGATATTTATTCATTTGTCATTTTGTTCCATGTCACTGTTTCACTTTATGTCCAGTTGCATGTGTGATGTGTTTTTTAGTTAGTCAGATGACTCAACAAGACAGGTGTATGGTGGAGTGGAGCCACTGAGGTTCACTCTTCTGGAGTCATTTCAATGTTCATCTGTCAGTCTTGTTCTGATCTTTGAGTTCATGACATTCATATCAAACTCACAGAGGTATAGAGACCTAAACAAAGCAGACATTTTCAGAGCTGCTTGGTGAAGATTCTTATAGTTATCTGGCTCTACTAAGTGGCAGAAATGCTGAGAATGCATTATAATATATAATATATACAATCTAATGTCTCTCTGTCTGTATGTCTGTCCGCTTTTCACGACTACTTCACGGATTTAGATCGTTTTTTTTTTTCTATAATTCTCTAGAACATTGTTTTTTTTTGTGACTTCTCTCATTTCGCTGTGTATCATAGTTCGCTTGCATTACAGATTTATTTGCGTGAATCTGAGATCCACGCAGCGAAATTCAACTTTGTTTGATATTTAAAATAAAGTGTTACTTAGGTCTTGATGAGTTTGAGTCCAGATATTCTCTTAAGTGTATGCCACACTGAAAAGATACATTGCAATTCAGATTGTGGATTGAGATTTTGTGTTAAAAGGATCGCAATAGGATTTTTTGGAAAGATCGCCCACCCCTAATTTGACTAATCAAATTTTCAAATTTATGTAGGATTCATTAACCTTTTGGCGAGCTACTTGGAAAGTGGTTGCGAGCTACTGGTAGCTCGTGAGCGACATGTTGGACACCCCTGCTCTAGAGTGCCTCTTTCTTTTGCATGATTTGGCTCAAAAACTAATCAGCACATCATCATCTCATAACAGACTTAAGTTTCGAGTTTGCTATTTTTCCATCCAGTCGTTTTACCTCTAGACCATCTTTAAGAAACTGTGAAACACAGACAGACACACGCACATCATCAAGATATCAGTGTTTTTGGTATCAGGGAACCCTAAAGCATCGAGATCCACCGAAAACCGGAGATTGAAATTTTGGACAAATCCAAAGCTTTCTCTCCTCCCTGTGGTGGGGGAGGGTGCAAAGCAAAAATGCATGTTAAAGCTCATAAAAATTACACAGATACAATTTAAATGAACATGGAGAAAAAAAAATGAAGTAACTGCTTGCTGTAGGAGTTGCTCTTGTTGTAGATGAAGAAGGATCAGTCAGTTTTTATGTTGTTTTAGTTCATTCAATAGAGCTGTGTAAGGTGTTAAGATGTCTTCGAGATTGTCTTTGAATTCCATTTCATTTTCTTCATATTCAGAGAAGAAGTCCACAAGGCATTTGGCATCACTCCATCTTGCTTGTAGAACTGTAGAGGTCATGTGGCTGAGAACATGACGTCAATTCATCAATGGCTTTGAATGACAACTTAAACCTGTTGAAAACAGATCCTGCAGATATGGAGATCCGACTGTGTTGTGTGCTCCAGAAGCGTGACCGAGCTCTACTTCTAGTCATGCACACCATGTATCAAAAGTAATCTGCCACATTTAAATATGCAAGACATTGAGCTTTTTGGAGTTCCCCTAATTTTTGACTCTCTACACTCAAAAAAACATTCATTTTTTTACCCCTTTTTTGGACCATGTTTTGTGCAGGAAAAGAGATCAAGAGTAAACCAACTGGTGTCCTCAGCAAAAACGATCAGGCATGCCACGTCTACTGACCCCAGGAGTTCACCTCCTAATGGGATACGATTGTCAAAGTTCGTCCTTTTCACAAAACTTTTAAAAACTTTTAAAAACTGGTAATCAGTAATGTAGGCATGTGAAGTTTTATGCTATTTTTAGGTGTAAATACCATATTTTTGATATTTGATTTTTTTACCGGTGGTCTTAGCCTTCTAAGAGTCATTCCTATCAAACATAAGCATGTGGGGTGTCGTTTTAGACCAATTCAAGGTCAGTGATTATGAATATGCTGTCATTTTTGATTTTTGACCCCTCACTAAAGATTTAGCCCTCCATGGCCCTTCGTCAGCTGATGAAAAATGATAAATTTCCATTACAGTGTAGAATATTTATATTTTAATATTTCAAATATCTGATGCCTCTTTTCTTGTTTATTATGTACTTCTACCTCATGAAGTAATTTATTACATCTCTTATGAACACTCCAAATTGGGCTAGCTTGCGCTAATTCAGACTTTTTAAAAAATTTTATTGATTTATTTTTGTTTGTTCCAAGGGACTGTGGTCTTTCACTAGAGTTATTTTTTCTGGCACCCTTGTTTTCTGGCATTTTCTTTTAATTGTGTCCCATTGTCAGTGGCCGTATCATTTATTAACAGGATCTTGTGTTTGCATTTCTCCGTGAGTATTCATTCAGACAGACCTGTACTTATGTATGGAGGGCTGTGGATGGCTCAGTTACCATTTCAAATTTGTAAACCCATCTACGCACTCAGAGCCTGTCTTCATGATTTAAACTCAAACTCATTTAAATGAATTCAAAAAGTGACATGGAGTAAAATATATAAAGTGTGTTGAGTCATCTGGAAGACAACAGATTGGGAAGGTTCAGAATGCATTTGCTACCATGTGTTGTCATTTCCTGATCTGCACCCAGATGTCTATTACTGCCATTACTTTTAGTCAACTTTTATGAATTCAGCAAATTCAGAAAGTCTTCAGTGCCCTTCACTCTCTGCAAACTTTACTGTGTTGCACATTTAATTTGAAATGGATACATTTGTTATTATGGCCCATCAATTTGCCAAATGTAACCCTGGGGGCTTATATAGTGCCTTCCATATCTATCTATCTATCTATCTATCTATCTA
>JANRMT010027041.1:27329126-27348365 GCA_026402145.1 Polypterus bichir lapradei
AGGGACGCTCCGGTGGCCGTACACAGCGCTCTCGGGCCCGCCTGCCTCCTCTCTAGCCCCCCGATCCTGGAACGGCAGCACACTAACGGGCGCTTTTCTGCACTGAGGCGAGACCACCGTGCAGCTGCGCCGGGATGTTCTCATTGGCGAGGCGAGCCGTAGCGTCTCCGCCGTCGCTGCTGCTGCTGCAAGGCGCTCCAAGAATGAGGGGGGACAGGTGAGCGCTGCGCCTCGGATATCGTGACACCTGCAGCCGCGCCTTGGGATTTCTACTTGATTCTTCTCACTTTTAAGAAGGATGCTGTTGCGAGGCCTCACTTAGTGGATGAGTTTCTAGTGTGCGGGAGTTCGGGGGGCTGGTGAGGATGCAGGCGGGCCCGAGAGCGCTGTGTACGGCCACCGGAGCGTCCCTTTGCTGCCTTTGCCTGCTCTGGCTAATCTACGCTCATTGGTTACGAGAAGGTAACATTTTCTAATCTATCCGTTAATTATATAGCGCCTTTCATATCTATCCATCTGTTGAACCTTTCCAGAAGTGCGCTTCTGTTTATTGTTTTGTTTTTTCCTATTATTCTATTCATACCAATTATATAGTGCCTTTCATAATGATCTATTATACAGCTTATTTCTCTTCCAACGAGTATTTATGCATCTGTTATATTTGTGCCTTTCACGTCTAATGATCTGTGCTATACTGCCTTTCATTTCTTGCTTTTATTAATCATTTATATAGTGCCTTTCATCTAGCTATCCTATCTTTTATATAGTCCTTTCACATCTATCTATCTATCTGTCTATCTATCTATCTATCTATGGTTCAGCATGGGAAAGGTGCTATCTAAATAAAGTGTATTATTTTTTATACAGTGCCTTTCATCCATCTATCTATTATACAGCGTCTTTCATTATTTATCTATCTGTCTATATTTGAGCAGGGGAAATGTGCTATTTAAATAAAATGTACTATTATTATTATTATTATTATTATTATTATTATTATCTATCATGTAGCACTTTTCATATCTATCATATAGCGCCTATCGTTTCTTTCTCTCTATCATACAGAGCCTTTCACATTATCTATCTCTTTAGTGCCTTTCACTTTTATCTGTTTATCAATCACTCTATCTGTATTGTGCCTTTCCTAGCTATATGTTATACAGCGCTTTTCTTCTTTTCTATAAATCTCTTATATTGTACCTTTCCTTTTTCTATCAACTATATTGTACCTTTCACTTCTTTCTATCAGTTATATTGTATCTTTCACTTTTATCGATCTCTTCATATATTTCTTACATAGTGTCTTCCCTAGCTATGTCACATTGCGTCTTTCATGTCTCTCCAGCTACCCATCTATTATACGGCGCCTTTCACTTCTGTCTATCTGCGATTGTAAATCTTGTGAGTGACAGATGCAGTGTGGTGACCGGAGATGCTGCGCACACGAGCGAGTGTCGCATTCAAACAGTGCACCGTTATCCATACTCTTTCTGCTCTTCCGAGTCGCAGCTGCTGCAGTGGCCCGGACCCGCCGCTCAGACACAGCCCGTCTCAGCTCGTCTCCGCCGCGAGGACCGTGCGCTCCTTCACAGTCACGCATAAACCGCTCATGTGTGTGTAGAGACTGGACTCGACACGCGCAGCTCGAAATCTTAGCTGTCGTCATATAAAATTCAGGCAAACAGTGATGTGGGCGCTCACTTCCTTCAGACACCTGCACGTGTGCCCCCTGCAGACAGTCGGTCGCAGCCCGCCGCCCCCCATGCTCGGCTCCCCGAAGTTGTTCCCATGCGCAGCCCGTCAAGTCCTTGCGGCTCTGGAGTCTCATGTGCTCCTCACCGGGTCCTCCCACACACTTGATCCTGGGCATCACTTGCACCCAGTTGTCATAGTGACTAGCACATGCACGTTCTCAGGCACACTCGGTTGTGTACATCACCCTCTCATTTTTTTTTTTTTTACCACGCTGCCGGGGTCTCGGTTGTGTAAGCACATGTGTGCCCCCTAAGATCCACACTCTGCCGACAGCTTTGCACTTCTCGTTTGGCTGACACGCATCTCCTGAAGCACAACGAGACGCCCAGTCCAAGTCATACAGAGTGGGAGGTGTCACTCAGATGCAGGGCACCCCCCCCCCCAACAGTCACACGCGTGTAACACTTCAGTCCAGCACCCTGTTTCACTGCACCGCCACACACACACACCAATCGACTTCATGCGTGTGCAGCCTCACACACTCCAAGCGCCATTTGTAGGTTTGTGCACATGGAGTTAAGTGTACAGCATCTGTAAAATAAACTCGTCAGCCCCTGGGGTCTTCACACTTGTTACTGTTACACAGCATTGACAGTCACGGGGACGCAATTTGACATTTTTTGATACGGGTCAACAGAAAAAGACTCTTTAATGCCAAAGTGAACACAGATCTCTGAAAAGGGGTTTATGCTAAGAACTGATTGTATTCAATAATAATATTAATATGATAATATGAGACTGCAGTGGGCTGGCACCCTGCCTGAGGTTTGTTTCCTGCCTTGCACCCTGTGTTGGTGGGATTGGCTCCAGCAGACCCCCGTGACCCTGTAGTTAGGATATAGCAGGTTGCATATTGGATGGATGGATGGATAATATGAGACCCCTTAATATGATAATATGAGACCCCTTTAATACGAGACCCCTAAATCACCACTGCTGTGGCCAACTGGTGTTAGAAGTCACTGAATCAGCTCAATGGAGGTCACCTGCCTGAGGTTCCAGTTGATTGTCGGGCCAACTTGTGGTCAGTCAGTATGGTGGTCTAACCTACACAATGAAGACAAAAGAGAACACTCAGAAGAACTGCATGAAGTTGGGATGGAGACGAGAAAACCTCCAAGTCACTGAATAACCTTTGCAGTTCCAGTTAAACAAGTCATTTAGAAACGGAAAGTATGGTGGCAGACCTGTAAATCTGCGGAGAGCAGACGGAGTGAGTGTGAAAGGAGAGGACGAGCGAGGGAGGCCATCAAGAGACCTCCGAGAACTCGGAAAGAGTGACAAGCTACAGTGGGATGAGACTGGAGAGACTGGGCAGACATCAAACTGTGGAGCGGGTGCTTCAGCTCTCCTAAAATGGCATCACTTCCAGTGTCCGCCCACCTGGACCCACATTTTACTGCCCAGATGCCATCTTGGACAGTCTGAATAGGACTCCGGTCTGAGAAGACTCGAATTTGGCATTTGTGTGCACTTTTTTTTTTGATCTGACTTTTTTTTTTTCATTCATATGGTGTTTGCCCTCATGTAGAGTGGCAAAGAGAAAAAAAATGCACAGGGCATTCCTACTAGAATTTGCCAGAAGGGGACTCTGAAGGAAGAAGGTTTTGTGGTCTGACGAGAGTTAAAGGTGTGCCTTTTGGCCCACCGAATAAACACCATGCTTGGTCAGTGCACATCATGAAAAACAAAATCATCTCCGGCATAGCAGTGGCAGCGGGGCCTGGAAGGCTTGCGAGGGTAAAAATGAAGGCAGCAAAATGTGGAGGAAAACCTGAGAACGTCTGCACCTTCCAGTAAAATGACGACCACAAGTATAAAAGGCAAAGCTACACAGGAATGGCCTGAAAATGACAACGTGAACGCCCTGAGGTGGCCGACTCAGAGTCCAGATCTCAATCCAACGGAGACGCTGTGGCTGTTCACTCACCAGCTCCGTGTAACCCGACAGAACTCGAGCAGATTGTGTGAAGAAGGAATGGAGGAAAAGGTCAGCCAGCATGCAAAGCTGACTAGAGAGATGTGTGCACACCGACTGAAGGCTGTCATGGCTGCCATCTACTCAGAATTGACTGCAACGGGGTGAATATACAGTAACTTATGTGATCGATTCTTTTCTGTTTTATGTGTTTAACTCACTCGGACCACTTGGCACATTAAAGAGTCTCAAAAATGCCAAAATAAATCAGTTGTGATGCACTGGTGAGCAAGAATAGAAATTAAAAATGTCCAAGGAGGTGAAGACCTTTGAAAAGGCGCCAAGTGTTGAAGCACAAGCCATCCCAGAGTGCACTGCTTCCTGCCTCACGACTGGGCAGCCCTGCTCATGTCTCTGTGGCTCACAGTGGGCTGTTGGATTTATTTTCTTACTTTGGTTTCCTAACTGATAAGGAGCACAGTGCCAGTCGCTGCTCCTCCTTGGCTGTCAGCGGGTACAGCTGAGACTCACACACAAGCGCACAGGTGTCTACGTAAAGATCTAAATAATTCAACTAACATAAATCCAGCACCCATTTATATCTTTCCCTGTCTTCCCACTCCATCCAGCTCCTTTTCTAAATTTTCACCAGTCACATGTGCATTTGTTAACGACCTGCTTGGCAAGAGTAGGCCGACTACTTGTGTACTGCACCCCAATCGCCACCACACTTCTTAAATCCTGCTTTCATGCCATAATCCCAACTGTCACAACAATGACAAATACGTCCCTTAAAACTGGTTTTGTGCCAGCCACTTTTAAAATTGCTTCTGTTACCCCAATGTTAAAGTTTGGTCTTGATGCTGACAATCTTAACAATTTTCAGCCCATCTCTCACTTACCTTTTCTGTCAAACGTTCAGCGTGTTATAGCCTCCCAACTTACCAATTACCTTCTAATAATTTGATGGAACCCTTTCAGTCTGGTTTCAGGGCACAGCACAGTTGTGAAACTACTCTGTTATGGGTAACTAATGATTTGCACATGACAACAGACTCTGGACAAACCAGCATATTAATTCTGTTGGATCAGAGTTCAGGAATTGACATTGTCGGACCTGATATTATACTGTCCAGAATGGAGAATATACTGGGTATCTCTGCCCTCCAGTGGTTTAAGTCCTATCTGACTTGACAGGAAAAAATGTGTTAGTCTTCGCAACAACAGATTCAGCTCAGTGCCGGTCACACAATGTGTTCCTCGGGGCTCTGCCCTCGGCCCTTTGCTCTTCTGTGTCTATAGGATTCCCCTTGGCCATATCATTTGTAGCCATGGACTGGGTTATCATTCTTATGCAGATGATACTCAACTCTATTTCAGTGTTAAAAGTGAAACTTCATCGGGCTTTCTCAGCTCACAACTTGCCTCAGGTCAGGTTGGTTAGCATGCACTGGTATAGCGTGTTGCCGCACCCATAGCACGACGAAACAGCTTGGGATCCCTGTTGGCATACCCCTGGCAGACACGCGGTCCAGTCCCACCCTCAGGATATGACCCTCTATCTGCCGTAGGCAGGTGTTACATGGGCGTCTTCTTGGCCTGGTCCTCAACAATGAGTATCCTGTGAGCTGGATCACCCTTGAGGAATCGTACCACATGACCGTAGTGCCGTAACTGACGCTCCCTCAAAATGCAGGTCATGTGCGTCATTTGGGACTCCATGAGCAACCGCTCATTCAACACAAAGTCAAACCAGCAGTGATTGTTCAAAGAGACACAGTGCAGAAGGAGCCCAGTCTTCGTCTCTGGTCACTGAATAGCGTCCATGTCTCACAACCATATAGCAAGACAGGAAGCTTGGACCTTCGTCCTTTTGCTCAGATATCTGGAGCGCCACACACCCCTTTCCAGTGACCTCATGACCCCCCATGCTCTCCCAATCCGTCTACTGACTTCATAGGAAGAGTCACCAGAGACATGAATGTCACTGCTGAGGTGAGTAAACCTCTCAATGAAGTCATCCTGGAATGGGGTCTTTCTTTAAAGTGTCTTTCCCAAAGTTTCTTCCATTTTTTCCCTACAAGGGTTTTTTGGGAGTTTCTCCTTGTCTTCTTAGAGAATCAAGACTGGGGGGCTGTCAAGAGGCAGGGCCTGTTAAAGCCCATTGCGGCACTTCTTGTGTGATTCTGGGCTATATAAAAAAAAATTGTATGCATTATATTGTATTGTCGACACTCTCACCTCAGACAGACACACTGCTGATGACTGTGCCCAGGAGGTCATTAAAGGCCTGGATCTCAGTTTTGATCAGGACACTCACAAGCCCAGACCCCTCAGACTCCTCACTCAGTCCCTGATCAGAGCCTCCATTGACTCCACGAACATCATTGGCAAAGTCAAGAATAGTGAATTTCTCTTCAACAGCAGATGCCCACAGCTGTTGGAATGTGGAACCATTTGCCTCTGCGAGATTAAAACCTGGATGGAGCAAATCTTTTTAAAATTAAATGGTAACAAAACTGAACTCCTGCAAATTGGCACTAAAGCGTAACCTACGAAAATGAGCTCCTTCTCAGTCACTCTTGACGGTGATCCCCTCAGACCTTCTTCTGATTCAAGGAATCTTGGTGTCATTTTTGATTCCTCCCTATCATATTCCACCCACATAAACCACTTTAAGAAACTTTTCTATGCTCACCTCCATAATAGATCCCGTTTTCCATCATTCCCTTTCCTTTTCCAATGCTGAGAAACTTTTCCATACTATTATCACATCCCGCATCCATTATTGTTACTCCCTACTGGCAGGTGTCGCTTCAAATCTTAGTTCACAGCTCCAGTTGATTCAAAGCTCTGCTGCAAAGTTCTAACATGAACTAGCAACAGTAAGTACATAACACCCATTCTGCTTCACCTCCACTGGCTCCCTGTGTCTTACAGAACTTAGTATAAAATTCTGTTATTAACCTACAAAGCTTTAAATGGCCTTGCACCAGACTGCATCAGTGACCTACTCCATCACTATGCTCCTGTTCACCCACTAAGGTCCTCTGATTCTGTGCCCCAGACTAACCTGCACTCTATGGGTGACAGGACCTTTAGCTGTATAGCGCCCAGACTTTGGAATGACCTCCCTAAATTAATGAGATCAGCCGACTCCATTCATTCTTTTTAAAATCAACTTAAAGCTCATCTGTTAAGGAAGGCTTTTCACTTAACCTGACATTCTGCCTCCTCTTTCAGAATTCCTCTCTGTCCAGGTATACTCAGTATAATTTGTGTGTGTGTGTTATATCACAAATGATGTTATTTGCTAGGCTTTCTTTTATTATTGAATTTAGTATTTTATTCTGGTTTATTGTCTATTATTCTATTTAATGCCTTTGTATATCCTGTAGCTATCTGTTTATTTGTACCCTGCTGTTTCAATAAGTGCCTTCAGTATGGGAAAGGTGCTATATAGATAAAATGTATTGTCATTATTATTACTTTGCTGTGATTAGATACACTTGCACTGGGCCTTCACAGACAGACGTCTGTTTTTCATTCTAAAGTGGCCGAGCGGTGGACATTGATGGTCAAGTTTAAGGGATCTGCACTGGCAATCTGAAAGTTGCCGGTTTGAATCCTGTAAATGCCAAAAGGGACTCTGCTCTGTTGGGACCTCGAGTAAGGCCCTCAACCTGCAATTGCTGAGCGCTTTGAGTAGTGAGAAAAGTGCTATATAAATGCAACGAATTATTATTATTATTATTAAATCTTCATCAGTGCTGAACAAAAGTCAAAATCTCCCTGCTCTCCTCAACCAGTGCAGATACTACAGCAGGTCAAGGCACTATATACATAAAACTGGATGTCTCAGGGGGTCCGAGGCCTGATGAATAATAACGAGTGGGCAATGACTTTCTGAGGAAATGCTGTTAGGTGCTGCAAACTTTATGACTGAGAGCCAGTGTGATATAAAGGCGCTATATGCAGTATATCTAACATTATATAGTACTGGATGCCTGAAGAAGTTAGACACCTAAACACTAATGAACATTGGGCAACAACTTACTGGGGAGAAGCACTCAATGGAAAGAGAGAAGGCAGTGACAGCCACACAGCTGCAAGTACGGGAAATGTAAAGGCGCTATATGTATAGCATTGTATGATATTGGAAGGCTCAGGGGTTCAGAGACCTGAACAATAATAACCGGCGGGCATTTAGGAAATGTGGTCAGGTGCTGCAGCACAAATGAAAGCAAGTGTAATGTAAAGGCGCTATACATGTTACATTATATAGCATTCAAAGTCTGAAGGGTTCAGGGACTTGAAGAATAATGGTCAATGTAGGCAATGGCGTTTTGAGAAAATGCGGTCAGGTGCTGCAAGTTGCTTTTTAGAGACACCATAAGTCAAGGTGGGAACTCAGTGAGAGTTTTCTAAGGCGTGGACCCTAACTCTGGAGTAGGGGGACCATCCCAAAGCTGAGCACACACACACACACACACACTCCAAATGTCTTAAGTTTGAATGGCAGGATATGCAGCCTTTATTTTGGTGGGTCCACTCCTAGCGTGACCACCAAGATGGTGACATGTAGTCTGAAGCCTTCACAATCCTAATGATTTGAAAGTGTGAGGTGGCCTATGTAAGCCTCAAAGGTTACAAACTGACATTTTAACTCTTTAATTATGACTGTGACTACTGGCAGACTAACTGCAAAGGCTGAGACCCCAAAACTGTGACTAATACTTTCAATGTGAGACCACCCCTCTGACCAAAGGCTTTTTCCTCCTTATTCTTAAAGGCAGACAAAGCTGAAACCACATCTCAGACTGAGACCCCAATGTTTTTGCAGTGACAGGTAGTCAAAGCAATCTGAGACCCCCATTCACTAATTATGAAAGGTAGAATGCCTCTCCGTTATTTAGATGGGTCCTCTCCTTCCGGACTAAAACCTCTTGATGTTGAGGACAAGACCCTAAATATTAACTGGGTCCCTCAAACACGGACTTTGCTGTCTTTAAGGCTGGGACCCCACATACTGTATGTTATGGGAGGACTGTCTCCATGTCAGACCACCTCTCTGTCTGAGATCTAAATCCTCTAATACTCAAAGACAGACAAAGCTAAGAGCACCTCTCCGGTTGAGATCCCAAACTTTTAACCCCAACAGGCAGACCAAGTAGACCGAGACCCCCGTTCTCTAAGAATGAAAGGCAGAAGGCCTCCCCTATATAGCTCCTTACAGACTAAGAGCTCTTAATAATAAGGAAAACACCCTAAATATTTCATTTTAAGAGAGAGTGTATGAAAACATCGAAGGTAAGGTGGTCTCTAAAACATGGAGTTTCTGCATTGTAAGTTTTGGACCCCATATCTGTTATAGGAAAACTGTTTCAATGCGAGACCAGCTCTCCAACCGGGACCCTAATCCTCTAATTCTAAAAGGTGGACAAGACTTCAGAATCTCTCAGATTAAGACCCCCATTTTCTAACTGTCCATTACCTAGAGTGGTCTGCTCCTATCTTCTTCTTTGAATCTTGAGGTTGAGACTCTAACTGAATTGTAAGAAGCTATCTATTTCAGACGGGGCCACAGCTGTAGCCATAATGCCGAGTCAGTGACTGGAATACAAATCCTGATAAATGGCTTATATGGGCAGCTCCAGTCTTAGCACTGAGACTTGGACTCTGCAGGCTTTAATTATGACTAGGGGACCCCCAAAGCCCCCCCCCCCAATTCTATTTTCAATACAGGCAGCCCACCTTTGAGACTGAGACCCAAACAAACTCTCTTACCATGGGATGCATCACTGTGCAGATTCAATATGGAGACTGGGTATCCTGTTGTCTAATGACGAGGGACTGGATGTGTCAGGCCTTACTGCTAGGTCTCTGAGGGTCCTGGTACACCCACAGTCCATTAAAAGCAGATGCCTACTGTCTGCTCTTCTTTGGTGCAAATACAGAGTGGAGCAGCCATGTTTACTCCGAGAAAATAACAAGAGAAACTAACTGATCAAGGTTGAAACTTTACCACCGTGACTACAGTCACGCCACGTCTCAACAATAATAACAAACGTGGGGATAATTCTGGACTTGCCCTCATAAACAGCACTACTACACAGAGGTTTTACTTAGTTGTTTGCAAAAATAGAATGCTGACACGTCTAACGCATCCCTGGCGCTCCACTGACGTTAATTGGGCAATCCCACAGGCCACATTCCTTCATTGCACATCGACAAGTGCGGCACCTGGAGGAGAAACACCACAGCAATGAATAAAGTAAATTAAAGTCTGAATTAGTGTAGGTCGCCGAAATTCAGGGTATCCATAAGAAATGTGAGGATATACTTTAGGAGGTAGAAGTACATAATAAACAAGAACAACTGCATCATATCTCTCTATTTTATAAAAAAATCCTGAGACTTTTGCCATGAGATTTTGTGAGTCTTGCCCTCCTCTAAACCATTTTTCAACCACGCCCACGGTCCTCTCACCTCTCATTCGTGGGAATGCTTTTGTCAGACACAGTTCCTGCACTCTCACCTCTTACAAATTTTGAAGTTTTCCTCACTTTAAGTTCCCAATTAAAGAAGACGTATTGTGTCCAAATCTTATTGAAGAATTTCATCCTGAAGGGTTATCAACTGAAGAAATGAGTACGCGGGCAATCCTAGCACCGAGAAACGATGAAGTCAAACGAATTAACATAAAAAATGTTGATCAGTTACAAGGCAAATTGGTTAAATGCGCATCAATAGACTGTGCTGAAACAGTTGGTGGTGATGGTGTGGAAGATGAAAACATCAATTTACAATATCACGAAGAATATCTACAACCGTTAACACCGTCCGGTCTTCCTCCACACGAATGACTGTAGAAAGAAGGATGTACCCAAGAACAGTAATGTAGTAGATCTTCAGGGGATAACACTAGACACTAAAGGAGATCTTGATATGCCATTCATATTAAAATGTTAACAGTTTCCTGTTAGAATAGCTTTGGCAAAGACAATTAACAAATCACAGGGACAGACATTCGAAAAAGTCGGTTTATTTACTAGAGAGAAAAAAACGATATTCACTCACGGGCATGTTATACGTAGCGTCGTCACAATGAAAGTCCAAACACAGAATCGAAATTCAATGTGACACTGATGAAAATTTAATTAAAAAATTTTTTTTTGCTGAAGTTTTACAGTAAAAGTGTAAGACTAAAAAGTATTGCTTGTTAATTTCAAAGCCAAACAAAACGAAATCGTATTACGCAATGAATAACTCTAACACAACATGAAACATAATTTACTTTCAAATTATTACGTTTTACTATTTATTTTTTAATATGGTTAATTACTCGCTGTAATGTAAAATAGTTGTATTGTGCATATATTACAATTCCCATGAAAATAACAATCTGTTTAAATTGTACATCCGCATTCCCATAAGCGAGCAGCAGGACCGCAAAGAGGCTAGCATGTAGCGCAGGCCCAGGGGTTGGCGAGCCAAGCAAGCAGGGGGCAAAGCCCCTAGTATTTGAAATATTAAAATGTGTGCTTCAATGTAAATGTCTAAATATTCTCATTTGTAATAGAAATCTGTCATTTTTCACTCTCTGACAGACATCCCCATATGCTGTAATAAGACCAAAAGAGACAGTGACAGTGTTGGGGTACCCGAGGGCAAAGCCCATGTAACTGAAAAAAGGTTAGATCAAAATATTGTGCACAAAAAATGGAAAATTTGAGTCTTCTCAGACCGGAGTCCTATTCAGACTGTCCAAGATGGAGATTCTTCCGGTCATATGGCAGTCGGCCCAGAAAAGGCGGGTGGACACTGGAAATGACATCGTTTTAGGAGAGCTGTCAGTCTGCTAGTCTGCAGAGGAAGGAAAAGAGAGAGTGTTATCACAAAGCACCACCCCCTAGATTGGTTTAGAATTACTATAACCTGAGCCCTTTAACTGTCTCCCATGCACACGTATGTGACAGTACCCCTCCTTATCCTAGACATGTCAAGTCAGGCGATCCAACATATGAGGTCATGGACATGAGAAAAAGTATCAGCATTGGCATGGAAAGTAATCTAATGATGTAGGTCTTTGAACCGATAAGGCAATAGGTCCAAGAACTACTCAGTGACACTGGGATTCAACTCCTTATGAAGAGCCTTCCACTGTAAAGATGCATGGTCCATCACCAGAGTGAATTCATGACCCAAGGGGTAGCACCTCAGCTGGTTAATAGCCCTTTTAATTGGAAGGGCCTCTGTCTCCATCACTGCATACCTGGTCTCATGAACAGTAGTTTCCGGCTCAGATACATAATGGGGTGTTCAACGCCATAGACGCTTTGGCTCAGCACGGCTCCCACATCTGTGTTTGAAGCATCGGTCTGCAAAATAAAATGTAAGGGAAAATCAGGCATAATTAATACAAGTACTGACATGAGGGCATGTTTTAGGTCACAGAATGTGGCTTCTGACTTTTCATCCCACACCCTTGTGTTGGGTGCTTGCTTCTTTGTTTAATTTGTCAAGAGCACTGTCCACTCAGAGAAGCAAGGGACAAACCGATGGTGATATCCCACTAACCCCAAGAAAGCTTGGACCTGCCACTTAGTTTAAGGATGGGCTCAGTTCTTAATGGCATCAACTTTGGCGAACTGTGGTCACATGGTACCTCTGCCGACCAAGTAGCCTAAATATTTAGCTTCAGTCAACCCAAAAAAAAAAAAAAAAAACACTTTTTAGGGTTGCTCCTAAGTTCTGTTTCACCTAGTGTCAGAAGTACAGTACAAACCTGCCACACTTGATCCTCCCATGTGCCAGAATAAATGACGATGTCATCTAAGTAGGTGGCATTATAGGAATTGTGAGGACATGGCGTTCTATCCACCAGACTTTGGAAGGTCACAGGCGCCTTGTGCAAACCAAATGGGAGGACCCAGTACTGCCAAAGGACACTAGGGGTACTGAATGCAGCCTTTTCCTTTGCGGATTCCATTAAAGGAATTTGCCAGTACCCTTTTGTCATGTCAGGCGTGGTCAAATACTGAGTCTTACCAAGCTGATTGAGGAGCTTATCCACTTGTGGCATCAAGTAAGCATCGAACTATGAAATTTGATTTAGCCAGCAAAAGTCACTGCAAAAGCACCAACTTCTATCTGGTTTTGGGACCAGTACAATGGGGATGGACCAGGGACTAAAACTCTCCTCTATGACACCAAGATCCAGCATCTGTCTGATCTCAAGTTCTAATTCCATTTGTTTGGCTTGCAGGAGGTAGTATGGGTGTTCTCCGACTGTGACCTCAGGCTACATAATGAAGTCGTGGGCAATTGGGGAAGTTCTTCCAGGCCACTTATCCACCACTTCCAGGACAGACAAGATGTCTGCTTTGAGCGCCTGTTATTGTTTGAGTGTCAAATTCAAGCCGAGGTTAAGGGTTTTAGACCGAGTGAAGATGAAGCAAGGTTGTTCTGAGTAGGGATCTGGCTCCATTTCCTTCCATGGTTTCAATAAATTCACGTGGTATTTACACTCCGCTGGTTGACGATTTGGTTGTTTAACCAATTAGTCTACCAAACTCTACCTCTGCTTAATTTCATAAGGGCCTTGTCAATAAGCCAATAATTTTGAATGGGAAACAGGAACAAGAACCATGACACAATCTCCACGTTGGAATTCACAGAGAGATGTTCCATGTGCGAGCCTGTGCTGATTGCGAACACTCAATATTTTCTTTAAAAAATGTCTAATCTTAGCAAATCTAATGCATAATTAAACAATACATTTTAAAATATTGGTGGAAGGCAGTACTTCTTCTTTCCAACCATCTTTCAATATATCCAATAATCCCCAGGGTTGTTGTCCATAAAATAATTCAATTGGGGAGAAGCCTGTGGGGGCTTAAGGAACCTCCCGATAGGCAAACAACAAGAGGGGGGCGTAAGAGGGGATCCCAATTCCTCCCGTTCTCACTGACCACCTTGCACAGCATTTGTTTGAGCACCTGATTAAACCTCTTTAATAAACCATCAGTTTGAGGATGGTACACTGAGGCTTTTAGATGAGTAATCCTGGGTAACTTGGCTACTTCCTTGAACGTTTCTGAGGTAAACAGTATCCATTGGTCCATTAAGACTTTGTTAGGGATGCCAGCACACACAAAGACCCCAATAAGTTTCAGTGTGATAATTTTAGAATTGGCCAGTCTCATGGGAATAGCTTCAGGATTATGTGTAGTGTAGTCCACAATCACAACAATGTATTTATGACCACATGCAGAGGGTTCAAGAGGTCCTATAATATAAACCCCTATGTGCTTAAAGGGAATATCAATGACTGATGTGGGAGCTGGAGGAGCACGGTCCTTTTGAGAATTCTGTCTCAACTGACACTCTGCGCAGGAAATGCAAAAGCAACAGACTTCCTCATTAATTCCGAGCCAAAACAAATGGAATGTAATCCCCTGTCACCTCTTCTCAGTTCCCAAGTGGGTACCTTTGTAAACCTGCACCTGGTAAGTCTACAGAACTAACAACAATGATCTCACCTCTCCCTCATGCTCAGCTACACAATATGACAATTATTATTAATAACAAAGTGTGGCCCCCGGGCATGGGATAATTTGTATATTGTCCGTCAATCAGAACAACCTTATTCATTGCAAACTTGAGGGAATCATCATTCCACTGTTCTCTTTTAAATGATGCCGGCGTTTGCCTAAATTGAAAGTGTAGTTCCGAGAGAGGATCTCGGATGACCTCATGGGGTGCAGCAATGCTCCGCGATCTTTCGTCTCCGTAGAAACATCCAAGCGTGATTGCATTGTGCTGTCCGCATCCCGCTGAGTAGCCACATTACCTTACTTGGAAGCCAGCGGATAACGCAGTGTGGAGACAGTTTGAGATGGGTTATCACCATCAATAACGAGGCCCAATATTTTAGCAGAGGTGATATGTGTCTTACCGCTTTTGCTTTGTGGCCAATCCCACCCCAAGATTACTGGGAAAGGGGGGCTGCACATGACAGCCACCTTGATCTATTGAGTCAACCCTTGATATATGATAATACATGTGGCGGACCTATACCAGCGAGTTTTCCCCATGGATACAGGTTAAATTGGTCGATCTGGATTCCCACTGTTGCAAAACCACATAATGGCGGGCTACAAAGAAGATGCTGCTGCTGGAGTCTATAAGTGCTCTAATATTATGCCCATTAACAACTACCCTTTCGTTGTAGAGAAGGAACAGAGGGTTGGCAGTGCAACAGTACCTCTCTTTTTGCATTCAACTGTAGCCGATCAGTTCACCAAAGTGAAGGTAGTTGAGGATGGTGTGGCCAAGCTCCCCACTCTTGTAGTGGAGGAGCACTGTGCTTCTCTGTAATTTTGACCGAGGACTCTATGCTGCGATGGATAGGCTCTGGAGTAGCGACACGTCCTATCCGGGACTTATGCCAATCAGAACACCGTTCAGCACGCTCATCTTGTGAGGATACACTCTGTCACTTGAGGGTTGCTATCAAGGATACCGTGGAATTAAATAGTTATCTCTGGACTGGCTGGGTGTGGTAGTCAGGGAGGGTATTCATTAAGCAGTCACAAGCGATCAGCTCTGTAATGGCTTTGGAGCCAATTTTCTCTAACTTCAGCCATCGCCTGACTCTTCCCCACAAATCAAAGGCCTGCAAGTGGGCTGGCCACTCAGGGTCAAATTTCCACTCACAACATGTTCTTGCATGCTCGTCAAGGCTGACTCCGTACCTGAGTAGCACCTTGGCTTTTAGTTGCTTGTAATTACCTGGGATGGAACCATCTGTCACTCCTTTTGGAGAGTGATTCGAGCTCGGTTACATAACTCTGATTCAGTGAGCTGAGTCTGTTGTTCTCCTACCTGGACTTTGGGTACCCGTAGATCACTAGCCATGGACTGGAGGACAGCTGTTATGTCCTGCTCTTTCATCATTTCTCACAGTAAATCCTGCAGACTACGCCACTGTAATAAGACTAAAGGAGACAGTGAGAGTGTTGGGGTAACTGTGGGCAAACATTGTACAATTGAATCTAGGTTAGATCAAAATAAAGTGTGTGAAAACACAAAATTCAAGTCTTCTAAGACCGGAGTCCTATTCAGACTGTCCAAGATAGTGGTTCTTCCAGTCATATTGCTCCTGGGCAGGCAGAGGCGGGTCTAAGTGGATGGACACTAGAAGTAACGTCGTCGGAGGAGAGCTTTAAGTTTTCCAGTCTGCAGAGGCAGGAAAACAGAAAGTGCTATCACACAGTACCATCACCTAGATTGGCAGAGAAGTACCATCACCTGAGCCCTTCAACTGTCTCCCGTGCACACGCATGTGACAAGGGCCAGATCCCTAGGAAAGAATCAAAAATCAAACATAACATAATATCCATAGTAACGGACCTTGAAATAGTTTAAAACAATACCCCACATGCTTATGTTTGAAATTTGTCATTTTTAACCATCTGGGAGTGGCTCAAGTCCTTCTGATCATTTTTGCTGAAGACACCCACTGGTGTACTCTTTACCATAAGGATGTAATCTCTTGCACAAAGTTTGATTCAAAATGGCCTAAGGATGAGTTTTTAGGGTGTAGAGGGACAAAAATAGGGAGGAATACCCTAAAAGCTTGACATTTTGCATAACTAGACATCAAGACAAATCAAACAGTTTATCATATGTGAGGTGGGGTTCTCATACTGCTATGTCAGGAGGTGCCACACAAAAAATGGTGAATTTCAAAGGGTTCACAAGTAATTTGTATGAACACAGTAATTCTTAAACTTCCCAAACTTCTCAACATGCACAAATTTTTTTTAAGGACTTATCTGCCATCTCGGGTAGAGACTGGACCTCAGTGCTGACTTTCTATGCCTTTGCACAGATTGCTCCATATGCTGCACACCTCTGGTTCATTATCCCGCTAATGCTACTACAAAAGCCCCAGGACAAACAAATATGGCGTCAAAAATGACTAAAAATTATTTAACGTTAAATACAAAAAAGTAAAGGTAAATCAACAGAGTGGATATCAGAGGAGATGATCTCTGAAACTGGGACCCCAATTCTTTCTAATCAACTCCAGCAGTGAGATTGGCCTTCTGCTTCTCTGACTGTAAATGGGCATCTCTTACTTTAGGACCCCAATTCTATACTAATAAGGGGCAACCTTAGAACTGGGATGGCCTCTGAGATTGCAGCTCCTCATTATGTAATGGGTTCAGCACTGACATGGCATTCTCATTAAGCCACTGTCACATTAGCTGACTTCTAGTTAGTTGCAAGGCATGTCAGCTTTGCCGACTGGGTTGCTTATCTCGTTTCCAGACCGTGTCAACTTATGCAGCTGAAAACCGCTGGCCATGTCACACTTACCGACTGCGTGATGACGAGCCTTCCAGCTAAGTTATACTCGCCCATTTTTGTAGCAGCCAATAGCGTAGCGTGCTGCCTGACAGGGCTGGCGCTGTATGAAGGGTTAACAGGTTCAGTGAGTGGCCCCTTGTTTCGTTAAGCCATTCTGTCATTTTATGTAAAACAGACGAGCTTCCTGTCCATTTGTGAGGTCCAAAAGTCCACACTCCTCAATCTTCGTCGCTACATTCTGTGCACTTGTGGATGAACATTCATTGGTTGTCAGCTCTCATGCACACAGAGCCCACCACTATGACTAAAGATAGGATTGATTATGTCGGAGCGAGTTAAGGACTAATTGGAGTGAGTCGCTGGGCATTTCACATTAGGAGACTGGATTACAGGAACGTGCTGCCGACTGCCTCCGACTCACTAAGATTATGTAAATGACGGCTACAAATGCAAATCGATGGAAAACTCAAGCAATGTGACAGGGCCTCAAGAGCCTCAACACTGAGAAGGTCTCTGAACGGGTTGGCTGAGGCCGATTACATTATCAATGGAAGCATTAAAATGTTTCAGGATCTTCACAAACCTCCTGAATGTTCAGATGGAGACCCTGACTTTCAAATTCTGACAATCTTAGTGCTGTGGCCAGGGGTCCTGATTCTTTACTTAAGAAAGGCAGCTTATGCTAGCCTTCTTAGTGAGCCTGTCTCTGAGGCCGAGACCCCAGAGTGCCTAGGAAAAGAGTGCTATCGAGCACAGGAGACCTGGCAGATTGCTTTTTCCGACTCCTGTGGGACACGGAGCTGATCATCTATTCTGAGCACTGCAGGTTCAGGCCAAGCAGTAAGGGAAATGATTTTCATCTCCTTAATAAATCAAAGTGATGGAGTGACTGACCTGCTCCATCACCCTGAGGCAGAGGCTTAAAAGACTGCCGGGTGGAAAGAATCAATTGGCTTTTTTTTTTTTTTTTTTTTTTTTTTTTTTTATTTGTGTGGGCAATAAATGATGTCTCAGACTCGGGATAATTATCCGTTTATTAACTTGGGGTCTTCTTTTGATTGGTGTATGAGGCGAAACGAAACTGGCAGCCGCAGGATACTGAAACTGCCCTGAAGGATGGCCTACAGGAGATGAAAGAGCAGGCTCCAGTGCCGTTTCTCTGGTGCCACTCGGGCGGCCTCCTCCACAGAACAGGTAGCTTTATGAAATTAGTCTGTGCCAAGCTCCGTCTAAATGATGGCCCCACAGAAGAAAGACATTATGGATTCACCAGAAAGCCACTGGCCTCCATTTGCCTTGCTGTTTCCCATTGACACCATTTTGAGTCCCAAACCTGAAGTGGACTGGATGGTGACCAGTGTGACCAGTCACAAGCCATCTGGATGACTCCCTTTTCAAGAAAGATGATTATGTAGGCAATGGTTAAAGATGCAATTTTTTAATCACAAAATCAAAGTTCATTGACAACTTGGCCTCATCACTGACATGCAGGTGATGACTCTTGGGACCCACATGGAGCCTGGCTGCTTCAGCCTTGGAATAGACTCCCATCATGATGAAGATGAAATGCGCAGGCAGGCTGAGAGCTTTTCTGCAGGAATAAAAGCTGCCGTTCCCATAGCAACCAGGTTGTTTTGGGCAACTGTGGCGGCGTACAAGCCCCTCATTAGTATCCGTTCTGGTGACGAGAGAAACCCGCTCTCGATTTACCAAGGAGAGTCAAGAGCCCCTTCACAGGGTCCGAGTGGCTAACACGTGGGGCTCATTTCTCTTTCCTCTTGGCATTTCTCAGCTGAACAACTGCATGTGGGTATAGCCTGCATTACACCCTGGGTGGGCGCAGACACAGAGGAACAAGAAGCAAAATCTGGAAATGGGTGGGTGGGGGCACATTGAGGTATCTGGACAAATTTAGAAAAAAACAAACATTTGTGTGTGAGCGCTAGGGGGTCCGAAGGGTTGAGAGTCAGACATGCTGATTTGCTTTGATAGGACACTTCTCCACCACTAAATGTCCCTAAATGACATTTTTAATAGGACACACACAAGCCCTCCTCCTTTCTTCTCAGGCGTCCCGGCTGGGTACCACCTCCATCTGGGTATGACAATAGATAGATAGATAGATGAAAGGCACTATATGATAGATAGATAGATAGATAGATAGATAGATAGATAGATAGATAGAT